>BCJJ01000007.1:600000-784970 GCA_039545355.1 Trichosporon coremiiforme
TCGACCGCTACTAGGCTGAAAGTCTTATGGTCGAGTGACGACTGGTTGGTTCTAGACACGATGCCGTGGACCCCAGTCGGTCGACAACAATACATAACCAGCCTTTAGTGTAAGCCGCTAAGGCAAGTGCACAGTGCAAGTGCAGTATGTACCTAAGTGTGAATAGCCCTCTTGCATACCTCTGATCTTTATACTGACCTACTCCTCGTCTCCATCATCAATCTCCTTCCGCAGATGCTTCACCTCCTTCATGAGGCGTGCGGGGAAGTGCTTGTCGCCTTTGTTCTTGTCGTCGCCGGCAATTGCCAGGAGCGTAGACACGAACGCCTCCTTCATGTACGCGAAGGAGAAGCGGGACGTCTTGGCCGCAAACTCATCGAGCAAGGCGTCCGGGAACTCGATCCCCGACACACCCTTCAGCTTCTTCTGCCAGTAGACGGCGTAGTCGCGCCTCTGGCTGCGGCGGGGGTTGGGGAAGTTGCTGTGGGCGTCAGTGCTACACTTGTGCCGTGCTCTCCCCAAAGAGGACCCTCGGCCTCCAGCCTCGGGTGCATGGACTCACTACTTCCTGTCAAAGCGCGAAGGACGATTCGACAGCCCGGGGTCCAGCTTGTCAAAGTGGTTCGTCGTCGCGATCATCAGGAGCCCGTCGTTAGTGTCCATCCCATCCACCTCGTTCAGGAAGTAGGATCGGTTATCGTCATCGATCATGCTGTCCAGATCCTCGAAGATGAGGAGGCAGGGCGCCATGTCCCGCGCGCCTTTGAAGATGCGGCCCAGGTTCTCCTGCGTAGTGCTCCAGGTTGCTGTGCGTTAGCTGTCGAGTTGCAATGGCCCGGGTATCAGAATGTAGGCGGTACTCACTCCTCAAGCTCCGCACGTACAAGCTGGGCACGTCGATCTCGCCCATGATCGCCTTGAGCGCTGATGTTTTGCCATTGCCAGGCGGGCCGAGGAAGATCAACCCTCTTTTCCACGGCACGTTCAGGTCCTTGTACGTTTTGCGACCCTTCAGGAAACCCTTGTAATCCTCCCTCAGCCCCTTCTTGAAGTCCTCATCGAGGATCACATCGTCCCACGACGACTTGCGCACATCGCGCCAGAGGTCGGGCGAGGGTTCCCACCACCCCCGGTCAAAGACCCAGACTACGTTTGGATGAGCGCTTGTGGCTCGCGCGACAGTGGCGAATAGGGAGTCGGCAGAGGAGGAGTGGGGAGAGATCAGGTGCCACTGCGTGACGAAGGAGAAACCTTGGGCGAACTGGGCGACTATGGCGAGCATGTCGGTTCCCTCCCAGGAGAGCTCGAAGGCGGCCATGTGCACCGAGTCGAAGATCGCCTCGTCCTTCCCGTCCAATCCCTCCTCCATCTGCACATCGAGTCTGATCTCCGGCCCCCTATTGTACAGCTGTCGGGCCATCTGGGCGGGTCCGGGCCCGGGAGCGCGGAGAACGTCGTGGTCCTTTGGATTCGCCCTTCCGGCCCTATAGCCGCGGAGAGAAAGCCAGGCCAGGTCCTTCCTTTGTCTCAGCTTCAGGCCAGATTCCGCGGCAAAGCCAACAAGGTCGAACGGCGTCTGCGTCGTGAGCACGGTCGAGTTGGCGTACAGCGCCTCGAGCCGGGATTGCAGGGCCACGCCCGTGTCCCCGACAGGCGCAGAGACTGGGGGTCAGCTTGAGACAAGTCGCATCGCGGAAGCTCTGAAAGGCAGATGTGGAGGGGTGGACTGACAGTGCTTGATGTAAATCTCCTCGGGGGCGCCTGGTTTCCGATCATGGCTGTCTTCGAAGAAGGGGATCTGCGCGGCGTGCACGCCCACCAGTCCCACCACCGAGAGAATCAGTCGGAACGCGAGCATGGTGAATGCTGCGATGCATACTTGCAAACGAGTCGCGCTAAGTCGTTCCGTTCCCAAGAAGTGGGGCATGCGGTGCGATGCTGCTTGGCTGCGAGTGGGAAACACATGATCAGCCGGCGTGACGTAATGAACGCCTTGGCTGGAGACGCTCAGACGCTCGGTGGATCGGTTATTGGGACGGTAACACTTCCAAGCGGACCGAGGTTGATTTGCCTTCGCACCCGTGAACCGTGAGTGCACACTCACTCCTGGACGTTGACGACAGTTGTCTGACCTTGAATCTGCGATCAGCTCATACGTTTGCCCTTTCATAGCTTACTGTTCCGCGTAGCCTGCTGACCGATTGACTAACAAGTGAGCCCCCCTGCAGTCAGCTAATTATGAATCTATGACTAGCTTACCTCCGCGTCCTAGGCACGTGCAGCCTGCCAGTACATATGGTGAGGACCTGCGGTCAGCTTCTGGTCAGATGGGCCTAGCTCACACACATCACGCCCACCATCTCGTTCTCGAGTTTGGACTCAGCTTAAACTAAAGATCGGGAGCTTACTGTCGGTACTATCCCTCTTCCTCGGCCGGCCGTCATCGGATATGGAATCAGCTACCATGCCGAGAGCCGAAGTTTACACGTCTGCCCGGTCCGAGGACCAGTGCGATTTGGGGCTGACAGTAGCGTTGTGACGGCTCCGCCAGCAACGTTCGCCTCGGGGGACGTTGATTCATCGCAGGTTCTACAGGCATTCGCTGCGGTCAGCTTAACCATCCTCGGGTCCGGGGCAGCTCGCCTCATTCTAACTTAAGCAAGAAGTTCTGCACGATGAATGGTTTCGTCATCAACTGAGATTGGCGGTAGGCTTCGACCAGTGTACTGTCGTAGGACAGTCTGCTGTCAGCTTCCCACTGGATAGGCTGGCTTCCAAAACAATCGCGCCCGAGCTGTTCTGACTGATGCGAAGAAGTTGCTCTGGGGTCAGCTGCGCGTCAGAGGCTTAGCTCACGATATACACTGTCGACGGGCACTCGACTGTCCTCGAGCACTGGGGTAAGCTGACGGGTGGGAAGCTGAGAAGCTTACCCTCACTTGCCCGCTGACTTGGCATCAAGTGTCGGAACTCGGGCTGGAGTCAGGCATGAGACGATCTTGCAGCTCACGAGACGTCGCCAGTCTGCGGTCAGCTCGCCAAGTCCTTGGGGTAGCTCACGCTCTTGCCTGGCTGCAGTTCGATAGATGCGGTCAGCTGATACCGTGCGCTACAGCCCATTCAATCTTTCCATTCGCTGTGGTCAATGCGAGGGGATGCAGGCGAAGACAAGACTGAAGTTCAGCTAAGTTCTGGTTCGCGGAAGCTTACCCATCCTCCGTTGAGTCTGGCAGTCTGATGTTAGCTTAAAAGGGAAGGGCCTCCTAGCTTACGTCTTTAAGAGCCCTGAAGTCGAGCCTGAGTTCAGCTGTGGCGTTGACCCAGGAAGCTCACGCACTCCCTCTTTCACGGAAGACTCTCCATGTCTACATGACATTGGTCCCAATGTCTGATATCAGCTGTAGACCAGTCTCTGCAGCTCACCTCTCACCTCCCGCCAGAAGAACTGATATCAGCCAGCAACACCTTCCGCGCGGCTCACGAGTCCAATACCGTCTGACATCAGCTAGGCAAGGAGTTGTTCAGCTCACCTGAACACCTCCGGTCTGTTGTCAGCTATATCATCGCGGCTCGACAGCTCACCGTCTCACTCGATGGGGCTGGGCTCCACCCATTCCTTCGGTCCAGCTCGCAGGACTGAGGGAGGGATCAGCTCAGTCGAAGCGATATACAGCTCACCATCCCCACAGGTCTGGGGTCAGCTAATACACCACTGTCTAAGCTCACCCCTCCGTGTCTTGAAGGTCGTGACGAGCCAAGGTCAGCTCCAAAGCGCGAACGGAAGCTTGCCTGTGTGTCAGCTTGCCAAACACCGGGTAGCTCACAGCCTTCTTGCCACTCATCTCCCACTCATGACCGACTGCTGTCAGCTAACGACGAGGGCGTACTAGCCCACCCTGCACCCATGCCACCCCCATTCTTTCAACGCTCGAGCGGCTGATGGAGATGAAGTGAATGACTAGATTGTTGAGTCGACGTGCATTGCCCCAACTCGACACAGTCGACACACACGCCCAGCCGCTGGTGCGATCCGGTCCTGGAGTCAGCTGGCCCAACGATTGCGTAGGTTACAGTTTCCCACATCCGCTCTCCATAGGGCATTGTTCTGGCCGTCAGCTCAAGGCGTGAAGGCTGAAGCTCACTTCAACTCAAGCCAGGATCACTGGTCACCCTGCCTGCGAGGTTGCCGCAGCATACTGTTATCGCTGGGGTCGGCTGACAGCCAACGTCAAAGCTCACCCCCATCTCGTCCACCACACTGTCGTCACCTCAGCTCGATATGGGAAGCTCACCTGTGACCGATTTGTCGTCAGCTCCATGTCTCTGAACGGCCTAGCATACCTCTCCCAGCATACCAGTCCCATACAGTCTGGAGTCAGCCTGCAACTTGCAGGACAGCTTGCAGGCTATTTCCACGGAGCACAGTCCTCACAGCGGTGAACTGTTGTCAGCTCTGATATCGATCTGGAAGCTCACCACCCAAGCCTGCTGTCAGCTCACAACGCGGACGGGGGTTGGCGTACCCTCTACCGACCTGGGGTCAGCTCGCGAACATCGTCCGACAGCTCACTCTACTGCACTGCTGGCCTACAGTCAGCTCTCTCCTCACGCGCTCTGTAGGTTCACCACACCGTGAAACTGTAGTTAGCTCTCGAACCATGCGAAGCAGCTCACCGAGATTCTGGGTCTGGGGTTAGCTGGATGAACACGAGGAACAGCTCACCATCCTTTCCTTCCACAAGACTATGGGTCTGGGGTCAGCTTGCGCGGAGAGCAGCCATAGCCTAACCCTCCCCTCCATCGTGACGCCATCGTGACGACGTGGAAGATACGAGGAAAGGTCAAGCGGTCAAAGTGTGGATGAGGGTGGCTCAGACGTGTTCCTTCCTTTCCGCTGCGCCCGGCGATCCTCCACTCTCCCACCCCCGCCTCCCCCTCTCTGCACACACCACGATGCAACAAGCACTCCGCGCTCCTGCGCTCCGTGAAACTCCATGCGAACGAACGACAAGACCAAGGTTTACATAAACTGTTGTTTTCTAGATTTAGGCTACAGACCGACGTTGAGGCAACGTGGTGCTCACTCGACGTGAGCGATGTGAGTATGCTGATGAGGTGAGAGGTCTAGTTCTATTTGGGTTACTGATGAGACGCTAGAGTTCAGGCTCGGGACTAGGCTGGGCTAGGCTGGGCTAGGCTAGGCTGGGAGAGAAGTAGGGTGGGGAGAAGGGTGGGGAGGTTCCACGAGGGGGAGTGGGGAGGGACGTTACCCCCGAGGACGGGAGTGGAGGAGATAAGATAAGATGGTCGAGTGGGGGAGGCGGCGAGTGCGGCAACTAACGATTACCGCTTAACCTTGGCCAACCGCCAGAGCAACTGTGCGCAATCGTTGTCAATCGTGTGCTGGGACCCGTTGTTCTCGAGCCTGGACGCAGCAACGACGACGAGGTCGAGCACGCCGCGGTCGAGCTTGTTCACGCGGTTCGGGGAGTTGAAGATGGTCTCGAGCATCTCCCTCGCCCCTTGTTCCGGGTTCTCGCTCGGCGGGGGAAGTTCCTCATCCTCGCGCGCGATCGCCTGGCCGCATCCCCACACGACCAAAGTCGTCAGGAACACGGCCCACGGCGTGTACAGTCCCCACTCGGCGTGGAGGGTTTCGCGGAGGAAGCGTGCCGACTGCCAGAGACACGTCCATGCGTCTCCGGTTGCGACCCAGAGCTTGAGGCGGCGGCGCGCGTCCGCGTACTGCTTCGGTCCGATTGCTGTGCCGCACACTGTCGAGCTGCCCGCGGCAACCTGAAGCATGGGCAGGTCGGAGAGGATCTGGATGATGCTGATGGCGATCCAGTCGCGAATGTCGCGCGTCTCGTTGCACGGCGGCAGGCCGTTGATCGCCATCTCGTAGCTCGCCCTCAGGGCTACGACAGCCTTCAGGATGATGTTGCGCCAGTGCTTCGTGCCGTCGCGGAACTTGATACCCATGCCTCCACGGGTACGCGAGTCCCAGGCGATGGCGCTGAGACCGACGAGGATGAGCATGACGCTGAACGAGTTGTCGACGTCGACCTTGAACGCCTGCTGCCCGCCCTGCGTGTTGTCGACCGAAAGCGCCTGCAGGATCGCGGGCGAGTAGCCGCCGTCGCCAGGCTGGTGGTGCGCGCCCTGGTGGTGGTTGAACTCGCCGTGCGTCAGCGAGTAGTGGTGCCGGGCGTGGCGGGCGCTCGGGTCCGCCTCGCGCGCGCGCAGCCACTCGGTCGCGCTCATCGCCTCCCACTGGCTACGCGGCGCGGGGAGGTTGATGTTGTGCGCAAAGATCGACAGCTGGCGGGACGGGTGCTGTGACCAGAAGGTACCGATCTGCGTATCGAGATACAAGATGCAGTACGCTGCGCGACGGCGTTCCTCGTCCTTGGCCCAGTTCTGCCAGGCGTCGCTACCGTGGTGCTGGTGATCGGACGGGGTCTGCGCGCCGATGGCACCGATACCCTGCATGCGCGAGTGCGCCACGACGACGGGCCACATGCACTGCGCCGTGAACAGCGTCTCGGTGTCGCCGTACCAGACGTCGTAGATGTGGCACAGCGTATACGCCTGCAGCGTCGCGAGTTCAACCTCGAGCCCAAACCGGTCCTCGACCAGCCGCGAGCGCACTCGCCGCGTCAGGGCTCGGTCGTCTCGCCGCGGCACGTCCTTACGATGCACGGCGCCCGCGACGGCCATCATGACGAGTAGCTCGCTCGCCGCGAGCTCCGTATTGAAGGTACCGCGGTGGATGAACGGGAACGTCGGCGCGACCTTGGACCAGTACAGCTGGATGCTCTCGTTCAGGTCCTGCACCGTCATGTTCAGATCGGGGTAGGAGGCGAGTAACCGCTGCAGGAGGGGGACGTTGACGTCGTTCTGGAGCGCGCGCTCGGCGCTCTCCTGCGTCCGCGTTTGGCTCTGCTGAAGCAGCTGCTCCCACGGCTGCGCGTCGTGAATTGTCCGCTCGTCCCAGAACACCGGTGCGAGGGCGTCGTTCAGCAGCGCCTCCCACGGGTGCGGTGGGCCGGCACCGTAGCCAAAGTCGTACCCGATCGCCTCGAAGCAGATGGGCGCGCTCGCGACCGTGTTCGGGTCAATGTCGATGAAGTGTCCGGATGTGGCGAGGTCGTTCATGTTCGGAAGCCCGTTAACGGGCGTCACACTCGTGGGCGTCGGGCCATTCTGGACATCAACGCCCAAGGCCGAGTTCGGGGCGCCAGAGTTCTGCTGTTGCTGTCCCGCCATGCCAGACGAGACGTCCAGCAGGTCGAGGACGGGGAACACATGGTTTGAGAAGTCGCCCGGCGAATCGGTCTGGCTCGTCGACGCCGATGCCAGCGCGCGGTTCACTAGCGGTCCGTTGCTGACTGTCGACTGGCCGACAGAGTCTGGCGTGCCGTTTGCCTGGGTCTGCTGGCCATGCTGGGATTGCGGGCGGTGTGATGTCGGCGGTGGCTTACTCGAGCCTACTCGTGACTGGGGTTGAGATTGGGGTTGCGACTGAGGCTGAGTCGGCGTTCCGGTCTGGCTCTTGCCCAGCTGCGCCGCTCCTGCGGTTGCGGTCGTCTGGTGCGCCCTCGACTTGAGCCGCTTCGGGTACCGCTCGTCGTCGCAGATGTTTCGCCGCTCATGGCGCTGGAGCAGATCGAGGCGCTGGAAGCTCCGTCCACATGTCGAGCAGTGGTAGTTCGGCTGGGCGTCTGTTGGTCGTAACGGCGGTCGGAGAAACATAGTGTGCGAAGTGCGAAGCGGGGCCGTGACCGCGATGTGGAGAAGACGCCATCGCCGCGCGATCCGAGAGTGAGACATGACCGGTGTGCATGTTCATAGGACGCCCAGTACGCCATTGGCATTGTTTGTCGGCAAAATTGTGCGCCACCAACGGGCCAAGACGGTCAATGCAGGCAAGGGGATAGGCGAGGATCGCAGTGGGAAGGGGTGGGATATTCGTGATCACACGGAGAGATAGACGTCGAATAGCGGCGGTTTGGTGGATCGTTAGCGTCGGTTTCGTCGGTCGTGTGCGGGTGGTGGTATACGATGAGGAGCGGTGCAGGAATGGTGGTGGAAAAAAAGTTCGAGGTCGCTGTGTCAGCATTCCATTCCAGTTCATTTTTTCTTCTAGAAAGAGGGATGGATTATCCCCCAAGCATGATACGCACGGTTCGCTGCATGTCGAACGAGGTGATCCTGGATAAGGTCAGCCGCCACTGCATGCATTCATTCGTCGAAAGACAAGGGAGGAGGACTCACTTTTCTGGAGAAGGCTTTGCCGCAGTCGGGGTACTGGCATTGCAGCGATCCCTTGGTCGTTGCCGCGGCTGCTTTGGACGACGAGGCGGCAGTGGTGCCAGCCTTGGAACCACTTGGCCCCGAGCCGTTGACGGCGGCAGCTGTTGAAGCACTCATCGGATTATCGTCTGCCGACGGTGGCTGTTTGTTGTTGTTTTGACGGTGGTGGTCTATCGTCGAGGAACCTCCGACAGCGGGGGCAGCAGACGCATAAGGGTTGGTGGTAGAGGAGGGGTTGAGTGGTTGCTGGGTGGAGGGGTGCGGGTGCGGGGGCTGTGGAGCGAGCGACGACTGGGCCGACTTTGGTGAGGGGTTTGCCGCCGAGGAAGACGAGGCCGAGGGGGATGGTCCGGACGCAGAGTCTTTAGTGTTGCCGCCAGCAGCGGAGGACGAAGAGGGGGTTCCAGCGGCGATCGGTCGTTCCTTTCGGAGATGCTTGTTCTTGTTGTGGAGTTGGAGTGAAGAGACGGAAGTGTGCACGGGGACGGATTGTCTGGCGGCGTGATCAATTTTCAGGCTGAGATTGTTGAGGTTGAGGTGGTGGCCGAGATGCAATGTCGAAGATCTTGACCCAGAATTGGGCTGACTGGGCTGATTGGGCTGGGCCGGGGCCAAGTTGCCGTTGCCAGCAGAACCTGGGGCGCGGGTCGCCTGCGTCGGCTGCCTTGTGGTGTTAGATCCGCCAGGGGGACCAAGGGGGCCAGAGGCACCAGACGGGCCGGAAGATCTCGAGCTAGACTTGTTATCAGCGGCGGGGACAGGAGGTCGAGCCGGACTGAGGCGTCTAAGGCTCTGGCTCATCCTAGGCGATCAGCTGCAGCAAGCCCGGTATGGGTATCCTGATGGCTAAGCCCTCACCCAGCGACTGTTTTCGGGTGGCGGCGCTGCCCGTGGATCCGTGATCCGAGTGCCAGATCGACCTGTGATCGTTGATAGCAGAGGGTGTACGCCGATGCGACGCGACGGCAAGTCGGGAGGGTGGGGGTGCTGGGGGGTGCTTGGGGGTGCTGTTCGGGGGACAAGCAGAGGACTCGCTTGCGAAGTGCGGGTCAACCTGTGTCGAAAAATGGTGTCCGAGTGGGGGAGGCGACACTTAGCTGCTGCAGTCCTAAGAGTAACGGTCCTCGCCGAGTGTCTGGGTGCGCGGTATATGAAAAATCCTCGCTTGTACGCTGGCTGTGCACGCTTGAGGGCGGCAACCGCAAGGGAATCGCGGCACGCGGCGGTAGGCGGGCTGAGGGCGAGGGGAGGAGCTGAGGCGTACGCTGTCGTATGCTTGCCTGGTGCGAGAGCCAGTCGTTCAGGTGACTAACCTGGTGGTAGAGAGCGAGAGTCTGTCAAGAGTCAAGATTGCTCGATGCTCTCAAAGTCGAGAATGCAAGCACGCCCGTCCCGTCGTCTCATCTGCATCGTTGACAGCGTACCGCGTACATGAGCACTCCAAGGCAGAGGCGGGGGACACGGCCAATTCGCTGCCCGCTGCCCCTTGGGGTACTGGGGAAATGTCTGGCTGGGACGCTGGTACTTGGGTGGCGTGCCCAGCGTGCCAGTTGGGTTCATCGGTCGGCGGAGAAATCCCAAACCGCCTAATCCCTTCGAGACCTCCGAGCCAGCCAACCACCGTCGCCGTCTTCCTCTGCTTGCGCTTCAGACGCCGTCGCCGCCTCTGGCTCCCACGATGTGGACACAAACAATCCGCGTCGTGCTACAAATCACGAAGGCGCGTGGAGGACCCAGGTCTAGACTTGCTCTCAGTTGCCAGTCCAAAACCCGGGGTGTATGGGGATGTGGGGATGAGGGTCATCGCTGTCTTGTCCTCAGTGTTTGCCACCCATCTCTCATGGCTCTCTCACCGACGCTGACGCTGGCGCCTGTCTGCATCGCAGTCAGGTATCCACTGTCGAATGTCTTGGAGGCTTGGAGGCTTGGCCCGCCTACAGCCGGTCCAGGTTGACTGCCAGTCAGACCCGTGTGCTGATGCTAACACGTCTTTGTCAGGCTGGGGAACCCGGGACTCCAGACATGTGACGTTGAGGCAGTGCATGGCAGGCAGATGCTGGCTCGGCTGGCTCTCGTGCATCGCAGCTGCTTCTGCACGAGCTGCAGCACTCGGAGCCTGTCCGAATTGACAGTTAGGGGAGATGCCCGAACGAACCAATGCCCGCGCCAGAGCAACGACAACACAGAAAGTTCGTTTTTCGGGTCATCGGCCTTTGGCCCCATCCTGCCCTGAAGAATCTTGCGGGGCTCTCGCCCCCTAAACTGTGTCCTTTGACCCCGGTGCCTGGGGCTGCTCAAGCTCTGCCGCGCTGCCGCTGCTCTACCAGGCTGCCAGCTTGGTTGCTGTTCTACCGTCAGTACGGCTGCAGTTGAGTGAGATGGGACAAGAAGCGGCCCGAAGAAGACGGCAAGTGACGAATCACAAAGCTCATTTTCGCCACTCGGATCTACCCAAGTGCTCCATGCTTCAGTACCTTCTTGTACCTCTCCATTGAGCTGACCGAGCCCGCGGTACCTCTCTGTCCCATCCGAAGAGTCGTGCCCTTTCAGCTGACGAGAGAAACAACCCGCAAGAGGCAAGAAGAGCGATTAAAAGGTACGCCACGTGCCGGTCCGTTGCGTCATAACGGTGCAAATGACGGCCCTAAACCTGGCACGCCTGGCGCGTGATAGCGAATCATCGGGTCTCCTCGCCGCCTCTCACTCTACGAGCACCGAGGCTGTTCTCCTCCTTCCAAGCCCCCGGAGATCGCCGCGTCTCCATGCTCAGCCATGGATCTGCGGAAAGTACCCGACACCAACCCAGAAAAGTATCCGCTCCTGCCTTGCCCCGTCGCAATTGGCAAAGCGGTGAGACATCGTCGGGAGCATTGTCGCATGCGATCCACGAGGCGAATACCAAATCCAGATCGTGCCTCGCTTTCGTTGGCGGCACGGTAGAGACATGCGGGTTGCGGGCTGGGTTGCGGGCTGGTCGTCGTCGCTCATCGCCCGCTGCGGGCAAGGCATGAAGCAAAAGCGGAATGACACTCAAGGCAAGGCTGGCAACTGACTCAGCGACGATGTAACGACGTAGCTCCCCGGTGATTTTTGCATCGCGTCCTCCACTTGCTGCCGTTGATGCCCGACGGCCACTCGAAGACGCTGGCTTGGCTGTCTCGCATGTGGCAAACGCGACCGAGTCGTTCCAGCTCTGCTCCTGCTTCGTCTCGTAAAGCCCTGCGCGGGCCGCGTTCATGACTTTATGAATCGGTGATCCCTTTTAAAGCTATGTAGGTAGGTAAGTTTACTAATGGGTGGCTGATGGGTAGGGTTGGGGTTGGGTGGGGTAGGTGGATTTATAAAGATCGAAGAAGCTCGGTATTGTAGGGGCGCCCTGGTCTGCTGGCGCTGGCACGCCAGTCGAGCAGCGCGTGATGATAAGATGAGTGTGGGATGCTGGTAAGGTAACGTGTCGTGGCCGTGACATGATGATAGAAGCCGATTAAAGGATACCGGAATCGCGGAGAGCGTTCTGCAGAATAGTCTCCTTGACGGCCGCAAACACTAGACGGATCTGGTCGTTAGTTAACGCTCCGCGCAGTGGCTAACTCACGTTGGAGGTATCAGTCGCCTGCGTCAGATGCGGGTAGACAGAGAGACGCGCGCGGTTCGTCTGCGTGAAGCGCCACAGGATGTACTTGGCAGCCTTGTTGATGTCGGCGCCGCCGGTGTACTCGGGGAAGTAGTTGACGAGGGGCACCTTGGGCAGCTTCTGCTTGAAGACGTCGATCTTGTTCAGGAAGAGAATAACCGACGTGCGCAGGAACCATCGCGAGTTGATGACCGACTCGAACAGCACGAGTGACTCCTGCATACGGTTCTGTCCGTTCTCCTCCAGCAGCACCTGGTCGTACTCGCTGAGCGCGACACAGAAGATGATCGATGTGACAGCCTCGAAACCTGCAAGTCAGTTATACCGTCGCGATTCCTAAGCTCACAGTGGATCCACTTCTTCCGCTCACTGCGCTGACCTCCGACGTCGAACATGTGGATGCTGAGCTGGCCCATGTTGAAGCGCGTCTCGCTGATACCCGTCGTCTTTGTTCGCGCGCGGAGAACATCGGCCTCGTTGGGAATGTAGTCGGGGGCGGCAATGCGACGGATGTTGGCGAAGAAATACGTAGCTGAGTCCATCAGGTAGAACTCGGACGAGCGGTCCATGACGACCGGGATCATGGGGTCGTGCCAGAGAGCCTCAATCGCGACGAAGATCTCAGCCGGGATCGGTCCGTTCTCCGAGTCCGCCTTGTACTCAACAATACGGTCGGCGTGCGTCCAGTTCGTTGGGTCCTCTGGGTCGACACCAATCTTCCTCATAGCCATGACGAGCGCCTGCGCGGAGTCGAGCACGTTCTTATGACTGAGGGTCAGTTAGGCCCCACACGCGGGAAGGTAACTTACACGATGTTCTTGAACTGCATGAGCTCATCCTGGGTGTAGCCGTTCTGGTGGATGATCTTCATCTGCTTGACGATAGTCGACTTGCCTGACTCTCCGGAACCTGCGGCGTCAGCCCCCAGTCTCACTGAGACGACTCACCCAGGAGGAGAAGCTTGCACTCCTTCTTAAACTTCTTCGAGTCATCCTCCAGCTGACGGTCAATCGAGTTGCTCTTGTCTCCCGTCTTGTTGCCAGCACCAGCAGCCTCAGGCGCCTCGGCAAGAGCAGCACTCAATCCCTGGGTAGCACTGTTGGTACCGTTCGGGCCCGCAGGTGCCGGGGCGAGGGTTGCTGTCGTTCCATTAACAGCGGCGGTGTCGTTCGCGACGGCTCCGGTTTGAGCCTGAGCGGGCGGCGCCGTCGTGGGAGCAGCCGCGGCAGCGGCAACGGGCTGCTTGGGGTCCGACGTGCGGCGGTTCTCGACGTTGGTAGCTTCCGAGGACATACAACCACCCATGATGTCGAGATAGCTTTCGCTGGTGAGAGTGAGGGGATAGAGGTTGGGTGTGAGAGTGAGATGTGCGTGGGCGATCTCAGATGCAATTATAGCCTCGTGACGCCGGCGGGAGCGAGATTACGAGGTGGATGCCCGATCGGAGGGCGTTGCAGTCTGATTAATCAGACGGGCAACGCAAGTGCGGTTTAGCTTGCACTAAATGACGTGCACTAGTCGACCGGC
The DNA here is from genome assembly GCA_039545355.1 of Trichosporon coremiiforme. Taxonomy (NCBI): domain Eukaryota; kingdom Fungi; phylum Basidiomycota; class Tremellomycetes; order Trichosporonales; family Trichosporonaceae; genus Trichosporon; species Trichosporon coremiiforme. Next base: position 613,478 of record BCJJ01000007.1, read on the forward strand.
GTGCTAGGCAAAATGCTTCACTGCACGGCTGCGGGCACGGGTGGCACGCGGTCGAGGTATGCTGGGCGCGTCAGTGAAATGCGCGTTGGATGGAGGAGAAGTGGAAAGGATGATGGGGGAGAGTTGACTGGTGGTTGGTTGTGACCAAAGCAGGAATGGCGTCGTGCTCTCGCGACGGGGAGTGAATGGGCGACTCGGTGACAGACGCGGCGGGTGCGTCCGATCCGATCGATAGCACGAAATCCTCGCAGCTAGCGGCAAGAAGCCGTCCGTGCGTTGAAACGACAGTACCAAAGAAACGCGCGAGTGGGCTTGCTGCGGGCGTCGATGCACCCTCCCCCAAACGTAGCCAGGCGTTGACAAGCCTCGACAATAAAGTGCGTCTTCTTTTCTTTGCCAAGACCGGGGGGCACTTCTGTCGTCCCCGTCACGGTGCGCGGTTAGGAAAGCGAGGTGGGGAAGAGCGGGATCTTCGCTGCCGGTCGGCCGGCGGCCAGGCGCGCCAATTTGATTACTCACAGATGGACAAAGATGGGAGCTCAGCCGTCGGGCTCAGAGCAGGCCGTTCCACGACGATGAGGACGCTGTTGCTGCTGATATTTTTGCGCGCGCTTGGGGCGCGAAAAAGGGAGGTGGTGCTAGGGTATGTTTGTGTGAGATTGTAAAAAATAGAGATTGCGTAGGGAGGGAGCCCGTTGGATGAGAGGGGTCGACGCCAAGGAGGAATCGATCACTGTTAATCTAAACGCACAGGCGAGGTGCGGGGCTCAGCACAGTGCGCGTCGGCAGATTGAGGCGTGAGTCGAGGGAAAGGGGCAATGGCGTGGCGCAGATGGATGGTCCGCTGTCCGGAGGCTGTGACGAGTGCAGGTCGTTCGTGGCAGGGTGCGATGGAGCGGTGGATGGGACGGAATGGATGGGATGGAATGGATGATGCGACCGTGCAAGGCAAGGCGGCTGGATGGATGGTGAGAGTGGATCACGACTTGATTGGTGGCCGGAGGGTCAATCAAATGGGACGGAACGTAACCGGAAGCCACCACGACGCGCTTCGCGGTCGTAATCGGAGTCGAAGTGGGAGACGGTGGCTGGCGAAAGAGTATGCGACAGTGAAGAGCCTGTGCCGGTTGTGGGGTGGCCAGGCGATGGTGATGGACGAAGGTGGTGTAACAGCAAGTGAATGTCGGGGAGGGGAGAAGTGGTGATGATGTGATGGTGAGGGTGTGGGCGGTGGATGTGGGCTGCAGGGCCGGAAAGGGTGCGAGGCATGCTGTTGCGGGCTTGGCTTCACTGCAGCAAGCGGAGCTGGGCGCTGCCCGGTGCGTCCTTGTAGGACTTGGTGGAGGCCGGGACTCTTTACTTTTTCGAGCCACATTTCCTAATTGCCAGAGTGTCCTGATCGTAATCTGTCTTGTAATCACCATTAAGCACCGACCACTCCTGCGCGCCTTGCGCCATAGTGGTATCTAATCGAATCGCGAGATCCATCAGCAGGGAGAGGGTGGCCGTAATGCATGCCAGTGCGCCAGTGCACGCCGCACCAGTGCGTTCATATACATGTTCGGTCCTGCCCTCGGCATCATTGGCCTCTAGTCCGCATACAGCAATGTCTAGCAAGCCTCGATCGCCCGGTATACGGCAGTCCGGTAGTCGCCGAGTCAGCCTTCAACTTGATTACCTGCCTTGCGGTCAAGTCCGCTGACGACTGATGGCGGGTTGCTCGTCATGGATCGTGGTTAGCGCATGCCACCAGGTGCCGAAGAGACCGCCGAGCGCCGCTTACGCTCGAGGTTGACCACCAGATGAACCAGGCAGCCACTGGTAGATGGCAGAGCAGCGCAGCAAGTGTGAGTGGCGAATAAATGCGTGTGTCAGTGGCGAGAGACTGTGCAGAGGCAGTGAGTAGTGCAAACAAGTACTGCGTCCGTTAGAAGGGAAGGAAGGCGACAATGCAGCAGACAGCGAGACTAATACACAACAGATACATAGGGAATCAATCCCAAGCTAGAAGCTGATAGACCAGACCAGTGGTGCGAGTGTACTTCGAGCACACGGAACGAGTCAATCGTCTTTTGGGGTGAGCAGAGGGAAGGAGTCACGGACTCGCAACCGTCGAGCTCGTCTGATGGTTTTGTATGTAGTAATGAATGTGTGAACAGCGGAACTGTTGATGCAGTGTTGTTATAATGCCGAGAGTGAAACCGTATAATGGAAACAAACGAGTGTGTTGAGAGACAACCGAGACGAGAGAAGACCGGAAGTGGGTATGGATACAACGCCCAGCGAGGTTCGGATTGAGAAAAACGAAGGGATGCGGTTGACTAGACCGGTAGTCGACGACCGCCAAGACTTCATCAAGAAGCTTGAATTGAACTATCCATCTAGGACAGATGCCGGACCGGTGTACCGATGTCCTCCATCAAGGAGATCGAGAGAGAAAGCGTCGAGTCGCTTACTGGCAGGTGACCATGCCGTTGTCCTTGACCTCGCAGTAGTTCTCGCAGGTCGAGACGCACTCCCAGTCGAGGAGGTCGTTGGTGATGTAGTTGCAGACCTGGAGGTCCTTGCCGTCACACGACCACTTGCCGTACTGGCACTGGGCCTCGGAGCCCGAGGTGGGAGCGACCTGGTCAGGCTGGACAGAGGTAGGGATGGTGTCGGGGATGGAGACGGTGGAGGAGACCTGCTCGCTCTTGACCGACGCAGTGGTAGGCTTAGCCTTGAACTGGTGGCCCTGGAGCTCGGCAGACTTGACAATGGAGGAGATGGCCGAGGGCTCGGGGATGCCCTCAGAGGAGGACGAGGGAGCGGGGGCCTGGGTGGAGGTGGAGGTGGGGGCAGCCTCAGTCGAGGTAGGAGCGGGAGCCTCGGAGGACTTGGGGGGCTCGGGGGTGCTGCCAGAGTCACCGCCCCAGGGGGAGTTGTCGAGGACCTCGACGCGGAGACCCTCAGGGTTGTTGCCGCACTTGCGGTCGGGCGAGGCAGCGATGAAAGCCTTGGCGGACAGGTCGATGATGCCCTGGGTCATGCAGGCGGCACAGCCGTCGTAGAGGACGAGGGGTCCGTCGTCAATGGTGACCTCGGAGCCGTCCGCGCGGTAGACCTTGACCTCCTTGCCGCACCAGTCGGGGTGGGCGACCATCATGTTGTGGTCCATGGCGACGATCTGGTTCGAGTTGATCTCCTTAAGGGTACCCTTCTTAAGGTTCTGGCACATAGGGATACCGTCGTTGATACCAGAGGTGACGGCCCAGTCGGCAGGGAAGGGACCGCCGTTCTGCTGGCCACACTGGTCGCCGGCAGCGACGTCATAGTAGACAGTGGCGCGCATGTTGTCCTGAGAGAAGAGGACGTTTCCGCCGGCGGAGACGGCCGCGAGGGACGCGAGGGTGGTGAAGAGCATGGAAAGGGCGTACATTGTGATTTTGTTGGTAATGCGGTGCTGGTGGTGGTGGTAGCTGATAGACGCGTCGAGCGAAGGGCAAGTTGAAGTTGCGTTGAAAGAGTGGAAGTGGGTAGCGAAAGGCTGGTGCAGAAGTGCAGTGGTGGATGGGCTTGCTTCAAGCAAGAGTCGTTTTCAGTCGATGAGCGAGTAGAGGGAGCTTTGATGTCTGGGAAGAAGGACAAGCTAGACGTAGCGCGATCTTTATAGGCAAATGGTCGGACCGGACGTAGGGTGGTAGCGAGTCGCTGATGGGTGGTGTCGCGGGCGACCGGAAACTTTGGGCTGTCATGTGTTCAGGTGTCGCGCGCTGGAACCGGAATCGCAAGGCGGGGGAGCAGAGGACGGAGGTGGGGCCAGCGGGGGAGGAGGCGAAGGTGCAGAGGGAAGGAGGGGGAAGGTGCACACGGTGCGGCAGCGCGGCCGGTTTCGTGCGGCATGGGCACGGCATGCGCTGCGGATTAATTTCAGCACCGGCCCACGGTCATCAACGGCTCTGGCTCTGGCGGCTCTGGCGGATCAGCGCCATCAGGTACCAGAAGGGAGGAAGCGACGCGCAGTTGGCATGGAGTGTTTGAGCGCGGGCACACGGGCCCGAAGAGAGGGCACAGACGGCCCAGAGGCAGCGGGGCCGAGCGCAGACACCTACCTCAGCGCTGCAGTGCATCTGGAAAAAGCGACGTGAGCAGTGGGTGAAGGACGGCGTACGGCCAGGGCGCCGGCCCAGGCGGCGGCATTGATGCACGATAGCGTCAGCCGGCCCAGTGGGCCACCCGGTCACTGATTTTAGACTATTCCAGGAACCAGGGTACCTGCCGGAGACTCGGAGACTCATCTCCGGATACTCGGCACTTACGCGTCAACAGCCCAGATATCTCTGCTCCAAACCCCCTTTTTCCAGCAGATCATGCAGTGCCCTAAGCCCCTGGGCGTTCAACACCATCACCCCTTAGCGCATGGCGGTCTGCGCTCTTGGCTGCCAGGTGATGCACGCCTTGGTGACTGTGTTGGGCGTTTTGGGTGTCCTGGAAGGCGATGCGAACGTTGCTTCAGTGTGCGTCTCAGCCATGCACGCCAGGGCTCATCGACGCCTCACGCCTGCCAGTGCCCAGAGACTTGGGTTGGTTCGAGGGTGCAAAGGGAGCGTTGATCAGTCAGCTCATGAGCTCCAGCCTACCAGCGTCAGTCAACGGTAAGGTAGGGCGCTAAGGTCCAAAGCTTGCGCCAGTGGTGAGCATGCATGCGCTAGCGTCCGAATTGCACCCTAAGGACGCCTGGACCTTCCACGAGCTTCGTGGAGGGAGGGCTCAGGGATGGGCTCCAGCAAACATCGATGGAGAGTGATGGAACACCGCTGCCATGGCTGGGTGGTCAGTGGTGAGGAGCGACATCCAAGCTAGACACCCCAAAAATTTCCAGATGCGGCGCTTGAACTTCACCTCTCAAGAAACATCAGGCACCAACGCCAGGGCACCCGGTAGGGCACCAGGGTCCAATCCAGGGCCGTCGCAGGACCAGGCATGAACAAGGGCCTTAATCTTAAATCTCCATCATCCATTATCTAGGGTTGTGCCCCGACATGACTTTCGCGGCCGTTCGCGGCCTGGACATTTGGAGCGGCTTTGGAGCTTCGAAAGAGGGTTGTTATGCTTTGTTGACATCCGCCAAGGTGTTTGGTTCGTGTCTGAGCGGAAAGGCACCGCGTGCACCGCTGCTCCACTCCGTCGCTAAACCACCTGTCAGAAGAGGCGAAGACGCCGACCGGTGAGCAAGGTCGTCTAGCCATCGATGCAGTCAGTAGCCGGTGCTGCCGCGAATACCCGGCAGCCTCCATTATCACGGCATTGAGGCGTCGGCTGCTGGTTATTTCGGTCCAGACGTATTCATTGCTTATAGCGGAAGGTAATGGCTGGTAAACGCCTGGCTTAACCTGACCCACCGGACGGTGAGCATGGCTGGCTGCATGCAATTGACTGGCGGTGTAACGCTGCTTGCTCGCTGCATGCTGCGCCCAAAGAGGCCGGACGGTCAGCAGGTGCCGAGTAAGATGCGGACATGGCTCGCTTGGCCGTGTAAGCGAGTGAGTCTGCGTCGGCGGTGGGTGGCTCAGCAGCACACGAGGCAGTCACTGGCACGGCCGAATCAAGCATATGGGCAACTACCGCAATCCCGGTACTGAACGCGTCCAGAGAGCTCGGTGACGTCGCAGCGGGCCTGGAAGGCAACCGAATTACGCGTGGGGGAGCCGGCGTCCGAGCATACCGGGGATGCCTTGCGCTGCTGTTGCGCTGTGCTGAGAGTGCGCTGTGCGATGCGCGTCTGTGGGTGCCTCGCCGGCAGCACGTACGGCAGATCCATTCAAAGCGCGATTTAGTAACCCGCAAGCGTGTCGGTGCGTGCGTATCCAGAACGCGCGCTCGCTTCCATGCGTGCAGGCGTTTGGCACACTAAGCAAACTGGCAGGGTAATGCAAAAGGCACAGTGGAGATACGAGGGCCGATTAGTATTCGTTTATGTTCTGCCATGAGCACACGCGACTAGGGTGACTAGGGCGACTTTGCGCACATTCCTAATGCCCTGTAGCGAAAGCTTTTCACTTTCCATGCGCTTCTGTAATCCGCGCGTGCGTGATTACAGCATCAGTACTCGAAAGCTTAGTCGGCGAGCTGCCATCCCAGATCGCCGTCCTTTCAACATGACGTTTTCGGGGGTCGCGACTCACCTCCCGCATACCCGACATTCCAGAGACAGACACCGGGAATCAGCTGGAACTGGTTCCGTTCGGCCGTACCGTAGCGCGCGCCACGCCGTACAGCGTTCTTCCCCCTCGGCGGACGCAAGGCGCACGCGAGACGGCGCTTGCGGCGCTCACGGAAGCGAACTGGCACAGCACCATGCTGTTCAGGATATCGAGCGCCATAAGGGCCCAAACCACGCGAGCGATGAATGTGCAGTGATGATTTTCCGAAACTCTGAATGGTCTGGAACCTGTCCTCATTTCTACCGCTGTTGATTGCTTTTTGTGGAGCGGTGGAGAACGCCGAAAGCGGCGCGAACAGGTGCGAGATCGTTTGGGCCGATGGGCGAACGGAATCCAAGGCCCTCGGTCCCCTCAGATGCAGATTGAGGCGCTCAGGTGCACACGAGGCGTGGAGGCGCCGAGGCGTGCTCCCAGATGTGAATGAATGCCGAAATCGCTCCGCAGCCGGGCCAACAGCGTCGCAGCGTCATCGTGTCTCGTCGCTGTCTCACTGCTCTCTACCGCTGTGAGTCGGCCGGGATCAGCTGGGTCAGCTGGGTGCCTCCGTATTCAGCAAAAAGAGGTTGCATTCCTCCGTACCCCCCTCATGGGCTGCTTGAAGGTTTTGGACAGAGAATGTCTGTTTCGGGGGCCGCGACTAACGCTGGGAACGCGGGATGATGGGAACAAGCAGATGGAAGTAGCGCGCACGCTTGTCACACAAGGCGAGCGGATATCCTACTGGCCGTGCTGTCTGCAATGATGACGATAGGCTGCGGAGTGCGTTGAATGGCCGGGGTGCCTTCGTTCCTTGAGTGCCTGTAGAGTTGTTTATGCATGTGCCTAGGCCTTTGCTTCCATGCCGCGCCCCACGACGCGAAAGTGAGTAACTTGCGTGCGACGCTCGACGCTCAACGGACCTTGCAAGAGAGGGGGAGTGGGCACTGGCCGCAATCGCATTCGTCCACGCACCTGCGGAGCAAGCGCCAGATGGTGCTGGGCAGTGGCTCGGCTTACATCATGCGATAAGTCGGCGACTAGTTAGCGATAGTCAGGGAGGACCTCAAAAAAGTTAGATTTGGCCCCGCTCACCACCGTCGCAAACCCTCGAGTCCCACTTGAATCAGCCAAGCGGGGCAGAAAGCACCCCATTTCAGAACTTCGCATGCTTCGTAATAGAGCGCCTTGAATGCGTGTATACTGGCTTGCTGACACCGACGGCGGGTATTGAGTCGCGCCTATTCCTGGCCACGATGTTTGCGTGGAGCGGTCAGATTCTGCCGAGAACTCGCCGAAAGCAGTAGCTGGGCGCAGACGTTAGTTCGGCGGCGTGGGACGCGCAGTCCGTCGAGAGATTGAGATCCAAGCCCAGATCCATAGTTGGCGTCGGGGAAACCAATCTCTGAGTCCTCAGATCGGTGGAAAGCGGTGCGCAGTGCTGCGAAGGTAGCAACACTTCTTCTACCGTGTCTAAGGTGGACATGTGGCCCACGCTGTCTCGCAGTCTGTCTCAGCGTTCCCGTTTGCGATCGCCGATGAAGCCGGGAAACAGATCAAAGCACGCTAAGAGCGTCCAGACCACGAAGGGTAACATGGAGGTAGACCGGGCCTTACCCGTCCAGCCAATTTTCGATTCGAACGCCGACACAAGGTCTCGCTTTTTGCCTGCCCGCATACCTGCATGACTGCATGGCTGCACCTCGTCAATGCCCGTCCCGTGGCGTCCGGGACAGCGGGTGAGTCGGCGTATTCGTGTCGGACTAGGTTTGCCGGCTGAGTCGGGGTTTCTATACCTCCTTGGTATGCCGCTGCTCGGCTGTCGCTGCCCGGCCGTCACTGTTCCAGGTGTTATGGCCGCAGTGCGACCGCTGTGGCTTACGGTGCAGAGGCCGACAAACTTTGTCCTCGTGGAGGGAAGTGGTGGTCACGTGCAGATGGTCGATGGCGAGGTCAGCTTGCAGAACTCCGTATCAGATAGCAAGTGTCGACAGAGCATGCTCCGATGTCGTGGAGCCATGTTCTCGACACTCTGGGTTTGGTTGCGACGAGGACAGAGTGGAGTGGCGAGTGAGGCGAGGTAACGAGGCGTGGAGGGCGACCTGAGTGGCAGACTGGGAGAGACAAATCGTGATCCGGAGGCTCCCTCAGACTACTCTGCTCGAGAGTGACCGACATCTTGGAACTCCAGTCGATAGATAAGATATCACGATCTCTCCAGCTCTTGCGACGCGTCGGTCTCAGTTACTCAACTCCGAAGCGCGAGGAACAAGAGGAACCCGGTCGAGGCATGTCGGGTTCGGTTGACGCTTCGGTCAATCCCAGAGATGCCTTGGGTATCCTGTTGGAGCTAGGAGGCTCGTAGCGACAAGCGGACGACGACGACGAGCGAAGCAGAGGGCTGGCGGCAGTTGTTCGCGGTGGCTCGTGGTTCGCATGTGGCAAAGCCAGAGCCAAACTCTTCGGATCTCCGAACCACATTGAGGCAACCCGCGTGGGGCCATGTGACCTCGACTGTCAAGAGCCCGAGCGCACGCCCGACCTCGTCGACATGCTGGATCCGCTGGGTCTGTCGCTGAGTTCACTCCAGCAGAATGCTCAGGCCACTCGCGGGCCATGGCGAGAGGGAACGAGCAATACCCCGGTTACAGGGGGTCAATTCCGCCTCGTTCGCTTCGATAGCTTGCCGGCGTGGCCGGTGGCCCTCTGGCGCCATTCCCCTCATGTAACGGTGCTGTTTCGAGTCAATCACACTGTCTAGCAGTCTTTTCGGGTGCGCCACGGGATTCCAGACTCGAGGAATAATTCGCCTAGCCGTGCGCGGCTGCGGGGAGGGCATACCGGATCGAGGGTGTGGCGATCGTGCCGTTGCGGGTATCGAGAAGTCGTCGTCATCCGATCGTTTCTGGCAGAGAACGGCGTCGACCCCAACAACGCAGGAGAGACGGGGAAGAAGCAGCGTGAAGGTGTTGCGACGCTCGAGCGGGGGTGAAGGCGGGGAAGGCGGGGAAGGCGGCGAGGCGATGCCGACCACAGTCGCCATTCACAACTCGTCACAGCCTCACGTCCCGACTACCATCCAGCACCCAAGACCGTTTGCCCTAACTTTCAAACTTTTGCTGAATCGTGTCGCCCATTGACTACTGGGAGGTGAAGCCGGTGGCGAAAGGAGAGGAAGAACCGTCCTCTGTCGTGTGTGTCGATATGCTTCCATGGACTCGAGTCTGTAGTGAGCTCCACTCATCCGCTCGTGAAGAGAAAGAAAGAAAACCGCCAAGTCGCGATATATAAAGGAACTGTAAAGAGGAAGATGGCGAACAGAACTAGCAGATAAGCAGCAATGTAACGATCTCATCTCGCACCGTTACGATGGCGCTGGCGCGCATGGCCGATGGCGCAGGCGTGACGACTTTCCATGTGCGTGATGATTGACTAACGGTTCCGGAACACTGGCCCAGTGCCCCCTTTGTTTCAGATGAGGCGTCGCGTGACCATTACTCTGCCCTCCCCTTTGTCCCAGAACACCACGGGCACTGCTGCCCTTTCTATGCTCTTGTAACTCACTCGTTCAGCTGCGCGGGGGCATGCCGCAGTGAGCTCTGCGCTGACCGCGCGAGGGTGTAGCTATGTGGTTCGATGCGACGTGTTCACACCAGGTGAACCAGTTCGGGCTACCCAGTCATGGCCCGTTACGAGACAAGTCATGTCATCTCATGTCATCTCATGTCATCTCATGACATTGTCATGTATCCCCCGCCTCGTGAGATGAGCTGCTGCGGGCCGTGGCGTTCATGGCGTCGGCGTGACGGCCAACCTACAGACCTCTCGCTCCCTACGCCACCTCCCCCGCACCTGGCACTCACTTCACTCTCGCTCGCCACCTACGACTCCCCGCAGCTCACTCTGCTCGCTCCCATGAGACACCAGAAAACCCCGTGATACTGCATGCTAACGTCTAAGACAGAAGAAATAGAGAAAAAGGTGTACAACCGTTGTTGGTGGTGGCCAGAGGCTGGGCTAGTGTGAGGCCGATGGGTGCGTGAACAGAATCTGTATGAGGAGACAAGAGAAAGAATGCGTGCTTGGCTTGTTGTTTTTGCGTTCGTGCGTGCTTGCGTGCGGTTTGCTTGCCGCGCTGTGGGGTACATGAACGGAGGGACGGAGGGCAGGGTGAACTGAGGAGAGTGCAGAGCAACAGCAGGACTACTTCCTCCTACCCTTTCCCTTCTTGCCCTTGCCCTTCTTCTTCCCGTTGCCCTTCTTCCCTGGCGCGGCGCCGTGGAAGAGCGTCTTGTGCACGACCTCCTGGTCTCCCGTCGGGGCGCCGGCCTCGATGAGCTCCTCGGCCGTCTCGATCTGGCTCTCGTGGTTCTCCTTCTTCGGCGTCGGCTCCTTGGCCGCCTGCTGCGTCGACTGCGCAGGGTGGTCCGGCTGCGGCGTCGTCGGGCGGGAGGAGTTGACGGATCCCGTCTCGGGGCTAGCACCGCGGCGCGGCGTCATTGACGCTCGCGAGGCAGAGTTGATCGGTAACATCTGGTTGCCGATCTCACGCCCAATGTCCTCTATCCTCTTTCGCTGAGCTTCGGTCAGGCCAGAGTCGGACTGCGGCATCGGAGGCGCAGCGCCGTAGTTCTCCTGCGACGTGATCGAGGCACTGCCGACGCGCCGGTCGGGTGAGATGAGCGGCTCTGTCTCCTGTCCGCGCTGAGTTTGGTTAGCACATACACACGCGATATAACCATTTTTGAGCGACGAGAGTGAACGGCGACAGTGTGTACGTGAGCCGACGGAACACACAAGGCCAGGGCTGCAGGACACTGGCTGAGGCAAGCACCGAGCACCGAACAACGGTCGCCGAGCATGTCGCCAAGCAGAGCTAGCACGCTAGCAGAGGCATCGCGCATACCCGATCGGCATCTCTGCCGTGCACGGATCGTGCACACCCGCTAACGTGCAGCCTATCCGTAGGGTCTGTCATACGGTCGCCAGGGCAAGGGGGCTGGCGGGGCTGGCGGGGCTGGCGGTGGCAATAACCAGAAAAGCTGCCCATTGTTGTCCTGCGCAGTTTGGGAGACGGTGGGCGCTCGTGTCGAGGTTGTTAGACGCATGCGTCGCTGGCGAGACAGTCGGTAGCCGGTTCTCGGTCGCGAGGAAGGCCGCTTTTCCGTGTCTCGTTGTCCAGTGTGACCAGTGTCCCGGCCTTGTATCTCGATGCCCAGATCACACAGATGAGATCGCCCACTGTCGCCGCCGAGATCCATGCTCAAAGCGCACTCACCTCGCCATCCTTTCGCCGGGGTCCGCAGCACCAGTCAAAGATGCCCATGGTCGCGATTCAATCGTGCGGTGTCGTGGAGGGGTGGTTGACAGGGGTGGTGTGGACAGTGGCTGACTCGCCGACGTCAGGTTTTCCGTATCGGTCGAGTCGAGCTGAGCTGAGCTGAGAGCTGGAGACGCGTAGTTTTGTCGTGGGATGCAGGAACCGAACGAGTGAAGAAGGGAGAAAATATGCGCAGGCCGGAAAGGAAGAGGTAAAAAAGGAGTGAAGACAAGTGTGAAGAGAGTAAGAGAAGAATAGGAAAGAGGCAAGGGCCGAGGAGAGACCTTGGCTGAATGAAGTAATGAGAACGGACTTGACGTTCGGTCAGCGCCTGGGAGGCCGTGGACTGCAGTGCAAGGCCATGCAAGGGCTATGGCGTCAAGGGGCATGACGAAAACTCAAAACACATGTCTACTGAGCGACGGCCAGGCACCGAATCCTTAGGTATGAGTCGCATGACTTGGGACACTTGGTCGTCGGGGCTGACTCTGGGCTGATTTTGGGCTGACTCGAGTCCCATTTAACATTCAGGTAAACAGGCCCATTCCCAACCAATTAGGATTCCAAGCACGCATCACAGGCACGCCTTTACCCGTCCAATAGACAGAGTAAACAAATCCTCCACGCTGTGCGACAAGCGACCGCTTACAGCGTCTAATACTGCCCAACCCCGCTGTCGTGGACTTGTCATCACGGAAAAACCCCGGATTACCCTTCCGCCTCAAAGAAAGCCAGCACCAGAGGTTTGAGAATGTAAAATGATACATGGAGTATGGTATAGCGGTATACAAATGTGGAGACTCGTGGCCGCGACCTCAGCCGGGGTGCGCGCACCGATCGTTATCTCTTTTGTCGTTACAAAGGAACCAAAAAAAGGAAATGATGAGAAAAAATCTAGCGTGCTAGTGCGAAAATGATGCAGTTGAATGACGAGGTGGCACGGACGAGGCTGCCTGAGCGTCGCCCGGGCTCACCGAGAAGCCCAAGGCTTTGGGACGATTTACTCGTAGCCCATGGCGCGGCGGCCGGAGACCGAGTCGATCTCGTCCTGGCTGCCGGGCTCCTCAACGGGGCAAGCCTCGCCGTCGAGAATAGCGTGAGGGGGCGGGAGACCAGCCTCGAAAGCGGTACGCTGGAGGGTGACAAAGGCCTTGTTGCCCTCACCGGCGGGAAGCGGGTGGATCGGGAGGAGGAGGCCGTTGGCGTTGGCGGCGCGGAGGCCGAGACCGGCGTGCGAGACGAGGACGTCTCCCGGGTTCAGCTTGATGTGCGCGGGCTTGAGGTGGACGGGCTCGGCGGAGGCGTCGGCCTTGCCGCTGAAAGTCCAATTCTCCTTGGCGAGGTAGTCCTCGCCATGGTAGAAGGAGATGCGGCTCGCCTTGGGGGTGAAGTAGGGGCGGAGGAGGTTGTAGAGAGCAGCGTGGGAAGAGGTGGGAGCGGCGAGGTCGGTCGTGTTGAAGGCGAGGTGCGCGTGCAGAGGCATGTAGGTGCCCTCAGCCGGCTGGTCGGCCCAGACCTTGTCGCCAGTCCACTGAGCCTCAGAAGGGTGGTGCGAGACAGTGTCGACTCGGATGTAAGCGGGGGTCGCACCCAGGACCTTCTCGAGGACAGCACCAGTCGCGCTGAGGACCGAGGGGTCGGAGCGGGCAGCAATCAGGCTCGAGTGGTAGAAGGTGGGGTGAACTCCCTGGGCGGCGTACTCAGTAGCCCATCCCTCAGCGACCGAGTCCTGGAGGACGTCGCGAATCACAACGCTGCCCGAGGCCTTGATAGCGTTGACATCGGCGCTAGCCAGCTGGCGGAACTGAATCTCCGGGATCGCGGACTGAAGCGAGTCAGCGGGGATGATACCGGGAAATCGACATTGGAAACTTGGACATTGGAAACGCGACGCGGAATGTATGGAATGCGGCACGGTGAGTGGGAGATGTATATCCCTATCATCCGGAGCTAAGCCGAGTGGACGCATAATGGACCGGATGGACAGGTGCACTCAGGGTCTGGGTCGCTGATTGATTTCGGCTCGATCGGCTACTGAGAGCCAGGTGCGAGTGCCAAGCGTATTTCCAACCCAAAATCAGGATGAAAAATCGTAGACGAGGCATGCAGTGTATGCAGGTAGAGCTCCATCGCTCTGCGATACCCGAGGCCGGAATCCAGATAGGAGAGAGACCAGGAACAGCTCGTGGGAGAGGCGCCGCCACTGGCACGCAAACTTTGCGAAGCTGCCACCGCGTCCACTCCACCGGTCATCGCCGTCACCATCACTGTAGCTTCGGCGCCCGGTCTAGTCACCACCACCATAGGCATACGAATCCATGCACGCGTTTCCAAGACACAAGAATGCAGTACTCACCTGAGCCTCGAGCGCGTCGAGCGCAGCGTCCCACGACTTGATGGCCCACTCCTGACCAGCCGGGGTCGCGATGACAGTCTCAATCCACTCGGCGGGGGTCGGCTTAACTTCCTTCTGGACGGTGGGGATGGTGAACGAGTACGAAGCACGAATGCGGTCGGTCTCCTGGGCGGGGACGGCGTGCGCGTACGGCGGAGCAAAGGGCGAGCGCATCTGGTGGTGGTATGGGGGAGCCAGAGGGGCGCGGGCAGTGGTGGAGGTGGTGAGGCGGCGCTGAGTGCGGGCTGCCACACGGGCAACGAGGGAGGCGCGCATTGCAGAGATTGTTGATGAGAGTGAGTTGCTGAAGTGAATGAGTCAAGTTGTCGAAGCAGCTAAGCGGAACAGGGGACGGGGCCGGGCCTTGGATGTCTTTTGGGGGGGGGGGAAGAAAGTGGCTCGCGAGAAGACTTTATAGAGCCGGGTCTTGGATATGCGAGGTTTGCGAGGTGTGCGAGTGCCGGGATGAGTCGCCTGGGTCCGGCGCCCAAGGCCCGGGGCGGGGCGGGGGAGACGGGGTGGTCATGCCAGCTTAGTGAGCAGGACTGACAGGCGAGGTCGCCCACTCAGAGGCAGGGTACGAGGCCACTACCGGCGGCAAGTCGATGGTTTGGCTGGGCGTGCTGGGCACGCTGGCGTCAAAGTTTGGCTCGCTGGAGCAGAGCCAGCAGAGTCGGGGTGGTTCGGTTACGCCACCGCGAAATTCGAAAACAAGGCATCCTCGTCCAGCCCAACAGAGATAATCAGGACTTACAAAGCCACCCTCGCCGTCGTCCATACGCCGACGTCCTTCTTATCTACGGCTCAGAGGCAGCTCTCGATGTGATTGGCTGGCCGGCCAGAGGCGACTGTTCCTGACTCACCGGTGGGTGAGCGTGCATCGCGGAGGGCGCCGGGAGGTTCGTCGTGGAGCCAATGACAAAGTGCGACTCCACCCGAAGGCTAGGAACTGCCCCGCGGGGACAGTGTGCGGCAATGTCAAACGCAGTGCGTCCCTGAGGTTGACACAGGAGAGCCCCTGTGATCACCCATAACTCGCCTATTCGCTCGTTCGCTCGACTAGCTCGTCACATCAACCGCCGTCATGCACGCTCACTGGTCCAGCACGAAAATTATCGAATTCTCCACAACCAGAATCTGACCTTTCCCAAGCCACAGTCTGCTTGCTCCCCCACGCTGATGTGACACCCCGCACTCGGACTCGGCCTCATGCGACATGCGATGATGGCTTCCAGCGCTCTGATACGATTGCTTACGACAGCGACTCAGCTAGCTACTCAGCTCCCCGCAATCCGCGGACGTGCCCATGTGTTTGTCTGTCGTCAGGAAAACTTTCTCGCCTAGGCTCGCGTGATGCAGCCACGCCGTCTCATCACTATGAGCTCATCGCACCCGCCCGCCCGCGCACCGGCTATTGCCTTTAGGCTAACTGCACCTGTGAAGCATGCGGAGGGGAGTTGTTCCATGCCCAAACGAGTTCTTCCAGCACGTGGATTTTGTCACGTGACAGAGCTTGGCACGCACACTCGACTGTTTCACGTCTCCGCGCCCCGAGCCCATCGCAAGCACCCGCGTCTGCACTGCGTGCACCGCTCGGCCGCTCGGACAACGTTGAAGGGCAAGGGACCGAGCACCGATCCCGCATCCATGTGGAAGCGAAAACATGCATCCCTGCACTGCACCATCCGTCATTTCACCATGACCCCGCTGCTGCCCCTCCTCTTCCTCGCCGTAGGGTGGGGAGTCGCAGCCTCCGAGGTACTGTACAGCTTCGCAAACCTCAGCGTGACGTAGTAAGTGCATCCTCAGAGACCTGACACCGCGACAACGTGACGCTCCGAAAGTTCTTGCGATCGGCTCGGCCGTGCCTTGACCGGGCTCGCCTATAACCATAACCAAACGTTCGGGGGACCTTTCGGAGAGAATTGGGTTTTTGTGATTCAATCGACGCATGCGACACCGCGGGTGTGAAGAAGACTGGGGTCCTCGCTTGCCTCGTGTGGCCGGTGTAGGGCTGTCATGCCAGTTGGGGAGGCCCCACGCCGAGGCCACGAGCAAACGTGTGTCGATCACGGTGGTGCCGGGTATCGCGGTCCGAGATAGCGACGACTGCCTCGGTGCAGCGGGGCGGGCGAGCGGCGGTCGTCCTCGCCGTCTGCGGAGTTCGCTGGTCATTGAGCGGCGCTACGTGCCCTACGCTGAGACGAGACGGAGCGATGCCCCTTCCGCCGTCTGCATTCATTCAATAAGCTCCGTCCCCCTCCGTCCCCCCTCTATCCCCTTCTGTCGGAGCGATACATCGACACGACCTCGTGGCAATTATGCACCTGCCTCTCCCCCTCAGCCCCCCTTCGCAGCGACAATGATGTACTAACCCCCAGCTACTACGACTACGAGCGATGGACGCACATCCAATGCGCCAAGTACTCCGGCGGGCCGCACTGGTCCGACGCCACCAGTGCCGCGAACACGGCCTGCGGCGCGAGTGCCGATGAGCTGAAGTCTGATGCCATCGTCGCGCTCAACGTGACCTGGATGAATCTGAAGGGTGTGGGATTCAGGGCCGAGCAGCTGTGTGGACGGGAGTGAGTATGCGAGGGTCAGCGAGCCCCAGCTCGCCACCGTTGCTCGCCGTATGATGCTCGCCACAACGTCTCCTGCTGCAGGATGACAGTGGCGACGACGGAGCTTAAAGGCAGAAGTTGCATGCTAACATCTCCAGAGTCCAACTGTACAGCGACGGCAAACGGGTTCCGACGAAACAAACCCTGTTTCTCTGGGACGCGTGCCAGGCGTGCGCTGCTGAGCGGCGCGTCGATCTCTCCGTCGACGCATACACCCAAGTCACGGGGGACACGGAGTGTGAGCGGGGGCATGTGGGGCCGTTCGAGGTTAGGGTCATGGATAACTTTGTCCGGCACTCTGCTGGTGTGGCTCTGCGGCCGGCGGTTGGGGTGTTGGTGGCGGCGGGGGTACTGGCTGTGCTCGCGTAATGGGTCAGGGGAGTCTTGGGTTCTTGCTAGATCAAGGTGTGGCATGGCAGAGGGAAGCAACTTTACAGCCGTTATAATCACAGTTTAGCATTGGGAATGTATGGGTTGTACAACGTGAACGTGGGCACAGTAGAAGCTGTTGAATTACACAGCGTGTTTTGTCGTCAAAAGATGGAGAAGGGGGCATGATGAGAAACGTGAAAGATCGACTTCGTGAAAGATGGACAACTACTTCCTCCTGAACAGACCAAGAGGGCCACCCCGCCTCTCCCTCTGGTGTCCCTCACTTCTAACGACGTAATGAACAGGCCGCTCAGGACCGGGGTGATGCTCGCTGATCCTCGCGTTGCGCGGCATGGTCTGGAACTTTGTCGATGTGCTCGTGACCAGTCCCCTGGCCTTGTCCCTCAGACTCAACAGACTCGTCGGCTTGCGCACCCCTCCCCCACCTGCGCCATGGTCGGGATCGAAATCTTCGCGAACACCACCGAGCGTGGGGGCGTACCTCTCTCGACGCTCGAGGAGACCGGCAGTCAGTGCCGCGCTCGTGTTCTCGCTCAGATTGAGCAGATTCGGGTCCGAGTTGCGTGTCGCCAGTGTCGGGGTCGGGATCCATTCTGCAATCAGCTTACGGCGCGTATGAGTCAGCTCACTGTGTTCACGCTCACGTTCACGCTCTCGTTCGCGGGGGTCGGCACGACGGCGGAACAGCTGGCTAACTGTCGGCCGTGGCCTGTACTTGGGCACGAAGAAACTATCCTCCCTCTTGATGGGGCTGCTCGGCGCACGGCGGGGAGTGGGCGCGTACGCGGCGCGCGTGCTCGCGTCGGCGAGACTGAGACTCAGACTCGCGAGACGGACAGAGGAACTGCGCTGTGGCAGCGCTGTGCGCTGTTTCGGTGTCGGGGTGACAGCGGCACTGGCGGGGCGGGCGAAGGTCTGTGCGGCGAAGTCGCCCAGGTCCTCTGGGATGGAGAAGGCGGGCGTCGGCAGACCGGCGACCGTGGCTTGGCGCGCGGCTTCGACGTAGACTGGGGTCAGCTTGATCTTCCGTGGGCAGGAAGTTAAGGAGGTTGGGTGACTCACGCTTGCAGTATGTCGCCAGACGGTCTAAACCCTCCAACCCCGCCGTGTCGCACACCACCGTCGGGGCCGTGCTCTCCTTCCTCTTCCTGGCCGGACTCGCGCTGGCGGGTTTGGCGCGCTGCGGCGTGCGCGGCAAATTGGCACAGGGGATGGAGACATCAATGACAGGCGCGGTCGTGAACGGGGCCCTGTCTTCCAAGTTGAACGGCTTCAGCGGCTTGAGCGGCTCGAAGGAACGGGGAAAGTCGACGCTGGGCTCGGGCCACGTAGCGTCGAAGGGATAGTGCGAGCCCTCGAGGGAGCGGAGGGCATCGAGGTGTGCATCCTGCGCGCTCGAGTGGGCTGAGGGCGGCTTGATTGAGGGTCCTTCGAAGAAACCGCCGCGCGCTATTGTCGTGTGTGAGCGGCGGAGGGTGCGTTCGGCGACTGGAGCGGCGCGAGAGGGAAGAGTGGCGAAGTGGCTCTGCGGAGCTGGGGCGGCGGGGGAGAAGTCGCGCAGCGCCTGTGCGGAGCGGGGACGGGCTTGTGGTTGCACCTTGGTCGGCGTGAACTCGTACAGCGCCTGGGCGGAGCGAGGGCGCGCTTGAGGCTGGGGTTGAGGCTGCTGCGAGAAGTCAAGAGCACGGAAGGCGTGAGCGGAGTGGGGTCGCCCGAACGGCGATGGGGGAAGGTTGGCCGCTTCACCACCAGGTGCACGGACTGATGTCAGCTAAGCACAGAGCATTCTGTAGCTGTACACGTACTCGACTGGAACTTGGACACGGCGCGGAGCGCTGAACTGTCAGTTAAGGTCAAAGATTGCGCAACTCACGCTGCGTGTCCTTCGGGGGCGTGTCTCCTTTCGTGCGCTGGAGCGAGTTGACGCTCTTGGCGGGCTTGAGAATGCTGTCCTCGGCCGGACGGCCCTTGCGCGTGCTCTTCAGCTCCTTGCGGCGCTTCTCGCTCCTCTCCCTGTAGATCTGCTCGTGTTCACGTTCACGTTCCCGTTCCCGTTCCCGTTCAGAGCGTTCGGCCCGTTCACGCTCACGATCGCGCTCACGTTCGCGCTCGCTGACCGCCGTAGCCTTGCGCACGAACGTCGGCGTGTCCATCGCCGGTGCTGGGGTCAGCTTCCACAGCGCATGGTACGCTTCGTCAGCCATGATACGGCGCGTCGGGTCGGGGCAGATCATGGCACGGAACAACTCGCAGTACACTGAGAGTTAGCCATAGTCAACGAACTAGCTACTCACCAGACGGGATGCTGTAGTCGCCCCACCAGCGCCCCCGCGTCGCGCGGCGCTGGTACTCCTCCACTCTCTCCTGTTCGGCAAAGTCTTCCTGTTCGTGCTCCTCGAAGGGCGTGCGGCCGACCAGGATCTCGTACATCGACACCTTTCGTCAGTTCATGAACCTCAAAAAGAACTCACTCCTAAAGCCCACACGTCGCTCTTGCGCTCGTCGTGCGGCAGGCCGCGTGTCCGTTGCGGATCGAGGTACTGATGTCAACTCCCGGTGGCTCTTTAGAAGCTTACCTCGAGCGTACCCAGGCTCTCCTCGGAGAGGAACGCGCCGCGTTGGCGGGTCGAGTACATGTTCGCGAAGCCGAAGTCGATGAGCACGGCGACGTTGCGGTTCGAGATGACCACGTTCTGCGGCTTGATGTCGTTGTGCGTGATGCCGCGCTCGTGCAGGTATGCCACCGCCGATGTGAGCTGGAGGAAGTGCACGTGTGCACTCTCGGGAGCTTGCTTCAGCGGCATCTGGCCGGGGAAGTAGGGCATGACGACGCTGGCATGTTAGCTTCAAGGAAAGGGTGCTAATGTAAGCTCACACAGCAGACGTTTCCGTCAGAATGAACGCATCGAACTGGATGATGGAAGGGTGGGGCTCGTACAGCAGCCGCTTCATGATCTTCATCTCGCCCCAGAGGGCGCGCACGCGGCTGAGGGCGGCCTGGCGTAAGCTTCGGTTCAAGAGAGAGGGTAGCTGATGTGAACTCACCCCGTCTTCCGAGTGTCGATCGACGACCTTCATCGCCACACACCCGGGCACGCCCCCGTCAAAGGTGGCAGCAATGTGGCCGAGTGTCCCACCCGCCTTGCGGCGGAGGCCGGCGATGAAAACCCGGCCCCAGTTGCCCGCCGCGATTGGCTCGGCACGGATACGGAACGTGCCATGCAGCTTGTCGTCGCTCATCGAGAGCACGGGCAGGTCCTGCCGGGCAGCTAGGTCCTTCATGCTCGCCGAACGGGGCAGGATAGGCGCGCCCGTCACTGCCGAGCAGAGCGTTGTCGAGCCCGTGTACCCCGTGCTTGTTGCGGCGAAGTGGTCCTGCGTCCCGTCGTCTGAGCCGTCCAGGTCGGAGCTGTACGACATCGTGCGTAGACGAGGGGCGCTGTACTGGTCTGGCGAGGAGCCAAAGTCGCCCGCTCGCGTTGCATACTCGTCGTCCGTGGGCAGAGTGCTGTCGGCCGAGGAGACGGTCATGTCCGCGTACAGCTGCTTGCTGTCTGCCGTGCTGTCGAGGGTGTGGTACGAATGCGAGTGCGAGTGTGAGTGCGGGTGCGGGTGGGAATGCGTGTGTGCGTGGGAGTTGTTGTTCGCATAAGCGGTCGCGTTCAACTTTTGGGCGGCATGTTGTTTGCGAGTAGACACCTGCGTCTGCTTCTGCGTGACACTGGCGTCTAGTGGCGTCCGAGCCGTCGCCGGCGCTAGCCGTGGGGCCGATGGCTGCGTTGGCTTGCCCATGTTGTAGCCGTCGTATGTGCCGGTGGTGCCGTGGCGCGGTGGAGATCTAGAACTTGCGCAGGAGCAGGTGTGGGTATGGTCTACCGTAAAGTTCGGAGGCGTGGCGAGGGGTGTGGGAGTGGGTGAAGGTGAAGGTGAAGGTGAATTGAGAGAGTGGAGAGGAGAGCGCTTGCGAAACGACGCTTGTGGCTGGAACGTGTCGTGCGAGTTCAGGTTTGAGTAGGAGTAGGAGTAAGAGTGGAACGAGTGGTGGGGGTTGAAGGAGGAAGGGGGAGGAGGGGGGATGTGGTAGAGCGACGAGCTGTGGTCGCGGTAGGCAGCAGTGGTCGCGGCCATGTTTGTGTTTGTTGAGGAGCGGCGGTGTCTTGTCTTGTTTGGTCCTTTCGATTGGTGGTCTCAGGCGCAGAGCGTGCGGAGGTCTGAGAGCAGTCTAGAGTGTGAGTGTGTGCTGTGCGTTGACGCTGATGCGCATCGATCAACGTGAGGATGAACTAGATGGCCAGATGGACAAGGGGAGGGGGGGGCGCAGTGTGCCCTCTGCGCCCGATCTGCTGCTCCTTTATGGATCAAGGGTGGTGAGCAGTGTCAGAAACGCGCCCATCGACCCAAGCTTCACTTCCCTCGGGTCTAGGCGTTAGACCATCAACAGTCACAAAGTAAAGCAGGCGCGTTGGCCCGTCAGGTAGGCC
This sequence comes from Trichosporon coremiiforme, assembly GCA_039545355.1. Classification (NCBI taxonomy): domain Eukaryota; kingdom Fungi; phylum Basidiomycota; class Tremellomycetes; order Trichosporonales; family Trichosporonaceae; genus Trichosporon; species Trichosporon coremiiforme. Next base: position 634,870 of record BCJJ01000007.1, read on the forward strand.
AGGTCCAGCGAAAAGTGCGGGCACGGCACGCGGTCCAGGCTGCACAGGCTCATGCTCATGCTCACGCTCACGCTCATGCTTACGCTCAAGCGCTCGGACTGCGTATGCGGGCGGCTGTGCGGGTATCATATGTCTTTTAATGCTACTCTGCGCATGACGGTCTGTGCGTTCGGTGCAGGGCCGGTTCGGTCAGATATCAGGAAATCGCCAGCCGGCCCTCACCGCCCTCACCCGGTGGCCTGTTCTCCCAACCTTACTTTACCCTGCGTTACACCCTTTCGTCACCATCGACCCCTGTGGTCAGTGCCTCTCCAAATTGTCATGCTAGTACGCTATCCGCCAAACTGCACGCCGTGCGGCATCCGCGGCTGACCGCAGCAAGACGCTAGCTTTAAGGCTGCGGGCCGATCTGTCACGGTCCTTCAGTCGTCAGTCGCATGGTTGCGCAAGGTGCGCGTGGTCGCGCCGGTTGTCCCGTAGCGCGGCCAAGTCCAGTCCAGTCCGCGCCCATCGGCCATCGGATTCTCTGATTGAGATCGCTGACAGGAGACGCTCGATGGATCGGCTTATTGCGCTATTTCCAACCAATATCTGTTTGATGTGCCACCGCATTTCCATGTGACGACTTCGCCCTCCCCTCCATGTGGGTCCTTCCCATATTGCCCGGCGAGTGCATGCCCATGCGACCCTTGCGGAATGCAGAGGGGCCCGCCAACTGCGGTGAGGGAAGGCTGGTGAACGGCGGTGGACATTGATCGTGGCTCATTGTATCTCCCCGACTGACCGCTCGTCGCTGATGCTGGTTGATGAACACACTGTCGCAAGCGCTTTGTGTCTGTGTTGGGTGTCTGGCACAAATCAAATATCCCGGCGTACATATCAATAAACATGATCCGTGCGGTGTGTGCGACACCGATGCTTCCATGCCCCCGTTGCGCCCTGTGTCCACGCGTCCACGGCCCGCGGCCTTTGTTGTGGAGCTGGGCTGTCAGGCCGTCCAGCCGTCCGGCTGTCGAACACCTCACTTCTGCGCTAAGGCCCGTGTGATTCACTCTGAACCTGGTGATTGGGCGGTGATCCGAGGCGCACTCAGCGGAGTCGGTGCCTTGGGCGTCGCGGACCCGGACAGCGTCGACTCGTACCCGGTTGGCGACCGTGGCGGGACGGGGTAAGCCACCTTCTTGCGCGCAGTGTGCTGCGCTGGATTCTTCGAACTGTAGTCGCAGTGCACGTACGCTCGAAGCACTCCGTCCAGGCTGCGCCGTCGTCAGCGTGCTGTGGTCGCATACGGGAGCGGATCGCTCGACTCACTTTTCCAACATGCACTGGATCGTCTCTCCTACGTCATGCGCAAAGTGCAGTGACGTGTCGTGCGGGAGGATCACGTCCACCTCAATTGTCAGGTCGTCACCGATGTGGTAGCACTCGACATCGGAGATCTCGAGCACGGGGTTGAACCGTGTGACCAGGTAGAGTATGCGAGCGTACTGGTCGGGAGACGCAGTTCGTCCAGAGACTGGGACGTCAGGGCCAAGTCAGCGTCTGGATCACTCACGATTCCTGAAGTTCTCCAGCAGCGTCTTGATCCACTCAAAGATGATATACAGCGAAAGCAGCATACCACCGATCGGGTCGAGGTAAGGGCTCCCGATCTTCTGACCGATCCACTGAGAGAGTCAGTACTGAGTCTTGGCCTGAGACGTACGGGGAAGGACAGGGACACGACGTTGAGCCACACATCATTCTCGGCGTCCTGAGCCAGCGCTTGAACGCCTGATGACGGAATGCGCGAGCACCAAACCCATAGCACGGACTTGACGCCAATGGTCGCAAGCATGGTTGCGATGCCGATGTTGCTGAGGTCGGCCGGCTCTCCGTGGCCCGTCCTGATAACCTGGATTGTCCGCTGCAACGCCTCAATAAACACCTGCACAAACGACGCAATCATCACGACGGAGAAGATGAGCACACCTAATGGCTCGAAACGCCTCTTGCCGGCCGGGTACTTGTGTCTGTCCGTTGGGATGCCGATTGCCCATGACGTCCCTAAGATGATGAAGGTCGAGAGAAGGTCGAGGGCCGAGTCGACGAGCGACGCCACCAGCGAGATCGAGGAAGAGTAGTAGACCGCCACAACCTTGGCCGCGACGAGGAGGGCGTTCACGATCGTGTTAACTGGCGGTTAGCTTGGAGTAATTTCAGACAGCTCACCATTCAGAGCCAGGGTAGCTATCCGTTGTCGCTGCTCTTCCCTCGTGTAGATCAACGGGGTATTCTCCCCGACCTCTTCTCCTGACTCGCCGCCGTTGACGAAAGACCATCGTGAGTGGGAGTGATGCTCGTTGAGGTCCGACATAACCGTGTAGGTGCGCTTGTTCGAGCGGAATGAGTCTGCGATGACGCGGATGAGATCTCCGTTCAGCAGCTCGTCGACTTCCTGGTAGTGACCGTGGATTACATCGAGGTTCTCGTAGTAGGGCCGGGTCTGAGGTAACGTCAGTGGCGTCAGTCGCAGCAGGCTCACCTTCTTTGGCTGCCGGTTGATCTGGCTCTCCGTGAGAGGAACACCCATGAAGTCCGTGACGCTGCGCTCTTCCGGTGAGATGATGCTGAACGTCAGCTACTGGTGTCTTTCTCCGCAAGCGTCTTCCTCCGCTGATGTCATCTCCTGAGACACTCACTCGAGCAGTTGCACCTCCGTGCAGCTGAGCCCCCGGCGCAGCCTGTGCCTGGCGAACGACCCGGGCTCGCTTGCTGTCAGAGGCTCGAGACCGGCCATAGCGATGCGGCCTGGGGATCGGGAGCGCTGTCGGATCAAATGGGGAGGAAGGGTGACTGGCGTGCCGGGGGCCACGGCGGGGGAGCTGGTGCCGGACCTGGGCTTGGTGTACCCAAGCCCTGGATTAGAGCCGTAGGGGTTGAAGCCGCCGCCGAGGACCGACTTGGGAGAGCTCATGACGACTCTGAATCAGTGCGGAGTGTCTTTGTTTGTTATTGTTGCTGTTGATGATGAATGCAGGGCTGTCATAGTCACCTGGAACTTTTCGACGCCAACGTCTTGTCTCGGCGATCATGTGGGCCAGCCCTGCATGTCCTGCCCGCTTCAGCCACAGCCACTCAACGCATGTCAATTAGATTCCGCGTGGCCAGATCGGGAACAAGGAGACTAACCTCCCGCTGTGCAGAGGGAGCGGCCATCGGTGACGTCAATTCCACGTGTAAATTATCCGGCTCGTTCGGCATGGCTCCGGCCCCGCCAGTCCTGATCCCAGAGATGGTCACCCATGCCGCGGCAGTTCCACTTGCTATGACTTAATAGCGTGCGGGGTTACAGGTCTGTCGTCGGTTTACGCCGGCGCTGCTGCGATGTGGGCATGCAAAGGCTCGAACAAGCTCCAGAAAGGCAGTCGATGATGCATGAAGATCCTGACACATGAGAACCGGCTCATTCTTTGCTTAGCTCAGCCTGAAACGGCCGCCCCAGATCGGTATTCTCCGAGTCGCTCAAGGCGCCGCCTCGTTTCTGAGCTGGTTCTGTAACGTTTTGTGTGTGGTGTGACAGTGAAGAAGATTCGAGGGATGGAAGGTCGAATCTTATGAGCACCACTGATCACGACAAAAGCTCTACAGGCCACTGGGCCGAGACCACCTGGGAGCTGCGTGCTCCGACTGGACGGAGTGATCAGACGAGTGAGAAGGTTGGACGGCGATCACGATTGAGGAACGAACGGTGTGGAGCGCCCAATCAGGGCAGGGCTCAGCCGACTTCGGCGCAAGGAAGTGTCCGGTGGTGCCTTCGGTAAAGGCCGGCTCCAGTAGCATGGAGCGCAGCTTTGACGCCGCTCAGAACCATAACCTGCATGAGAGGAGCGAGACCGTATCAAGCGCCACCCAGGCCGACGGGCACTCAACCAGGCCGTCACTGTCTCATCTCATAGACATACTGGGACGGCCCCGCAGCCCGCAGGTCTCTTGTGACGTTGGTATGCAGAGAGCTCTCATGGATTTGGAACGACAGACGAGGTCGTTGACACCCCGGTTTCGTTTAGTAGCTTAATGCCATCCCTCGCAATGCACGCGTGACAGGGAGCTCTTATCATTCGTCGCTCATTTGCTCGGTGAGGATGGTCAGCAGGCGAGCAAGGAACGTCGATCCATGGTCCGACTGTTACATCGCGCTTGAGAGTGAACTAGGAGAACATCGCCATCGGTCGCGGACCGGACATGAAATTCGTCATTGTGTAATGTCGTGATTAGTACATGACCACCCACTGGTCCGAAGCTCATTATTGCGAGTGAGCCAGGTCATGTACTCCGAATCCCATCCTTAGTCGCTTGCACAACGCCGGACCTTGGCTGCAGATGACCGCCGCCTTACCTAATGATGCACGCACGCACGTCTCTACTCATGCGCTCGGGCCAAGCCGCCTGAGCTTGCAAGGAAGCCACCGCCAGTCTACCAGAATAATTTACTTTTTTCGCGCCGCGTTCCCTCCCCCACGGCACCGGCCAGACCGAAGTCCCACCTCCACTTCATCTTACCAATCATCCGGCCCACCCGTCCCTAGTTTTGTAAATATCGTTCCTCCCCTGGGGACCTCCATTTGCCGTTGACTCCAGCTCTTTCTTCTCCCTCACCATCTTGCCTTGCTCCTGTTCAAGCCTGTTCAGACCTGTCGCCTCTCCGATCTCTACATACCATCTCCGACTAGGGTTCGAGCACCACTATGGGTCTCCTTGCGCTGGGCACTCCCCTCGACTGGCCTGACACCAAGCCCCTCGCCGAGCACATCCGGACGCACGGTATCAAGCAGTTCCTCCACACCTGGCGCCGATGGCAGGACAAGTCGGGTGCTGGCCTACTCTGGGGTGACGAGATCGAGTACCTCGTCGTCGCCAAGGACGAGGAGCACCCCGAGGATGCTGTCCGCCTGTCTCTCCGCCAGAGCGAGATTCTCGAGAAGCTCGCCAAGGTGACAATGGAACCCAAGCTGGAGGCGACGATGCCGAAGAAGTGGTAAGTTGCTTAGCAATGCTTGGCGCGCACCGGTAACACTCTCGGGCTAATGTTTCAGTGACGCCATCCCTACGTTCCACCCGGAGTACGGACGCTTCATGATCGAGTCTACCCCGGGCGCCCCGTACACCGGGTCGCTTTCCGACCTTGTGCGAGTCGAGTGTGACATGCGGTGGCGTCGCCAGATTATCCGCTCGCACCTGCTTCCCAACGAGCTCCCGATCACGCTCACTTCGTGGCCACGTCTCGGTGTCGAGAACACCCAGTTCACGGACCCGCCGACGTATCCCGACCCCGAGCACAGCTCCAGTCGTTCGCAGTACGTCGCTCAGCTGATCACCAACCCCCACGCCCGTTTCCCGACTCTCACGGCAAACATCAGGCAGAGGAGGGGTTCCCTTGTCGACATCCGGGTGCCGCTCTACATCGACAAGAACACGAAGGTCCCGGAGGGAGAGCGCGCCGAGCTCTCCAACGGTCACGCCGGCCCGGCGAAGCCCCAGCCGGGCACGCCGGACATTCACATGGACGCCATGGGCTTCGGAATGGGATGCTGCTGTCTGCAGATCACGTTCCAGGCCTGGAACGTCGACGAGGCTCGCCAGGTTTACGATGCTCTCGTCCCGGTCGCCCCGATCCTGCTCGCCCTCACTGCCGGTGCTCCGGCATTCCGTGGACGGCTAGCCGATGTGGACGCTCGCTGGAACGTTATCGCTGCCGCTGTCGACGACCGCACGGAGGAGGAGCGTGGCTTGAAGCCGCTCAAGGAGAACGAATACCGCATCCCGAAGTCACGCTACGACTCGGTGTCGCTCTACATTGCCGACGATCCGCGAAACAAGCCGGAGTATGCCGACATCTCGGCCCCGATCAACCAGCGTGTCCGCCAGGAGCTCCTCGACAATGGAGTCGATGACAAGCTCGCCTCGCACATCGGCCACCTGTTCATCCGTGACCCGCTCGTGCAATTCTCCGAGACGATCGACCAGAACGACGAGGAGAGCATGGACCACTTCGAGAACATCCAGTCCACCAACTGGCAAACCGTCCGCTTCAAGCCGCCTCCCGTCAACTCGAACATCGGCTGGCGTGTCGAGTTCCGCCCTATGGAGGTCCAGATGACCGACTTCGAGAACGCCGCCTTCTCCATCTTTATCGTTCTGCTGTCGCGCGCGATCATCTCCTTTGATCTGAACACATACATGCCCATCTCGCAGGTTGACGACAACATGCAGCGCGCCCAGCAGCGTGACGCCGCCATCGCGAACAAGTTCTACTTCCGCCGCGTTATGTTCCCGCACGGCATCGATGCCTACAACCTTGACTCGCGCCCTGTGTCCCGACCAGTCTCCCCGCCGAAGTCGCCTCCCAACGAGAAGAGCAGCCCGGTGTCCGAGGACGGTGATGCGCCGTCCCTGGCGAATGGCAAGCCTGCCCTCAACGGTTTCCACAAGTCCAACCACTGGCGGTACGGCTCCACCGCTTCCTCGTCGTGCGCGTCGCTGCAGCAGGAGGAAGACGCCGACCACTCGCCAGAGGTCGTCGAGATGTCGATGGACGAGATCATCAACGGACGGAAGGACGGCTTCCCCGGTCTCATGGGCGTCGTCAACGCCTACCTCAACTCTATCAATGCCGATGTCGCGGTCAAGACGGAGATCAGGAAGTACCTCGACCTGATCAAGCTCCGTGCGCGCGGTGACCTCGTTACGCCTGCCGCCTGGATCCGCAAGTTCTTCACGTCGCACCCCGACTACAAGCAGGACTCGATCGTGTCGGACAAGATGCAGGCTGACCTCATCACTGCCGTCGACGAGATTGAGCGCGGCATTCGCCCGGCACCGGAGCTGCTGGGCCCTCACTACGTGGGCACCGATGTTGGTAGCCCCGCCGGTTGCAACGGTATTGCTTAGAGTATCCCTGTCTCATCTGCTCTCATTTTAGCCAAGGATTTTTTGTCTTCGCGTGTGTGTGTCTGTGCCCATCATATTTCAACACCCGGAAGATTGTATTATTGTAGTTCATTAGAGGTCCGTCTCCTTAACAGACGCGGAAAAGTTAGTAGAACATATCAACGCATGCAGTCCAACCTGCCTTCAACCGCAAGAGCCGAACAGCACAAGAGCTCAATAGCATATGATCCAATAGCGCACACTCCCAGCGCCTCTCAGCCAGCGCATGCTTCTAGCTCAGGTTCATTAGAGTTCGCTCCTGGCCGAGTAGTCACGTGATGACGGTACGTAATCAGCTGGTGCCCCAAACCCGAAGGGTGGCATGGTGCCCACACTGAATCGCGGGGACGAGCTAAGCGTGATTAAGTGAACTCATCTCTCTCCGCGGTCTCTCGACGCTCATTCATATCCCCTACCGCTCAATACCCTCGCCCATCACCGGCCGCAGCTGTCGCACATCCACGATGGTCGCAGAGCCGAACAAGAGGCGCGTTTCCTACATCATCCCGCCGCCCGAGGGCGAGACACCCCTCCTCAACCTCCCATCCTTCGGCACCGTCGCAAGCGATGACCGCTACTACCCGCTGCTCGAGAGGAAGCCCAACGCAACGGTCACCAACGGCATCAGCAATGGCACCCGCGGACCGCTCGCTAGCCGCAACCCCTTCCTCCAGTCTCCGCCACCGCCCAGAGTCGACCCGATCCAGTCTCAGCCACCCCGGCCCAGACACCCGCGCCATCGCCTCGGTGTTTCATCACTCGCTCTCGACACCAGCACCGTCCTGAGCGGTAACGATAGCCCCGGAGGTATCCTGTACACCGGTGGACGTGATGGCTTGGTTGCATCCTGGGAACTCCACATGCCCCACTCTAAGCGCCGAGGTCGCCGATACCGTCCCGTGGGCCGTGGACAGCGGGTACGCTGGGAGCGGCTCGGTGACGGCGGTGAGGACTGGAACGAGGAAGAGGAGGACGGCGACCAGGATCCTGGCAGCTTCGAGAGCAGCGACGAGGACGACGTCGAGCTCAACTCGCGCATCCCGTACGAGGACAAGTGGGAGATCGATCGCAGCGCCATCGCACGACAGGTATGTGCCTAGCTTCTCGGGATAAGGCTCCCCCACCTGGCCACCTGCCCGCTGCGTGATTTTGCTGACAGATCGTGCAGCCACCCTCCCCGACGACATTTCGGCAGAGCGTGCAGACGCACACCGATTGGGTGAACGCCATGACGCTATGCAACATGAATCAAACGGTGATAACCGCGTCCTCGGACAGAACGATCCGTGCATGGTCGCCCCATGCCGAGGGCGAGCCTGCTGTCCCTGCGCTGATCGGTTATCACACAGACTACGTCCGCTCTCTCGCGTTCGCTCGCCATCCGGGCATCCTTTTCTCCGGCGCGCTGGACCGCGACATTGCTATCTGGGACATTGCCAGCCCGCGGCCGAACGAGCCCGTCCTCAAAGTCCGCCTATCTGATAAAGACGATGGATGTGTCGGCCTCGAGGGCGAGTGGGGAAGCATCTACGCACTCGGCGTGGACCCCATGGGACACACCCTGGCGGCCGGTACGCCCGAGCGCGTCGTTCGCCTCTGGGACCCTAGAGCCGGAGACAACAGTGTCACCAAGCTCGTGGGGCACACCGAGTGCGTGCGCAGCATCGTCATCAGCGACGACGGCAGGTACATGCTCACAGGATCCTCCGATACGACTGTCAAGTGAGTACCCCGTTCCTTTTGCGGCTCTACTGACCTCCGAAGGCTGTGGTCGATCGGCGAGAACCGATGTCTGCACACGTTCAACCACCATACGTCGTCTGTGTGGGCGCTGCACTCGACGCACCCGAACCTGGAGCGCTTCTACTCTGGCTCACGCGATGGCCACCTCTGCGTCGTCGACGTCGAGCAGTGCGGCGACATGTCGGAGGGCGAGTGCGTTGTGCTCGCGCGTGAGGGCGACGTCGACCGTCCGGGAGACTACGAGTCGAAGACGGGCGACGAGGCGATCCGCTCCATCGTCGCCATGGACGACGAGTACGTCTGGACGGCGACGTCGAGCTCGGACGTGCACCGTTGGCGTGACGTCGGCCGCCGCGTTTGCCGCATGGATGAGGACCTCGACCTCGACGACCCCGTGTACATCGCGCCTGGGGATGAGTCGCAGCCGCTCTTCAACCAGCCCGAGGTCGAGCCGCAGCCCATCATCGACAACAGCCCGCTGCGCAACAGGCGCTTCGACGGTGGCGAGTCTCTGAACCGGGTCGACTCGCAGGACTCGCGGCAGGTCGCTTTCGCTCCCCCGTCGGTTACGGCCGCGTCGCCGACGACCAATTCAGGCATCCCTTCCAGCATTCGCGGCCGACTCAGCCACGGTCACACGAGCTCGATCATGTCCGAGGCGTCCGTCCTGCCGCCAGACGAGACGCGCAACGGCATCCCCTACGAGAGCTTGGTGTGCCTCGGCCTGCCGGACTCGCCGTATCACTTCGGCTTCTCTGGAGCGACGCACTCGCAAGCTTCGATCAACAGTGCGAACCGCGCCCGTTCGCCGGATGACTCCCCCGATGCGCCGTTCAATGAGCCACGGAGGGGTGATGCCCGCCGCGCGTTTGAGGACCGCGACGTCGCGTCCGAGGCAAAGCCGCTACGGCGCGATGCTGATGCGACGATCGACGGTTCCCCGGGTTTGATCAGGTCGCTCATCCTGAACGATAGGCTGCACGTGCTCACGCTCGATACACACGGCGAGGTCGCGATCTGGCACCTGATCCGGGGCGAGTGCCTCGGTCGTTTCTCGCAGGCAGACGTCGCAGAGGCGCTGCAGCTGGAGCGCGGTGTCGAGGACGCACGTATGGAGATCAAGCTGCACCCGCATGAGGTACTCGAGCTCGTCCAGCGGCGCATCGAGGGAAAGAATGCTGTCCTCCCGTGGTGTCAGGTGGACACGAAGGTGGGCCAGATCACCGTCCACCTTGAGGGCGACCGTGTGTTCGCAGCTGAGATCGTGGCTGAGGAGCTCGGCATCGACGAGCGCAGCCTGCCGAAGGACATCAACTCGATCAACATCGGCAAGGTCGCGCTGTCGTCTTTGTTCCGCGGCCTGATCAAGGCTGAGGAGGCAGAGGTGCACTCCATCGCGTCCTCGTCGCCGCAGTCCCACCCCTCCTCTCTGCCGTCTGTAAGCCGCAGCCCCGTCCAGCCCATGTCCATCGCGATTCCGGCCGGAGCACCGCGGCACCGCGCCCGCGCTATGTCGTCTGCTAGCAGCACTGGCTTGACCCCCGCGATCAACATTGCCGGTCTGGCGACGCCCGCTGCCGTGCCGGCGGTACGACCAGAGCCGACAACGCCGTTCGGTCAGTCGGCTCCGGCAGCGAGCGGCTGGCTGGCCGCGAAGCGGGAAGGCTTCGGTGCATCCCCGACCACGCCGCTTTCGGCGTCCCTCGCCAAGTCGTCCGAGAACAAGGATTACTTCAGTCTGGGCCGCCAGGCGTCTTCCGGCGGCAGCGGCGAGCCCAAGTCACCTGCGGCCGTGACCTCACCGCCGCAGAAGACGAAGAAGACGTGGTTCGGAAAGAAGAAGGCTGCGGAGCCCATGGCGCCCCTCGCCGAGGAGCGGAAGGAGGTCGATTCCGGCCCGCAGCTCAGCGACCGCGACAGGGCGCAGCTGATGTTCCTTGACCAGCTGCGGTCCAAGCAGTTCCACCCGCCGGGACCCGAGACGCCCTTCCTCCCCCTCCCGGCGAGCACGAACGTGATCGTCTCAGAGCAGGCGCACGCCGACGGCGCGTACATGGTCACGTACCGCTCGCAGGTGGGCGGGACGGAGCGCGACCTCGAGCCGCTCGAGATGAACAGCCCGTACTGGCTGCTCGACTTCCTGTTCACGAACAACATCCCGGACCGCGTGATCCCCAAGATCCCCGTCATCCTGTTGCCCGAGGGCATGTCTGTCGCCTCCGGCAAGGGGCTGAAAGTACAGGCGAGCCGGACCGCGCGGGTGCGCGGTGTCATCGAGCACCTGGCAGGCATCCTGGCCAAGGAGGAGGAACAGACGCCCGGCACCGTCCCCCGCGGCCTGGGCGCGCTCGTGCGCGACCGCTCGTCCAGCACAGCGAGCAACATGAGCGGCATCGCGCGCCCCAAGCCCGAGGACTTTATGGAACTCGTGTGCGGCGAACACGTCGCGCAGCCCGAGATGAAGGTCGGCGCGCTGAAACAGTTCTACTGGCGCGGAGGCCCCGATATGGTTCTCTACTACCGGCCGCGGAGCGTGGCTCTCACCTCTTAAGTCCCACCCATCGTTGTCTTAGTCCCCCTCTGCTCAATCTTCGTTAATCCCCATGTATCCCCCTTTGCTTTTGCAGCTGCAGCTGCAGCTAATATGTGTGGTTGGCTCTGTGTCTGTTACATTCATTATGTTGGCCCAAAACAATACTAATGGCAGTAGTATATACAACTCTGTCGTTCCACCCTCCCATGCGAGGCGTGGTCTAGATGTCTAAAAATGATATTGCGCCAGTTCTACTGCGCAAGCGCCTCCCAGTCGACCATGACGTGCTCCTCGGAAACGCCGACGCAGTCGCCCTCACAGCCAAAGACATACACGCTTCCCCACTCCATGTCCGCGACGCCGTCGGCATTCGCGTCGTCGCCCTTGGCGATGCGCTCGAGCTCCTTCTTGCGCTCCTCCTCGGTCATGTTCTTGGCCTCCTTCTTGGCGACCTCCTGGCCGTTGGCGGAGAAACTGTCGGGGCGGAGCACGTTGATGAGCTGGGGCACAAGCTGGAGCTCAAACGTCCGCTTTGCGCCGCACTTGGCGCACTTCGGGATCGTCTTCTCCGTGTAGTACTCGCTCAGGTCCGGGTCCTCCTCCTCGGACGAGGGCTTCTTGGTCGGCGCGCCGGGGAAGAGCGTCTTGAAGACGTTGGAAGTCGACTGGTAGGCGAGAGGGACGGCACCAAAGTCGTAGCGAAGGACCTGCGTGCTCGCGTCCTCGGCAGTCTCGAGCCGCCGGACAAACTTCTCAAACACGTCGTCGACGCTCTTGGGCAGGATCTTGTCCCACCCGTCTGCGTCGCGCCACTCGGCCGCCTGCTCGGGCGACTCGTCCTCGTCGTCGCTGATGTCGCTGTCGCTCTCGGGCGGGGGGAGGTACTCGTCGATCGTGGACAGGTACTGCGCGGGTAGGTAGGCGGGTGCCGGAGGGCCGAGGAGGACGGGCTCGGCCTCCTTGATCTCGAGCTTGGCGAGCTCGGCCGCGGGCGCGGCGGGCGTAGCAGCCTCCGGGGCGGGGGCAGCGAAAGGGTTTGGCGCGGCAGCGCCAAAGAGAGGCTGGGCAGAGCCAAAGAGACCGCCCTGCTGCTCCGAGGGAGCAGAGGCAGTGAAAGGGTTCTTACGAGCGCGCTCGCGCTCAGCCGCCGCAGCAGCCTCAGCAGCCGCCTTCTTGGCAGCGACGTCGGCGACGTACACCTCGTTTCGCTTCGAGGCGCGGTAGGCGCGGACGGAGCCGTCCTTTCTCCGGCAGGCGTGGCGGGGGCACGCAAAGACGTAGACCGTGCGGTCGTTCTCGCCGTCGACTAGCGGGGCGTACACCTGCGAGAGGAGGGGCATGGCGCCGCCGCAAGCCTTGCAGTCGACGGACTTGGGCACGCCGTCGACGGATGGGAAGGCAGCGTGGCCGCCAATGTGCGAGGTCGTGTAGCTCATCTCGTCCCCGGCCTCGAGAGGGCCGTCGGGGAGGGCGAGGAGCACGCTCGACACGTCCTCGTCCGTGTCGCTCATCTGTAACATTGTCAGTCAACAGCCCCGATGAAAAAGTAGACAGATGGGGTCAAGGAACGCGTCAGACAAAAAGTCGCCAAACTATGGGGGATCGTCAGGCCGGCACGGCGGCGGCGGGCGCCAGACGCTGCCCTTTGTCCCGAAGCTTACAGACTGCACGCCCTCCGAACAGCCAAAACGGCGCCCGGAGAGAGCACAGGCGCAAGCGACGGGGAGCAACGCCGGGCAACCCGCGTAAGCCGAGCGGCGTAGGTCTCGTCATCGTATCATCATACGCGTTCCCTGCTTCGTTCTTCTGGAGAGAACACTCACGATTATAGAGGTGGTTTTGGTGGGGGGTAGTAGTACAAAGTGTGCGATGTTGGAACGGCGCTCTGGCTTTGAACGGACCTTCCAAAATTCTGTGACGGAGCGACAGGTCGCATGCCAGGCACGGGTGTACACGGCATTTCACTTGATTGATTTGATTCCGCACCTCCACTGCAGCAGTGGCGGATGTCAGCAATATGAGGGAAACGAGGAGGTGCTTGCGATGGAGTTCATGGCCGCGATGGACGGAGATTCGGTCGGACGGCGGGTGCACGGTCGTGTCACACGCGGATCTGCTGATCTCGGGTGCATGTTCTCCGGTGTTGCGATGGGCGCGCGGTCGAAGAGCGGAGGGTCGGCGACCCGGGCGGGGCGTGCCCAGCTCTGTCCAGCCTTTGTTGACGTTCCAGGTCAAACGCCGCTGCGCCGTCACCGATCACAAAGTGAGAGCCGTGCACTAACAAACTAGTAACCGATGCACTGCAAATCCCCACTTTCCGACATTGCAGGCGGCATGTTCGTTTCCGCCGGAAGACATGCGCCCGGACTCTGCACCAGCTCACAGGCCCATCAGTGACGAGTTGGCAGCGCCCGAAACCGGCGATCAGTCTCGGTGTCTGCTGGAGAAACTTGGCTGGGCTGCCTATCACCACCATTCGCTCTCCTTGCCAGCCCACAGCCGGCAAGCGGGTGACTCGGCATGGGCCCTCATGACGTAGATGGCTGCTGAATGTCGTGACGGTCGCGACCGCCGTGACCGGCGGGGGGGATCGAGTGGAGCCTTCGTCGGGATCTCGGAAAGGACGATGATGTGGGTCGACGGCAGCACGCTGATGGGCTGCGCTCTGCGCGCCGTGAACCGAGTAGAAGTAGGTCGACGAAGCTTCATAGCTCTTTCACATCTGCTTTTCAGGTCCATCATCCCCCTCTTTCGTCATGGTCGCGGCATGCGTGCTCAGTGCTGCTCTCGACGAACCGCTAATGCCCTGGTGGAGCGAGTGGCCGCGAAGCCTCCCGGTGCCGGCTAGTGTCGACCCGCTCGACGGCTTCATCTCCCCTAATAACAGCACCGACGTCACTGCACCGCCTGCGGACTCGCACAACACGCATGACGTCCACATTGTCGAAACTCCGCTTGACCCCTCCACTCCGCCTGCTCCCTCTCCGCCTTCCCCAGAAGCGCCAGCGAACAACGGTCGATCCATCAATGAACAGCCCTCAGCATCAGGGCCAAGTGGCGAGGAGTGTGGTGAGCTGCGTGCTCCAGCCAGACCAGCCAACTTTCTCCGGCCCTTCCTCGACACAGAGCTCAATGTTATCCGCCGCCCGCGGCGAGCGATCGACCTGACCGGCCCTCATCCTCGTCAACCACCTCCTTCCTCCGGCGCAACTCCGTCTCCCGACAGGCGCAAGCGACGCTATGCATCTGGTGAGCTTTGCACTTTGTAATGACAGCTGATGACAGAGGGCGGACCGGGGACAATGCCATACCCGTCCACTAGCATCGATGGACACCGCATCACTCGCGCAAGGACGCTGCCCCTCCTCCCCACCTTCGACGCTGGGCCATCCTCTTCAGTTGCGTCTGACGGCCGGATGTCCATCGGACTTCCCGGCTCACATGCAAGTGGGCTAACAGACAACCCGTTTCACCTCTCTCCGACCGACGAGACACAACCTTCCCCGCTTGCAGCACGCACGGCGCCCGCCGCAGCTGCTGTTTCTCGGCTGTCGTCTCTGCTGACACTTCCTGCGGGGCCGTCGGCGCCGTTTCAAGCTTTGCACCCGTTTCAAACAGCACACAACTCCAACGTCTCTCACACTCCTCAAACTCCGCTTGCCCCGCTCACTCCCCTCACACCGCAAGCACTTCACGTACCCCAGCCCACACCCCAGACATCCCTCGACGGCCTACGGAACGGCTGGAACCCCTACGTCTGGCAAAAATCTCCGCTGAAGCAGAGCTACTCCGCCCCTTGCACGAGTTCCTCGTCGCCAGTTCCGGGCTGCGGGACCAATGCCATTCGGCGTGCTTCAGCGTCCGTGCCCCAGCCGACAAGCGGCCAGCGGGACATGGCCAGTTCTGAAGCAGACGCATTGCTCGCCGCCTTCATGGCAGCTGCTGGCGGCGGCACACACCGCGAGGAAGACAGAGGCACGGAGACAAGTTCATCCGCCAAGAATCAAGAGTTGGGCACGTGGCCGCGGCAAACGCGGCACCTGACCGGCTGAATTACGCGTCCAGAAACAAGACGCGTCGCACCCGCACACTCGGCACCCTCCCGGTCCGATCGCTTTCGCGCTAGTGGGCTCAATGGGCTCGCGCCGCGCCGAACGGTATGTCCTGATCGACGTTGCGGCGACGTCGACGAGCGGAGCATCGCGCCGCTCGCTGAATTTCTGGTAAACGAGCTGACGTACAGATCCTCCTTCCAACGCCTTGCGGCTGTACTGCTGCTGTTCCCTCGCTCCCACATTCACAACACTTTCGTCTCAATTGCCCGACCCTCATTCCATTCTTATGCTCCGCACTTTCTCTCCGCTCGTCTACTTCGTTGCTGCTGGCCAACCATCGCCGGGCGCTCGATAGCGACTGCACCGCATCTGCGGAGAGCAAACAGTCTTCAACGTTAAGCGACCGAAAGCGACGGACTGAGTACATTCATCCACACTTTCTATACACGCATCTCACTCACTGTATTAACAGCATTACGTCCCCCTTACATTACGCTATGCGCTACTCTACATGGTTCACATGACAGCACATGACACAGTTACGAAACATAGTACGCAGCACGTTACCTTCTAACGAGCACACCGGAAGCGTAAGCGAACGAGATTGGATTCGAGCTCGCGTTCCCGGCGGCACAGCACGGGGGTACCATGGCACCCCAGTTTTGGGCGGGAAGCATTCCAACCTCTGGATGTGATTCCCTGTGCCCCCCTGGCATCTTTCGGCTCTGCTCAATGAGAATAGAGTCCCTCGACAGGTTATTCTATGCATAGTAGAGCGGCGTTCAGAAGGGTGCGAAAGAGAGGACGACGAAGTCGAACGCGCGAGCCCATATGGCTATTCATAGCCCCTGTTATCAGCCGCGAATAGGAGGAGTGTCGAGGCGATGAACAGGGAAGCGAGGACAGGGCGATCGAAAGACGCGGAGGGTTTGTATTGAAGCTGCTGCGCAACTTTTTGGACAAGGTCGACTGAAATTTGCCGTACGCGCCGTGCCAAAGCCAAAGGCTGTGCACTTGGCGTGGGACTGGCGCACCGTCCACCGCTTTCTGGCGTGCATGGCGTGCATGGCGCATTGGCGCACGGGCGCACCCGAGCAAGCTTGGGCAAGGCTAAGCAAGGCTCTGGACTTGGAATCGATGGGGTCCGGGCGTGCCAGGCGCGATCTTGCTCAGCCACGAATGGCTAATCAACGTTTGAGGGTCAGGTTCTTTGCTCGTTTTCTGGTGCGCACAATGCATTGGATCCATCGCACACTCTGCACATGCAGCCCTCGCTACCGTAGCACACGCTCATGCATTAGATTTGCTTCCACGATCCCACTCCTTCCATCCCACTCGTGCACAGGCTGCCCGGTTGCACTGGCTCGGCACGCCTCCACTGCCCCTGGCCCCGTTCCACCCCCGCCCCGAAGCCCCTCCCTCTCGACACTCCCAGATCTCTAGCCGAACACACAGCTCACCTCATCCTCTCCCTCTCCCTCGTCCTCGTACATCCCTCCACTCTATCTCTGACCTCACTCACTCTTCTCGCCCCCCGTCTTTCGTCTTTCGCCCTTCCCTTACTCTATACTCTACTACTCCTACCAACTCGCCACTCTCTTTTCTCTTTCTTTGACTCTCAGCATCGCCTTCACTGTCGAACCACCTGCCACTCAGTTCGATAGACCTGAAGCGCCCCCCCTCCCTTCTGTCGACTTGCGCTCTGCCCCTTCCTCTTGCCCCTACTGAGCCTCCGAGCAAGCCTCAGCCCGATACAGCACTATCTTCGTTCCTGTCCGACAGAATTCCCTTTCGACAGTCCACCACCCCTTCCCCTCCTGTCCGATCCGCCATGTCGTATGACCCTTCCGCTCAGCAACGGTACGCCCCCGTCCAAGGCTACAGCCAGCCCGGGCGCGATCAGCCTGGTTCTTACGAGGAGAAAGCCGGCCTCACGGGCGCAGGCGGCGAATCCTATCGTGAGTCCTTTGCACTTGTTATTGTCTTGGGTCCAGGCCGATTACCCTCGATTACCCTCTTTTCGTTACTCTATCCGAAATTGTGGGACTCCAAGCACAACTCTAGCCCCGAACCTTGCACCGCCCGCAGTGCTTGGCCCTCTAGCGGCTCTCTGGACCCTTCGGCGCCCGCCTCCGTCGGCTTGGCTGTCCGACACAAGACGCCGCTGCGGACCGGCCGTGCTCTTGGCCGTTTGAGGATGAAAGGGAGCATGCCATGCGCCCAGAAGTCTCCATGTGTCCTGACAGGCAGACATTCGGGCGCTCGTTGGACCAGAATGCTGTGCTGGAGGGAGAGGTCTATGCTCGTGGCGCTGGAACGTCCTTAAGATTCCTGCGGGGTACCGAGGGAATCGTCTTGAGACCCAATCTGATCCTCTCGTGAGCGAACTTCGTCGGTGTCTGACCACTCAGCTATGACCAACGTCTTCGGCGGCAGCGGCAGCAGCACGCCGCGCGACCCTTTCCACGACCCGTCCCAGCAATCCCTCCTCTCAACACCCACTCGCCAGTACTCGAACTCGAACATGAGCGGCGTCGGAGCTGCGGCTGGAATGGGAGCAGGAGCCGGAGCGATGGCCTACGGTGCCGGAGGAGACCACGGATTCAGCGGCGCCGCCTCGCAGCCGTCATACAACGCTGCCGCGATGGCGCATGACAACGTGCCGTCTGACCAGCTCTGGGCGATGGACAACGGAGACCACAGCTACCGCGGATACGATGAGTCTGGGCACGTCGCCGAGAAGGCGAGCAGCGGCAAGAAGAAGTGGATCATCATCGGCTCGATTCTGCTGCTTGCTGCGATCATCGTCGGTGTCGTTGTCGGTGTCGTCGTGTCGAAGCAAAACAGCAGCAGCAGCAACAGCGGCTCGAGCAAGAGCGGTGACAGCAAGAGCGGCGGCAAGGACAGCGCGTCGCCCAACTTTGAGAAGGACCCGGCGCTCCACCAGGTTTTCTGGGGCATGGCTTACGCCCCCGCCGACGGACGGCCGCCCTGGTGTGCGAACACGCAGGAGGCGGTGAACAAAGACATCCAGATCCTGTCCCAGCTGACGACCCGTCTGCGTCTGTACGGTGCCAACTGCGGTGTCACGCAGCAGGTTCTCAAGGCGATCAAGGATCTCAAGGTTGACATGAAGATCTACCCCGCGATCTGTAAGCTGGTCCCGTCCCTGCTTGAAGCTAACATCCAGACCTTGACTCGTCAGAGACGAACCAGCAGTACTACGACTGGCAGGTGGGCAACATCTCCGAGGCGATCACGGAGTACGGACCGGACAACATTGAGGGCATCGCCGTCGGCAACGAGTACCTGCTCATCATGATGACCGAGGCTGGCGAGTCGCAGCCCTCTGGACCGACGTACACCAAATTCGTGAAGCAGCTGTCGAGCTACGTGCAGGACTTCAAGAAGACGCTGAAGGGCTGGAACGTTGGCAAGGACATTCCCGTCGGCACTGGTGACGCCGGATCGATGATGTCGACTGAGCTCGGCAACGTCGTCGATTACTTCATGGCCAACGTGCACCCGTGGTTCGGCCTGAACACGCCCGTCGAGATGGCCGCCGGCTGGACCTGGGACTACTTCCAGAACAACGACGTCGCGTTTGCGGAGAAGAGCTCGCCCGTGCCCGAGACGTTCATCGCCGAGACTGGCTGGCCTACCAAGTCAATGGACAAGGAGCACGAGACCAACATGGACAAGGGCATGGCGTCGCAGGCCACAAAGGGCAACTACGCCAGCGAGGAGAACCTCCAGACCTTCCTCGACACGTACGTGTGCCAAGCGAACGCGAACGGCACCAAGTACTTCTACTTTGAGCCCTTTGACGAGCCCTGGAAGGAGCAGTACGGCGGTGTTGAGCCGTACTGGGGTCTTTTCGACCACGATCGCAACCTCAAGAACATCAAGATCCCTACCTGCGATTAGGAGGATCCTCTTTGCTCTTCTCTTCGCCCCTCGTATCCTCATCTCGCATCCCCCGCAGTGACTCTCTCACTCCCCACCTCAACTCTCTCAACCTCTCACACCATGGACAATACAGCTTTTCTCACCTTTCTCCCGTTCATAGACTTGTCATTTTCACGCTCACGAAACTCTCATCGTCCGTATATCCCCGGGCGCGCGCGCCGCACATTGTGCGCCAGCCCACCTTTGTACTTTGTTCTTTTATGTGATGGACAGTTTGGCCGCGTGTGGTTCTGTTGCGAGTTGAATACGGCATACGAGACCTCTGTAGTGTGATACTGAGGAGGAACAACTGCGGAAGGCTGCAGCCAACAACTCACCTTATCTGCTGACCAGGAGGGCGCATAGATCTGGGGACGATCAGACTAACCGCGTGGCGGCCGCTGCGGGTGTCAGGAGGTGACTCGACACAGCACAGTTGCTTCCTCGTCATCAGCTTCACACCTCAACCTCTTCCCAAGCGTTTCGCTATGCCTCCGCTGCTTCGCACTTCCCCGTACGCGGCATGGCTCCTGTACCGATTGAGAGAGTGACTGGTTCGAGGTATGCTGTGCGATTGAACGTGCCAGCTGACGGCATAGATTCCTCGCCACCCGCCCGCCTGGACGACACGGGGAGCTTAACCGGTGGCCGGACGACCTGACTCCAAGCGTCCCCAGGCTCGGGCTAGCTAGCTCTCGCCATGCTATTGGTGAACTGGTCTGTTGTTGCGGACAGAGAGCTGACGACAGGTCTTCCTCGCCACTCGCCACTTGCCCTGAGGACGACACGGTGAGCTTCCTCTTTCGCGAAGTTAGCTTACTCCAGATCGAGGTAAGCTGAACCAGACCCTCTGAGCTGATAGCAGCCCAATGTAAGCTTGGTTACGGATGAGGGGCTGACAGCAGCTCCCCCATTGCCTGTTGGCCTGTGACTGCGCTGGACGAGTGCGCTGGACGTGTGCGCTGGACGCGTGCGCTGGACGTGTGCGCTGGACGTGTGCGCTGAACGTGTGGAAAGGATGGCGTGAGCTGCGTGAGTGGAGGTGCCAGCTGATCTCAGACCCCTCCCCACGACAATGAAGACGTCTCCCTCGGTTCCCAAAGAAGATGGAGAAAGTGAGCTTCCAGAACAATGGGGTCCAAGCTGATTCCAGTCAGTTCCAGTCTGGAGTCTGTTGTGGTCCTCGACAAGGCTGGGGTGAGCTGGTTCGCTACGACCTTCATTTTGACACGAGGGCAGTGCAACATCCAATCTTTTGGGTGGCGGTGAGCCAGATTCAGTGGGCCGTGAGCTGACATCGGGTCCCAGCGAACACCTCGGGCGGTGAGCTCAGGGGAGCACGCCGTAGCTGACTGCAGTGCTCAAGAGCAGACATAGGCGGTAAATAAGCTGCAGTTACTTCCATGAGCTGACGACAGGTGTGAAATCGGCCAGACATTGGGCTTTGGACGTGGCTACAATGTAAGCTTTATGCGCCTCTGGGTGAGCTGACTTCAGCCCCCCACCAGATGCCGGGGAAGCAATACGCTTCCTTGTCTCCTGCAAAAGCTGACCGCAGTGTGCCACGGCGAGGGGTGGCGATATGTGAGCTCCAGTTCTGGGTTGAGCTGACGACAGACTGTCTGAGATTCCGATTCCGTGTTATCTGATACCAGGCCCGGGCTGCTCGAGCGCTGGACAAGGCAAGCTAATTTTCGGGTTTCAAAAGCTGACAGCAGACCTCGGCAGGGGAGGACGGCACTCACAAGCGTGGGGTTGCGTTGTGGCGGGATTGTGTAACTGATGACAGTCTGAGGGAAGCTAGGGACGACGCTGAGTTGAGTGAGTTGCTTGATTGGTAGATTTACAGCTGACCCCAGGCGCATCTGGTAGGGGGGTCTGCCTCGCCCGGGCGAGTGCGTGCGTCTAGCTTCTGGAAGCCCCTCCTTCCTGAAAGCAATACATCCCGTCTGTGAGGCCGCGATGCGGCCGAGTCACAAGACTGCAGCTCATAGAGTTGAGGGAGTGCATTTTGGAAGTGTAGCAATAGAGTAGGTCAGACGCCACTCCACTCAGAGCAAGACATTACTCCCAATTGTCCTTTGCGTGACACCTATCACTCTCGAACGAGCCTCTTCGGTCGACTACGGCACAGCTTGGAATGTGAGCTCGAAGGTTTCGCACACAAGCTGACTTTACAGCAAGCCTGGAGGTTATCTTCAAAATGGCTTCTCCTTTAGCTGACCGCAGGCCTCCCTCGCCGCACTGCTGTTTGCACGTAAGCTGCAGTCTGACTCTACCAAGCTGATGACAGTTCCTAGTGAGATTGGCAAGGGAAACAAAACTTCAGCACTATCTCGTTGTCGCAAGTCGCTACTCGCCAGAGTAGGACCAGACCGAAGACAAAAGGATATGTAAGGCGTGATCGACAATTCTGTGCTGACTTCAGGCACCTCTCGCTACATCTTAAGTTCAGCCGTGAGTAAGTATCAATTGAGTATGCTGAATGGCGCCGCAGGTTAGCTGGCATGCGCAATGGGAGATTACAGAAAGGATGACGTGAGCTAAGACGTGATATCGCTGCTGAGCTGTTGACAGTCCGTTGTTCGGTGAGCTAATGACACAGGATTGAGAGCTGATCTCAATCTCGTTGTTCGCAACACTGCGGCAACATCGACGCAGAGAGGAGAGCTGTTGTCAGCCCGTTCTAAGCTCAGAGCAGTCCGTTCGCCGGAAGGCGAATCCCCGTAGGAAGCTCGCATCGCGACGACGCCGTGGCAGCTCACTTTCGAGGGCAGTGGAAGCGACTCGGCGGAGTGCGATGGACGGTCTGTCGAAATCTGGCCACAGTCCTGGTCGTGAGCTGACCTGATCTCATGACGAGCTGACCTCCAGTTTCGAACTGGCTGGGCGTCGAGTGTTAGCTTCACTTTCCTCAGACGAGCTGACACAAGCGCCACTGAGGTGCACCCAGCACAGACCGGACGGTAAACTGTGAAATACGTCTTGGTGCCCTTGAGCTGACTGAAGACTGGAGCTGGTGATCTCCCGGCCCCGAGTTGGTGAGCTTCGGCAGTCCTACTTGAGCTTCAGGACGGCGATGGCTCAGCTGACTCGAGCGGAATACACCCAAAAACCTCTGTCGGGCGTGGAAGGCGATTATTCCGCGCAGGATATGCGAGCTGCGCCGATATTGCATGACTGAGCTGATCGAAGTGCCGCCCGCAGGTTGCGCAGGTAGATATGGATCGGATGATGTTGGCCGTTGTGTTGCGTTCACACCAGACCTGCTGCCGACGAGGGACGATAGCTCCAGGCCAAAGCCGCACCCGTCCTGCCAAGCAGACCGTCACCGAAACCGGCGACTGCACCACCGAATCCGCGTGCACGGTCAGAGTGGGCTTGCCCGACCTGTGAGCTGTTCCGCGATCTCCCGAGCTGATAGCAGCCTCCTGCACCCTTCGGTCAGAGTTGAACACGGTGAGCTCCAGCCATGTCTTCTAGCTGACAACAGACGTCTCCTCGCTCGGCTCTCATGTCAAGGACGGTCACTAGAATCTTATCCATTGGCGGTGCGTCAGTGGGGAGCACGAGTTCGAGTTCCTGAGTACCGGTCTAGCCGTCTATGCCTAAGCTTATCAGTCGACGGGCAGAAAGCAGAAAGCCAGTCGAGACGGCCAAGGGCCACGTAACCGCAGAAGGTCCCCGCTGTGAGAGGTGTTGACAGATGCCGTGGCCTTGTGGCAGGCTACCGATCTTGGAATGAGGTAGTCAGAGATGGCACATGACAAGAGTCGCCGCTTGTATAAACCCCGGACCAAGGTCAAGAAGCGGCGCGTCATACCCCATTGCGTCCGAAGTCCTGGGACGCCGCGTCGGAGTGGGGATGCGGCGTCGACATCGTCCGCCGGCATACCCCTCATCCTCTGCCAATTCTGTCCTTCGGCCAGGGCGCATGATGCCACCGTACATCTCGGCCGTCCTCTGAGAGGCGACATCAAGCGCGTCCCCCGGCACGTCCATCAGCGTCCCACTGAGTACGTCGCGGTCCCACTCTCCATAGTTTGACGCGTTTCGTGTCATGAGACGCAAGTGCGCAAGATCTGGTGATGAATTAGGAAGCCAGTAGTTAGGCCGCTCCACGCGAGATTACCCCAATTGATTACCCCAAGTGCAAGTGCAAGTGAAGAACGTGACGAACGTGCCTACTTCCCACCACAGCAGGATGGCCGCCTGACCTACCTCCACCGGGCGCTGGACGGATCAGCGGGCAGCGGCTTCCGAGGGATTTTACCGAGCCGCGCGCCGCTGCCGTGCAACTCCGGTCGATCCGGTCCACCACTTTCCAACATCGTTCCAGTCCGCAATGTGATGGCACGCCGCACTGGTAGAGTTCTATGCACATCTGATCACGAGCACAAACAGCATGGAGCACCTGATGCAACTCTGGCGACGTCGCCCCCGAACTCGGCAGTGGCTTGCGTCATACATCTTACATCCCGGCACGGGCGGGCTTGGCACTAGCGGATTCCGCGGCGTCCACTGTTTTTCTGTTCGAGGGCGCGATTCTTCAACCCTCGACCGTTGTCAGTTCTAAGCTTCCAGGAGTGTCCAGTGCAGCTGCATAGTGTGATGGCTAACAAATGCGTACGTGGTCGTGCATATCCCAAAGACAAGAATGATACTAAGCTAGGGCCTGTTTTTGGGTGGAGGGTTGCCGTCAAAACCTTCGGCTTTGACAGCGAGTCGGGGTCGTCTATCTTACTTGGGGACAGCGGCGATCTCGACACCGCCGGTGGCGTTGAGCATGCGCTTGATGTCGCCGTAGATAAGGAACTGGCCGGCGGTGAGGGTACCGATCATAACGAGACGGGCGCCCATACCGGTGAAGAGACCCTTGACACCGAGCTGCTTGGACATCTCAATGAGACGCGAGGTGGTGGACTGGCCGGGGGCACCCTTAGTCTTGTTGATCTTGGAGAGGAGGGTGTCGGCGGGCTGCGAGATGACGGCAGCGGCCATACCGGCGATGAGACCGGCGCCGAGGTTGAGGCCAGTCTGCTCACCCTGGGTAAGCGAGGCCTTGGTGCGGCCGAGGGCGTGGAGGATCTTCTCGGAGGCAACCTCGAAGACGGCGAACTTGGCCATGGTGTAGGGGACCTGCTTGAACAGGATGGGGCCGAAACCGGCGTAGAAGCCGCCGATACCCTCCTCACGGGCGATACGGAGGAAGCCAGAGGCGAGGCCGTTGGCGAACGAGGGCTGCGAGACGAGACGGATACGGGTGGCCTCGAGGGGGCAGAGGGCAATGTCGGCGAAGAACTCGGCGATACCAGAGGCACCGAGGTAGACGGCCTGACGGTGCTCAGAAGCGGTCTTGACACCGAGGTAGTCAATGGCCTGCTTCTTCCAGAACTCGTATCCACCGAACTTGAGGGCACCCTGGACGGCGTAACCGGCGACGGTGGGGCCGAGACCGGTGAGGAGGGCACCAGCACCCTCGTTCTTGACGATCTGGCGGAAGGCGTTGATCATACCCTTGTTGTAGACCTCGGGGTCAAGCTGGATACGGGTCTTGACGACATCGACGGGGGTAAGGGCACCGTGGGTGATGGCACAGCCGAGGGCACCGGCAAGGGCGAAACTGTAATGCTGTCAGCCAGCTGCATGCTTTGCTTGGATGTCTCTTGCTCTGCGTAACGATTACCCTTCAAGTCAAGAAGAAGACTCCGCGACGGAGGGTTGTTTGCGTGTTTTTGCACACAATCGGTTTATCGCTGCTGAGCAAGAGAAAACTTGACGACTTACCGGGCGTAGAGGTCGACACCGGTGGGGGTCTTCTTCTCCGAGACGGAGGAGGCGTAGAAGCCCTTAACCTGGGAAACCATAGCGGACGACATTGTTTTCGATTTTACAAGAGGAGGGGGGTTGGGGAGGAGAGGGGGGAGGATTGAGGAGAAGGTGGAAGTGACAAGAGGGGAGCGAGGTGACGATGATATCGGCTGCCGAACCACAGGCTGAGGGGCGTGGAACGGGGCGGGCTGTCCATCTTTTTTACCCCCGTTGGCACCGTTGGATTTTGGCGGGCGGTAAGGGGCGCCCAGCCCAGAGGACTCTCATACCTCCCACCCAGGCAGCGCCGGCACTCCCAGGCGCGGTACAGCGCGGTCGACCCTGAGTCCTTATCCGTCCGTGGCCTTGACCCTAATAACTCCGAAAACCCCGCCCAGCAGGCGGAGCGCTTCACGCTACCACCACATGCTATGGTGCAATGCATACCCTCTGATTGCACCAGTCCCGCATGCACCGAGCCAAGCCCGCAACGCAGCTCTACCCCGCAGCTCTTGACCTCAGCGGTGTCGGTTAGTGGCCGCTTCGTTGCTGGTTAGTCATTGAAGCACCCGAGGCGTAATGTAATCTGCGACTTGCGTCTTGGGGGCTACATGACGTGGGCCGGAACTTCCTCGCGAAAAACTTGTCGGCTTCCCAGGCAGTCAATATCACGACGAGGAAGTCAGCTGCCTTCGTCTCTGACGCTCGAGTACCTGGCGGGATGTCCTTCGAGAGAGAAGTAGCCGAAGCCTGTGAAGCCCCGCAATCACCATGCCGCATCGTCATAGCCGGTCTTCGTACCTGCGCCTGCGTACTTGAGTAGACTATGACAACCAGCAATCTTTGTGCCCTCCGTGACATGTCACACATTCGGGCGATCCATCTTCAAGCGGATATTATCGGCGTCGAGCTTCCGAGAGATCCCCATTCCTCGACCCGTGTTAGCTTCCTACGGTAACCCGAGAGTTCGGCGTGTCGGTGTTTTCACCCAGCTCCGCGGCCATCCCGGATCGCCTACCCGCCGACTGGAACCTTATCCACGCCTGCGAACGGCCGCGCACTAAGGCTTCATCAGCCACTCACGTGCCTCTCTCATTTCTCTTATCAGTGTATTCTTGGGCGACGCCGGCTCAAGAGATCATGAGACACCCTGATCGCCAGATTGCTGCGATCGGAAACGCCAAAACGCTCCGGTCACCGTTCACCCGAATATGCATACGGATAGCGCTGATGCAGAATCCCAATAACCTATGTGATGATGTGTCTTTGATGTGCGACGTCGTCGCCGTCTCCTTCTTTTGGCAGATCCCTCCGCGGATCTTCGGGCTGCGCAGGCTTACCTACCACCGCCCATACCGCCACCCATACCACCGCGCTTCTGGATCTTGCGGATCTCGCGCTTCCTCTCCTTCTCCTCGAGCTTCTTCAGTTCCTTCTCGCTGAGGCCGGCGCGGGCAGCCTTCTTCTTGGCGAGACGCTTGTCCTCGGCGCTCTCGACCTCGCCGTCCTCTTCCTGCTCCTTGCGGTACTGCTTAGCCAGGGCGTTGTCGACCTCGAGACGGGTCTTGATCAGCTTGCGGGTGACCTCAGGTTTGATGGGGTTCTTGGCCAGGAAGTCAGCGACGTTAAGCGCGACCTGGTTCCAGGCGTTGACGACAGACTCCTCGGTGCTGTTGGAGGGAGTGTGAAGGGCAACCCAGATCTGGCGAGCACGGCTCTGAGCGGAAAGAGGGCCCTTGGTGGGCTTGCGGTCCGAGACGTCCGAGATAATGAAGAACTTGAGCAGGCTCATAGAATCGGCGTCGGCGAGCAGGTTCGAGAGACCGATGTTGGGGGTCTTGAGGAGCGCCTCGGTGATCTCAGAGTGCTCAGTGAAAAGAGTGTGGGTGACGGGGACGACAGGAGTGTCCTGGATGCGGGCGAACGACTGCAATGTCAGTACTGACTTGGCGGAACAGCAACCGCTACTTACAAGGTCCCAACGCTTCTCGCGGATAGCGGACATGCCGTTCTTGCTGAGAATGCCCCAGACGCCAGCGCCTTCTCCCTGAAGGCCGTTAGTGCCACGACCCAGGGTGTACTGAAGGGTGAGGCCGGGCTGCTCAGCCTTGGTAGGCTCGATGAAGCTGTAAATGTTCTCCCACAGAAGCATGATGACGTCGTGGAGAGTCGAGAGCTTGAGAGAAGCGTGGAAGGCAAGAACGTTGCGGCGGCCGGTCGCGTAGACCAGGTGAAGCGCCGACGAAGAGCTCTCCATGGGGCGGACAGCCTTGAACTGCGTAGCAGCGAACGCCTCGATGGGCTTCATACTGAGATTAGCTTTACAACCGTTGGACGTCTGATGCTCACATCTTCTTGGCCTTGCCCATGTTGATAGCCTTGCCGATGAAATGCAGCAGGAGGTACGCGCCGAGGATGGCGAACATCATACCCTCAAACTTGAAGGTCGCCGGGCGGAAGACGAACATCTTCCACCTGAACTCGTAGCCGTCGTACTCGCGGGGAGCGTTGACGGGAGGAGGCGGCGAGATCTTGCTGATAGCCTGAAGGATGGCGGACATGGTGGGCAATCAAGGACTTGATCCGGAAACGGGCAAACGGGGAGCCAAACAAGAAACGGGCAGGTGGAGCACGCAGCCAAGAAGTCTAGAAGCGACAGTCGGAAGCGCGGATCGACAAGCCGAAGGATCGATTGCAATGATGAACGAAGCTGTGGAAAAGGAGGTCGAACGACAGCTGGCGTCCTGGTGTCATGGTGGCCGGTGGTCTCAGCACCGCGTAGCGCCAGCGGCTTCAAATCCGGTCAGCCAACCATAATCGACCATCCACATACCACAGCCAAGCGTCGCAACCTGATCTCCGCTCGAAAGGAATCCGACTGCTCACCACCACCACTTGCTTTGCGAATGCGATCACGAGTTGCGTGATAGTCGCCGCTAACAGAGTTGGAGCTTTGTTCTCGAAGCTTTGTGGGAGTAGTGGGTGTAAGTCCTCCTATCAAAACTGTGGAGTTGAAACCCGGTCTCTCTCTCCGTGCACTTCCTTCGTCTTCAAGCAGCCGTCGGCGCCCGCACTCATCAATCTGGAATGATCTGCGTATGGTGACTCACGAGATTTTACTCATAACATCCCCAGAAGAACAAAGAGATCGTCGTTTTCGAGATAAGTGTGTGCTTGTGCTCTTGGACAGAGGCGGGGAGAAATCCGGGGCCACACGTTCCCGGGAAACGGAACTTGACGCGATACCGCGGGGCCCGATTTTAGCGGAGCACACCGACATCTGCGCTTCACAGTCAAGCGCGATGACATGCAACGCCCACAAACATTTCCAGCAATCGAGATATGTGGGCTTCAATTCCGTAATGGTGACTGAGATGGAGGTGGAGGCGGCCAGCACATATCTTGGCATGTTCGTGAGGATTGTTAAGCATCACAGAGTGCGGGCGGCGGTCACCGATAGGTACCAGCAAGCACGGCAGCGGATGAAGACCATTTCCAAGAGTTCTTGTCAAGTGATCTCCCTGTCCTGCACCTTGTTCTGGGCCGCGATCCTGGCGGCCCTTCGCTTGCGTTGCGGGCAATAACTTGCGATAGACGAGCTTGTATCTGAGCGTTATGGGGGCCGTCGATGAGGCTTCCCCGAGCCCTGACGGCAAAACCAGCGAATCACACGCATGGGCATGCGACCCCCGCTGCGTCACCTGACGGTATGCAGAGGGTGGTGCGTCTGATCACCAGGACGTCAGCAGTCGGCAAGGCGGTACAAGGCGGCAGAGGCGCCGGGATTGAACTGGCAAAACCGGCGACTTGATCAGATACGAGTGAGGGGAGTGTGAATTGCGCTGGGGCACTAGTGGTTACCACAGCGTCATGTTTCGCTGCCGCTTTACGTTCTTTGCAGTCAGCAGTACATTCGTTTCTCCCGACTGTCCAATACGTGACTGACTATGCACGTTCTGCAGATCTCCACCAGGGACATAAGCTTCGCAGACGATTCCGAACCCCGCGTCGAGTCCGCTCAAGGAGGGAAACGTGCCGGAATCCAGCGTCGAAAATGCGTGGCGCGGCGCCCACATCATTACACTTCAAATGAACCCTGTCAACTGGAAAGTCTTGGCAGGTCCGTCAGGTTCCCGGATCGAGACCGTTATGGCTCCCAAGACGTTGCAGCCGCGGTGTGCACGAACTTGCGGGGCCATAAGCTGGCGTGCATGGCCCCACCTGGGTCAGCCGCCTGAACTGCGGGGGCTGCCGCTCGATACTGCCCACCGCCTTGGCAGGATCTTTGTCTCGGGCTAGCGAGAGTCGGTGGTGAGATCCCATTGACGCAAGGTGGAAACAAGCTCAACACGCATTATCGATGCATGGCTGGACGTACATAAGAGAGCGGGCAGAGAAATGTCGGCCCCACAACCCACTGGACCAGCCAGCCCGCAGCCATGGCGACGACCCAGCAAGTATTCGACTCGAACACTAGCTCCGGCATCGACTCGGAGAAGCAGTCGATTCAGTATGTCGAGGACCGCGACATGAAGGGCGAGCTCGAGGAGACGGGGTACATTCGCACGTACTCCAACATCGATGAGGGCTTCGACCCCAAGGAGGTCCGCCGCGTCGTGCGCAAGGTCGACCTGCACCTGATCCCCATCCTCGCGGCCATGTACTGCATCTCGCTCATCGACCGTACCAACCTGTCCATGGCGCGCTCGGCCAACGGCAAGCTCATGAACAAGGAGCTCTCCCTTGACCAGGGTAACTACTACTCAGTCGCAACCATGGTGAGTGGCACTTGGGTACCAGACACTGACTTGTCTCCAGATCTTCTTCATTCCTTACATCATTCTGGAGATTCCGTCGCAGCTCGGACTCAGGAAGTACGGCGTGCGCTGGTGGCTCGCCTCAGCGGTCATTCTGTGGGGTATCGTGATGATGTGCATGGGTTTCGTCAAGACGCCCCAGCAGCTCATCGCCACACGTGCCCTGCTCGGTATTTTCGAGGCGTCCCTCTTCCCGGGCGCCGCTTTCCTCATCGCGTGCTGGTACCCTCGCAAGTCCATGGCTACGCGCAACACGGCGTTCTACTTTACTTCGACTGCTATCGGCGGCCTCTCGTCCATTCTCGCGTGGGGCATCTCGCAGATGAACGGCACGGCCAACATGGCCGGCTGGCGTTGGATCTTCATCATCGAGGGCCTCATCACCATCTGCATCGGCGTCACCGCCTACTTCTTCCTCCAGGACTTCCCTGACAAGGCCACGTTCCTGACCGAGCACGAGCGTCACATCATGGTCACCAGGATCCAGCGAGACCGCGGCGACGCCACACCGGACCCACTCACCCTCCGCAAGGCCCTCACGTACCTCATCGACCCAAAGATCTGGCTCTTCTCCATCATGTTCGCCGGAACAACGCTTGCTAGCTACTCAATGGCGTTCTTTTTACCCACCATCCTGCAGCAGATGGGCTTCTCGAACGCGCTCTCGCAGATTCTGTACGCCCCGCCGAAAATCTGGGGTATTTTCCCTGGGATGTTGATCGCGTGGTGGTGTGACAAAACCCACCAACGAGCCGCCGGAATCGCTTTCAACGCCATTCTCGTCATTGTCGGAACTTGCATGTTCTCTCAACTGCAGAACGATCAGAAGGTTGCGCGCTACAGTGGCGTGTTTCTCTCATTCGGAGGCTGCACAGGCAATGTTCCGCTCATTATTGCATGGGCACAAACGTCGATTCGAGAGCAGTCGAAACGAGGCTTCAACTCGGCGATCCTCATTGCCTTTGGTGGAGTCGGCGGAATCCTCTCCGGAGTCCTCTTCATCGAGTCTGAGGCTAAGGCTGGATACCCGACTGGCATCTGGAGCACGGTCGGGTTCAACGCTTTCATTGTTGTCATGGCTGGGGTGTTCAAAGTCTGGATGACGATTCAGAACCGCCGCGCGGACCGCGGCGACGTTGTCCTCGAGGGCCACCCCGAATTCCGCTACCAGGCATAGAAGCACAAGCATGACATTAGGTCTCGGGGGAGCGTGTAGCTGTACAGGTAGAGTGTCATTGTAAAGGTCAAGCAATAAGTCAGTAAGAAGTCATTATGCATCATTGAGGCATTCGGGATGAGACAGGAATGTGCCACGCCCAAACCTTGGCATTCAGCCCCTTGCGATCCGATAAGCCACCCCCACCGAGACATGAGACACGAGGCCTGCGGCCCAAGCATCCGATCGCATCGCATGTGCGTCAGCAGCCCACCGTGAACGCGGCACAGGCCGGCATCCCGGCCCGCACTCGGCAGAGACGCTCGGCTGGGCATGTGGTGAGACAACGGCGAGGGCCGTGTGGTGGTGTCCTTGGAGGTTCTCTATGCGTCTGCGAGAATCGACCCCTCCCACCCCCATGTCGCTATTAGGATATCAATCGACCTCCGAACACACTGATTGTCAGTAGAGTACCCACGGAAGACACAGACCTCCACGCCGCCGCAGCTGGACCACGCTAGCCGTCAACAATCCCTTTTTCCGCCACACCACCCAGTGGCACCTCACCAACCACCCAGCACTGACCATGATGACTGCCTGCATTTCCTCTTACAACATCTATGTTTTGTGCGCCCGGATCGATCAAAGAACAGCCTGGGCGTTCGGCGGAGAGGCAATCCCTCCGTCAATGTTAAGGGGCATCGACGTGAAAAGGAAGTCGTACTGCTTCTTCTCGGCGCACTCCTTCGAGAGCTGACGAAGGTCGAAGAGCTCTCCGATGGGCAGTCCCCAACCACCAAGGAAGACCTCGTGAGCAATGAGGGGGTACTTCGACGGGTAAGCCTCGTACGCGTATCCGTCCGTGACAACGGCAGAGAACTGGTTGTCCCAGTGCCACCTGATCATGTCCTCGGTCGCGTCGATGCCGCACCATCCATTCTTGTTCGACTTGAGGCCCTCGCGCTGCTCGTCGGACATAGCGAGGATCTTCTCCGGGAATCCGAGACGGACGATGAGAATGTCGCCGCTGTTGAATTCGACGCCCTGCGCCTTGGCGATCGCCTTGAGCTCGTCCAGACCCACGGGCGTGGAGGTGTCGAAGAGGGAGAGCTCGGGCAGTCCGTTGTCTTTCCTGTACTTAACGACGTCAAGTAGGACACCGCGGCCGGTGATGGGGTGCGTGCAGTAGTTCTGAACACCGTAGCGAGGGTTGTTGATGTCCGCCGCCTCGTCACCGGTCATGCCGCCGTAGAAAGTGTACTGTCCCTTCTCAGGGTAGTTCTGGTACGGGAAGTGACGGAAGCCGTCCCACTGGGTCGCAAACTGCGTGTTGAACGAGACAATGTCGTCGTTGGCAAACTTCTTGTTGTTGATCTTGCGCGAGAGGCCGTCACGCATCGGGTTGATCGACTGCCACTCCGTCATGTTCAGGCTGGCTGTCAGCACCACTATTTCGCAACCTCAGCAGTAGTCAGATAGACGTACTTGAGGTTGACAGCCTTGCCGTGCTTGATAGCATCGCGGCCGCGCTTGACAGCCTCCGGCGTGAGGTGGTTAATCTGGCCGAGCTGGTTGTCCTCGCCCCAGATGCCCCAGGCGTTGAGGGGCGGGCCATCGCGCTTCTTGAGCTCGTCAAAGGTAGGGATCTGAGTGTTGGTCATGGTGATGGATGCGTCGAGACCGGATGTGCAAGTGTGGGCACTTCGAAACTCGTGTCCATCAAGTCGTCTTATACCCCGCGCGGGTGTGCGGGGCCAGCGTGCGGTTCTCTCCACTTAGTTTCGGCAAAGTCGGTTCAACCGGATTTGACCGACTGTGGATTTCCGGTCGCTGCAGACGGCCATCTAGCACCCGGAGTGCCGGGGCGTTAGCGTAGTCAATAGCTTTCGAATACCGGCTGCATTAGTGCTGGCCGACTTTGCTTACGGAGCATTCGTCCAGCAACGTAATGGGCGCTTATGCGGTCAGCAGCCTGGAGATAAAGAACAGTCACCAGAGTTTGCCGATGCTGATCGGTTTTCGAGACACCGGATTCTGCCCTAGCATCAGCCAGGGCAGGCGCGGGCTGGGCTTCCGATCCGATCCCGACTCCGACGCGCACGTGGCATATCTAATCAGGAGGCTAATCCAAGATTCATCAATTATCGTCTTCAGCTAATCATATTCTTACTGCTGGCGGACTGAAGAATCATTCCACGCCCTCGCCCACAAACTGTTGCAGGGTTGCTCGACAGTCACCGAGCAAAGAGCATGTGCAGAGGATGGCCACGCGGGGCCCAAGCGGCCACCCCCACGCTCAGCATGCTCTGCACCTACGAGAGCTGCAGGCGGTCGCCGCTGCGTGCGGGGCACACTTCCGTCGACCCTCTCTTGGCTCATCGGCATTTGCAGGCAACCTCCTTACCCACCTTCGCCTCGTCTCAGCCACGTGAATGCGCGCCCTACTTCTGCTGGGAGGTCGCCCGCTGTACTTTTGTCCTCTTGAGAAGTGACATGTCGACCGTGGGAGATCGCGAGACCGCGAGACGTGGAGACCTCGATCCCAGTACTAATGCTATCCACCGTGGGAGGTTTACTCCCCGAACATCCCACCATCCGGGACACACCCACCCAACCAAGACGCTCGACTGCATCCCGTCAGACTGCGTCGAGACCTCCAGGACGCGTAGAAGGGCGCCACATTAGCTCCAGGTGCGAGCGATATTGCATGTGCCAGGGGTACAGGGGGTGGCGACTGGCGCCTTGCCGGCGGCGGCGCCCGCAACGCCAGCAAGCCAACAGGCTGTAGTGACTAGCGTCAGACGATTGATCGAGTTCGTCCCGCTTAACCAGCTTACCGCTCACTCGTGTACTCGGGCAAACTCACGTATCCGCAGTAGTGGCTATCAGCAGCATGCGAGCGATGGTATGCTGCGAACTGACTCGGGCGGGCTCGAATAGAAGAACGCCGCAGCATTCCTTGGGCTGTCACCTCGCTTCGTGCTTCAATTGGCGTTTACATGACGCTTGGCTTGCCTTTATTGAATCATGTATCATGAACCGCCGGCAAGTGCAAGTGATCGAGCAGCATAGTCGGCCAAGTCGCAAGTCGGGCGAGTGGAGCATACCGAAATGGAACAATGGAGCTGGGCGGAGCGTTCGCTTCAGTCAGATCTTCGGAACGTTGGACTGCTCATGGAGCTGCGCTCGCAGCTGACGGACATCTCGTGATGGCAGAGGACAAAGGAAGGGTGCTTGGTACTTCGGTGAGCTCTCCGTGAGGCCGTGAGGCTTAGTGCCAGGTACGCCCCAGGTCGACAGGCACTTGGCACCGATATTGAGGTACACCGCAGCCCCAGCGGCATGGGCAGGGGCAGCAGGGTCGAAGCGCAAAAAAGCGTGCGTGCAGCGTGTCGCTCGTCGCTCAATCTTTACGACACTCGCTTGTCGTACTTCATTGTCCGTGCCCCGTTCATGCATGTCGGGCCGCTGCACGTTGTACACTGCACAGCCGGTCCCGGGTCCCTTTCGCTGTCCAACCCAAAATTAGCTTGCGACAGATTGATATTGAGATGAGATGCCGGATACAAGCTCTTGCTAACTCTGCTGGAACCTTTGATCATCGCGCGGCCCAATCGCGTTTAGGACGTTACAACTCGCGCACAGAAGGGGCCGTTAGGGAGCGGCTGCCGCAGGCTAAGCCTCCAGCTGACATCACGACGAGGCCGAATGAATGTCTCACGTGAAAGTTCAATGGGCGTTTTGAACCTTGCTGTTTGGGCTGCCTGTTGGTGATGGGTCGGAAGGTACAGGCACGGGTGCACGGCGGTCAGACGCGGAGAACGTCGCACTCTCTTGCTATCGAGCCGGCGCGCCGGCGCGCCGGTGCTTCGGGCGTGACAAGCTTACGTACCCTCCGACCCAGGTGCAGCACTCCGGTCTCCGGACTGACAGCATGATTGCGAGGATGTCCAGGATCCCGTCGTGGGTCGCGCCGGGCCGGGCTGCTATAGTTGGTTTGTGCGAGGCGATAACATCCGACATGCCCCCTGAGACATTCTCGAGAGGTTTGCTTCACGAGACAGTCGAAATGAAGTCGATCAACGCGAATCTGCGACTGTTCAAAACTGCGCCGACGAAGCGGCACAGGGGGTGGCGGCGGTCGTCGTGGTCTGAGACGAAGTCCGTCGATCTAATCATTTAGCGCTCAGACTCTCGTCACCTCGTAGCCATGTTTCCGATCCAGCGACTTCATTGCGATGTGCCCTCCCGACTACCGTGGACGGACGAGGGCCTCGGTCAAGGCACATTTAGTCGCGGCTTGGTGGAAGGAGGGGTCCTCATTAGTCACAGGCATATTCGTTCCCTTCTGATCGTTCTGCAATGTTCATGATGGCGGATGGGGAAAGAAGGTAGGGCGCAATAATAAACAAGGCCGTGCGCCCTTCGTCTGCCCTTTATGCGCCCTTGTCGATTTCGCACACGGGATAGAACACGCATCAACAGTCGGCGGCTCAGCGGCGCAGTGGCGCAATGAACAGTGAACCGCCGGTGCATTCCGCCTGAATGGGGTCGTCTCGCGCCTCGATTAAGGCCAGGATCAGGGCGGCCAGGGCGGGCTACCGATCGATTGCATGTGGGAGAGTCCTGAGCTCGCGCGAGGCCCGCGTAGCCCGAGAGGGGCGGGGTAGTCGGGGCAGGCGCTCGCTGCCGCCGCTGAGACCAGAGGGCCTTCAATACCCTATCTGCTCAGGAACACTCCCCCGATCGAAATATGTTTTGCCTCTGCCTGGCTCAGCCTCCTCGGCTCTCGTGCGCACCCACCCACACACTGAGTACCATCCGGAATCGTCTCTCCCTGTGATCCTTGCATCCTTGGCCCGAAGTCGTCGTCGCCGTCCAAGTCGTGAATAGACTCTCAGGCCGGGGACCCCTTTCGAGCGACTGTCGCTCTCCGACTCGGCCTAGTCTCCTAGTCTCCTAGCGCCCCGTGCTATCGTTACTCCCCTTCTCCGCCTCGTCTGCGTATTCAATCGTTCAGGTCCCAAGCACATGATTGTCCTCTCTCGATCCTGCAGAACAACCAAGAAGCAAAAACCGCTTCCCTACTCACGTTCTTCCTTTCTCACAACTCTCTTCCATCTTCGTGTCGACTCTGACAACTGCTATTACGACTCTCTACCCCTCTCGAGCTTCTTCACATCCAACCCACCACACTCCTCGTTCTCACGCTCGACACACGGCCTCGGCCCGCGAACCCACTCCCAGCGACCTTCTTCAGCAGCCAGCAGCCTCTTTAACACGACTTCGACAACATGGGCTTCCTTTCTTCTTCAACTTCCAACTCTTCCTCATCAACCTCCGGCTCAGGTGCCATCTCTAGTGCAGAGTACTTTGCCGCCGAGCACCGCGCCAGCATGGCCTCCGCCCAGAACGGCCGCTCCACCCCCCTTGTCCTGTCTGAGCCGCCTCGACCAAACCGCGACCAGCAGTACAAGACCAAGAACTACGCACAGAAGTCCAACCCCCTCGGTGAGTAGAAGCGCTTGGAGCGAAAGAGGCAGCAACCGCACGACCGCCCGCATCGGGGTGGCGCTTGATGGCCGACGCCGCCGTCGGTATGAGGCGACTACCCCACGCAGGCACAGCACGCAACAGTGACGAGAATAACTCTCGGTTACCGTAACGGGGCTTTATCATTCAAGCTGTAGCCCTAGTTTGCACTTCCCAGCAGTGGTGCAGACACAGGGCGCGGCGGT
Organism: Trichosporon coremiiforme; assembly: GCA_039545355.1. Classification (NCBI taxonomy): domain Eukaryota; kingdom Fungi; phylum Basidiomycota; class Tremellomycetes; order Trichosporonales; family Trichosporonaceae; genus Trichosporon; species Trichosporon coremiiforme. The sequence goes on from BCJJ01000007.1 coordinate 671,640, forward strand.
CCACGGTCTGCGGATTGTTGTCTCTGGCCGTCGCCACCACGCCTTTCAACGGGGTCCCTTGGCTGACTCGGCGCAGACACGTTGACAGAGGCCATCCTTGGCACGTCGCGAGCGATGGAGAACTGGCAGCTCAAGATGGACAAGCGGAAATTCAGCAAGTCGCAGAAGTCTCGTGACGACTCGCACCTGCAGCCTCGCTCGTCTGGCTGGGGACTACGCGCTCTGAAAGGTGACTTCCTCAAGAGCAAGAGCGACTTTAGGGCCAAGAGCGAAATCTGGAACTAAGTCGTCTTCCTCCATCTCGTGCTCGCCCGCCATCCGGCGCCTTCCCGGGCGACATTCCCGATCGATGGCCGGCCATCGAGGGGCCCGCCTCTCACTTGTACATTTTGAGAATGTCGAGAAGCCAGCCCCACCTTAATCACCGCAACACCACAACCTTATCTTATCATTCAATAATAGCAACACCCTGCTTGCTCTGTATATAACAAAAGTAACGACCACCCCACCCTGGACGATAGACGAGGACGAGTAGCACTCCCTCCGAATGTAACGACTTGCCACTTTTCTGGTGCAGCCCTGCCGCATACCGTGTTCGCGTTAAACGCCGTTCGGTGGACGGGTGGCACTAGCGTCCCGCCTCAATCCATCGCTTCCGATCGCAGCCCGCGTCAGCACGCCAAGAACTCTGCGAATTTGAGAGCATCGGTGTACGGCGTGCAGTCGTGAGCACTGCAGTACTGCAGTGCATCGAAACGACGCTTAGTGTCGAATGTCTCACTACCCGCCACCAGCGGCGCGGACGACGGTCCGAGTGCATAGGTGGTCTGGCAGTCACCGACGCTATCTTCGGCCCACGCGCCCGAGCCCACGCCACCTCAAGGGGCCATGGAAGCGCATGGACATTGGCGAACAGTGCGTTGCGAGCGTCATGGAAGCACGCGCGGTGAGAAGTGCATGTCGACGATGAGAATCACAGGGAACGTTGGGGTGCAGCTGACCGTTTTCGAGCACGAACAGGGGCTGGACTAAATGGAACGCGCCGGGCCGCGTTACAGGTAGCGTTTTGTTTACGCTTGTCGTCCTTGCCACCCAGTCAGGTCAGTCGGCGACGCGGTTAGTGACCCGTTTCGTGGGCATTGGTGGGTCGGTTTCAGCGGCCTGCGGTCTACATAGCCCTAGTGCCGTACGGTGCGTCCTGCATGCGATCCTGCACTAGGCCGTCAGACCGCGAGACCATGCGAAGACCCAAAACGACTCCGGGTGCGTCTCGCGTTGCATGTCTCAGTCGCTCCGTCTCAGTCTCAACTCGCACCTGATCAGCGAGCATGGTCGCTTGCTCATCAGAGTCTTGACCTTTTTCGTTTCTTCTCTGCTCAACCCGTATCATTAGACCTTTCGACGTCAACGCGATTTTCACCGCTCCGCTGGCTGGAACCGGTTCCAGCACCCAGCTTTCCGACCTTCTTTCCTCACGCTCTCTTGCCGCACGAGCCGACCGCCTATCGTTCCCGGACCGCGATCACCGGCTCTGCAAAAGTCTACTCCTGGCCGGCCTCCAGCTCGTCAACTTTCTTCACGAAGCTCACGAAGCTCCCTACTTCTCCACTCACTCAGCAACGATGATGAGCCGCCGCCGCGTCGCCGGCGCCAAGGTCTCGAAGCCCGTCATGCTGTTCAACACTGTCGACCCCGTTGGCCCCGAGCTCGTCCCGCGCCACGCGCCAAAGGTCCCCTCTATCTCATCTTCCGTCTCGAGCAGAGCGCCGAGCACGCCTGACCCCCCCTCACAGCCTTCCTTTGAGAACCCCCTTCCGATCGACGAGTGCGAGGAGCTGCTAGACGACTACGACCCAATCTACGAGAAGCGCAGGGAGGAGGCGTACCTCGCCTCCCTCTCGTCCTTGCAAGGGCGGCAGCGGAGCCGCAGCCGCGCAACCTCGCATACCTCCTCACACTGCCAGTCTGGCATCGCTTCGCCGACAGACTCCCTCTCGCGCCGCCTCAGCACGATCAGCAACGCCAGCAAGAGACGCACACTCCGTCTCTCAAAGAGCGTGCCGACCTTAACAGCCCCGCCGGTCATTAGCCACCCCATGCCCCTGGGCGCGGCTAGACGTATCCGCAAGGTGCCCTCGCTGCAGCAGGTCGAGGGGAGGGGGAGACTGTCGGCCCTGCCGCGCATGTTCGCGTGGAGACACTAGACGCCGCTGGACTGCTGAGCTCGGACACCATGACACCACGCGCTCTCGACCACATGCTCGCGCTCACGCTCACGCCCCGCCGGCCCACACGTACCGCCGGCCCAGGCTCAGGCCGCGCATCATACGCTCACGCCCATGCCACCACATTACGCCCTCCAGCCCATGTCATAAACCCAAGACCGGCGCATGCTCCGCCGCCTCACTCAAGCCTTCAGACTCTCAAGCTGTACAATCCCTCACTCGCTCTCAGTCTCACTCTTTGTTTTGGTGATTCCTTCGGCAGTCCCGTAAGTACGCAATGTGTAACATCAGTCTGTGAATGTAACTTTTCGTTTACTACTCGGACATCACAATGAACGTCACGAACAGTAAAGTGGATCGAGAGGATCTCATGATTGCTGAATTGCAATCAATGACTGATGGGTGACAGGTAGGCGGCAGTGGCATGATTACTTCACAATGGGGGTGATCGCTGAATTGTGTCTCGGTGATCGTTGCTCCACCTCTTCGTGGTCGTTGTCACTTTGTGCACAGATAGTTACGCAAAGGCGCAGACGTAAACAAACATTGCGTGACACTGAGGCACTGCTGGCTTATCATATGATTGTGCCTATTCAACTCAACATGTTAACACCGAGAGCACACCGAAAGCCGGGCCAAGTACCTTGCCAGCCGTTCCACGTTCCTTGGGACGCCAGACGCCAAGGTTGCAGACATTGCGTATTCACCAGCCTGTTCGGTTTAGACGTGGCGCTGAGAAGCTGGGAACGTCTGCTCCGCGACGGCTGAACCAAAGCGTTACGGTCGTGAGTGAGATGCAGCCTCCGCACGTGCCAATGCTGTATCCTGCCTGCATGTCTTCTATCTCTACACTACGTACACAACTCTACGACTACGCAGTCGCCTGGATGAGGTTCTGGATGGCGCTGCTCTCGAGCCCCTGGACGCCGTTAGCGGTCTGTCCGACGCCGTCGGTCCAGTGACCAAACTGCTCGGCGAGGGTGTCGAGCTGGGCTCCCTCGAGGACACGGGGCTGGATCCACGTAATGTCGACGGTGGACGCGACCTGGTCGAGCGATCCGCGGATGAGGCCGAGCGAGAGCGCCTTCATGATTAGGTGCTCGACCTCGTTGACGGGGAGGCGGGTGGCCTCGGCAATCTGCTCAAAGGTCATGAGACGGGTCGCGCCATCGCGCGGGCGAGAAAAGGCCGCCTCGATGAGCGCCATGAGACAAATCTTCTGGCGGAGGAAGGCCATGCTCTCGGCCAGGATGGGCTCGGAGGCGAACTGGTTCGCCAGGCTGTCGAAACGCCCGATCGCGCCCGCGTTGAACGAGCCGATCAGGTCCTTGATCCACGCCCACTCCGTACCCGCCAGCGTCTGCAGGATCGGGTGCTGCAGCAGCTCGCCAAAGTTGTAGATGTTCTCGCCGAGCAGGGCGGCGATGCACAGGTCGTGTGCGCGCTGTCGCTTGTCCTCGGCGCTGAGCTCGCGGTCCGCGTCCACGCACGCCAGGTACAGCAGCGCATTCTTGTAGTACGGTCCGTAGTCGGCCTTGACCTTGTGGTAGTCGCCGGCGACGCCGTAGTACCCCGCGTTCACGACCGGCTCCACCGTGTCCTGCTCGCTCAGCAGCTTCTCGCACTCCGTCAGGCTCTTCTTGCACCCCTCCAGATCGCCGAGGAGTAACTGCGCATACGCGATCGAGCTCAGCGACAGAGCGTACGCCTCGGGTGCCGGGCGCGGCGGCGCGGGAACAGCTGGTGACTCGGCAGTCGCCTCGACGGGATACGGCGACTGCAGGCGCGAGTGGACAGACTCGAGGAAATTGAGCGTGGCGTCCGGCTCGGAGTACTCCCGTCCCACTCGGCGCGCAATCTCGACAAGCTTCAGCGCATTGATCTTGTTCTCAATCGTCGTGATGAACCTGAGGTCAGCTCTCACGTTCAACATACTAATAGCCGCGTGCTGCTGTCCTCAACTTCACACTTACTTCTCGAACAGCTCAATCTGGAACGGTCCTGATCCCGGCTGGGACACAAACTCGATCAAGGCAACAGTCAGGTTGTGCCAAAGCCTGTAACGTTAGCTGTTAAGCGACACCGCTCAGCTCACTTCTTCTCGTACGCTGTTCGGATCTTGGTCCAGTACGGCTTGAGTGGCGGCGAGGCGGCGGCCTCCTGCTTCTCGAGGAAGAGGAGCGGGTTGGATCCGGAAGAGGACGGGTCGACGTCCATGCTGCTGCTCATGGTGGGATGTGTTGTTGAGAGCGCAGAAGGACAGCTTACAGAGCCTTGTGGCCAGACGTTCGTTCGTCATCGATCAACGCGTAACCGCAGATGGACGGCGGCGGGGTGTGATCCATTTGCTTCCGTCATCCTCGTCTGGGTGGATGACACCACGTGTCAACGTCTCGCTTAAGCACACGACATATTTCGCACCACGCGACGGTCGTTTACTGATGTCCATGCGACTTTTCCAAGAGCAGTCCGCGGCGAGGTCAGCAACACACTCGAACGCGACTCCGACGCCCGACCGCCGCCGGATCGACATCGACCGACCATGCCGCCCCGTCCCGCCGTGAACATCCTGAGGCGCGCTGCCAGCACGCTGGCCGAGAAGCCGCAGCTCGCGAGCTCCCAGCCGGGGCGCGTCTACCCCGAGCGCAAGGCGTTCCTGTTCAAGTACTACGAGCACCTCCTGCAACGGTCGCAGCTCGTGCTGCTGTTCAAGCACCAGAACCTCTCTGTCGCGCAGTCGCAGCAGATTCGACATGCCATCCAGAAGATCCCCGTCCCCGCCCTTCCTGCCGCCGCCGCTGAGGCTGCCGAGGGATCACCAGCGCCCGAGGGAGAGCGCGCCGTCATGACGATCACGCGAACTGGTGTCCTGGGACCGGTCGTCCGCTCCGTCCCGGCCGGACAGGGCCTCGAGTCCCACCTCCAGGGACCGACAGCGCTCATCACCTGCCCGACCATTTCACCGAAATACGTCAAGCAGGTCCTTGCCGCGATCGAGACGACGATCAAGAAGAACACGAAGAAGGCCGAGAAGAAGGACGAGGTCGTCAAGAACCCCGAGTTCACCCTCGTCGCTGGTGTGCTTGAGGGAAGTCGCCTCATGGACCCCAAGCAGGTCAAGGACGTCGCCCAGCTGCCCGAGCTCGACCAGCTCCGCGCCCAGCTCCTCGGCCTCCTCGAGATGCCCGGCCGACAGCTGCTCGGCGTCCTCAACCAGGCCGGTGGTGGTGGCCTGGTCCGCACCCTCCAGGGCCTCGAGGAGTCCCTCAAGAAGGATGCTGCTCCCCCCTCATAGTTTTAGCATAGCATGTAACGCATAGCATCTCCGGATATCTTTTTAGTAATACAACGACTATAACGGCTAATCAAGGTTGGAGTGCGCAGAAGCGCCTACGGCTGCTCGCTCTACACGGTGGGTACAGATGAAGACAGATCGCTGAGGTCGACCTGGGGATGGACGACGTAGTGGATCTTGTCCGACGCCGTCTCGGCACTCTCCCCGGTCTCGCCTGACGGCAGATTGTCTCGGATCTCACCGTGGAGCTCGAGCAGGTAGTTGTCCTTGGCGAGCTTGGACAGAGCCTTGCCAATGAGCTCACGCTCGTGCTCCAGGTCCTCGACCGAGTCGAACTCGTCCTCCTTCTGCTCGAGGTACCACTCGACAAGCTCGTCGCGGTCAACTCCCTCGCCCGTCTGACGCTCAACCTCGGACAGGTGCAGGACGATCAGGTTCATGATCTCCATGTACCGGTTGTAGGTGATGCGCATCTTGGGCTTGGACGGAGGAGCAGTAGGAAGGCTCGAGCTACCGTCCGTGGTCGTGGCAGCGTTGTAGCTGGACTCGGCCTGGTCGAGCGCAGCCATGTCAGCGGCGTCGATGAGCTCCTGGTCCGTAACATCCTCCATCTGGGGAGCGGCCTGTCCGTTCATGTCCTCGTCCTCGTCGTCGTCGAAGTTGATGTCGTCCTGCTCGACATGGATGATCGACTGGCGAAGGAGAGCGTACGCCTCGCGGACAATGTTGGGAGTGATCTCGTTCTGGCAGTTGGCGCGGGCGATAGCTTCGGAGAGACGGATCATGGACTCGAGCTGACGAACAGTGATGCGGAAGTTCGACTTTCCAGGGCCACCCTCGTCCTGGCGGAGCTGAACGTACTTGTTGACAAGCACAGCCGACGCCGCAGACGTGAGCTTGGGCGAGAACGTCCTACCGTAGCGGATGTAGCGCTGAAGCGCCTCTGTGCTGAACTCTGGGGCGATCGCCGCGTCGCGGAAGCGGTGGACGTTGACGATATGCTGGGCAATGTGCAGGTCGACATTCTCATTGCACTCGTCGAGGACGACGAAAAAGAGATCGAAACGCGACATGATGGGGGCCGACATTGCAACGTTTGCGCGCAAAGACGCCTTGCGGTTGTAACGGCCACCGATAGGGTTGGCGGCGGCGAGGATCGAGGTACGGGCGTTCAGCGTAGCCTGGATACCGGCCTTGGCAATCGAGATAGTCTGCTGTTCCATAGCTTCGTGGATAGCAACTTGGTCGGCAACATCCATCTTGTCGAACTCGTCAATGGCACAGATACCGTTGTCCGCAAGCATGAGAGCTCCCGCCTCAATGGTGAACTCGCCCGTCTCCTCGTCCTTGACGACGGCCGCAGTGAGACCAGCGGCGGACGAGGCTTTACCGGACGTGTAGACTGCACGGGGAAGGAATCCACAGACGTACTTGAGGAACTGCGACTTGGACGTGGAGGGGTCACCAACAATGCACACGTTGATGTCGCCACGGAGGTGAATACCCTCCGGAGTCTGCTTGTGCACACCACCCATGAGCTGGAGCAGGATGCCCTTCTTGACGATCTCGTGGCCGTATACTGTGGGAGCAATGCTGGACACGAGCCGCTGGTAAATGTTGTCGGATCCAACCATGACCTTGAGCTCGTCAATCTCCTGCTGGGTGAGGGTGTTGAGGAAGGCCTCCTGGTCCTGGTCTTCGCCCTCGAGGTCGGCACGGACGTCGGCACCACCGGCACGGGATTCAGAGCTCTGCACCATGCAGGCAAGGAAGGCAGTCTTGTACTGAAGATCGCGCACTCCGAGCGCCTTCAGTCCAGTAACTCCTTGGCTCGCAACGCCACCGTCACCACGACCACGGTTCTCGCGCATCATCTCCGCGTTCGCACCCGGGAGACCGAGCTGCGAGACATCGGGGACAACGATGAAGCTACCGGTGAAAGTGCACTTGTCACCAGCCTTAGCCTTCTCCACAATCTCGCCACGCAGAATGACGTCGAGCGAGCGAGGCATCGATCCCGTCGGGATTTCGTTTGCATTCTCCTGAATGCGCACCTTCTGCCAGTCCGCAAACTTCGAATCCTCAATGTTGAGCTGCCAGTACTTGCGGTTCTGGCAAGTGGAGTTTTGGCACATGATTGGCTCGGTGTACTTGAACTGCTGCTCAACATCGCGCTGGACATGGTCGCACACGCCGCACTTGAACGTTCCGCTGATGAGCTCTGGTCGGACCTCGGAGGTTCGGGTGACCGTTCCACTGATACTCATGAGCTGGCCAACCTTATCCATGCGGAGGTCACGGATGCCAGAGGTCAGGGGCATGTTGTAGAACGCAATCGAGAACTCGCGGACACGAAGCGAGCTCGTCTCAACGCTGGGAGCGTCGGCGAAGGTGGCGGAGGTGTAGAGATAGGTTGGTTCGTACTTGCGCACCAGGTTCTGGAGAGCACGGCGAAGGTACGGCAGGAAACGGTAGTACTGGACCTGGACGGCTTGGGAAAGAACGGGCTCGCGGTCCAGAAGGTGTGTGTAATCAACATACAGCGTCGTAAACTCGAACTCCTTCATGGCATGAATCTGTTCGATGTAGAACTTGGACCTCTCTGCAGCCTGCGTTGTGCCCATGGAAGCAGGCGTGTCGGCCAAGCCGATCGTTTCGGTGAAGCTTGCCAGTCAGCTGCATCCTCAAGTCCAATGTTTGCGTCACCCACCTCTCCAAAAACATCTCGAACGACTCGGTGACCTTCTCACCGGTCGTGTCCTTCACACGAGGAATATTGCTTTGGTCATCGAATCGTGATCGACGTGGCCGGGTTGTGCCTTGGGTGATGTCCTCGCCCGTCTGAGCCTCGGTCCGAGGGGCGCCGCCCCGGGAACCACCGAGACCGTGCACATCTTCAAAGGCGAGCGGGTCAATGACGGGGCGGGAGGCCGGGTTAGAGGAGGAGGGCGGGGGAGAGCCTCCCGGCGCCGATGACGGCGGGAACGGGTGGGGGTAGGGGGACGACATGGTCGGTCGGGGATGTGAGAATGGGTGAGCTGACTTTCCGCCGACTAGTGACTGTTGCTCTCATGTAGAATCGCGCGTCGCGACGCGTCGAGGGCGAGAAGGCGCGCTCCCACGTGACTTGCATTCATTGCAGGAATGATTCCGCTTGTTTTACGTAACGATCCTGCCCTTCATGTCTGCTCACAGCCCACGGCTGACTCGGAGCTGGGCGACGAGCGGTGGCAATTGCGTCATGGGGTCTCCCGCCGTTCTCGCCGGACGGCTCTCGCCTAGACCATGCTGGTACTCACAAGACACCGTGACATCCCGTTAGTCTCCTTCGCCCATCCCACCACAACCACACTCCAACATGGCGGACCCTCGTCCGTCCACTGACGAAGGTGAGAATGCAAGTCATTCCTGTCACTGACCGGCAGAGAACGCTCCTCTCCTCTCAGGGGAGGATCACGATCATGGACCCGTCCAGACGCGTCGCAGCCGCAAGATCTTTGGCTATGACACGGGCATGTCCACCCGCGAGCTGATCCTCGGCGCGCTGGCGATCGTGTTCTTAATCGTCGCATCTACTTTCGTTGGCCTCTACGTCGCCACGAAGGCGCATTTGAGAAAGGACCACAAGCACCACGACGACAAGCCCGGTAATCATCATGACGACGATGTGAGTGGGAAACGAGATGCGCTACTCTCCCACGATCCCTCGCTAACCGAACAGTCGGTCTGCAGCACTCCCGACTGCGTCCTTGCCGCAGCCTCTCTCATCCAGGGCATGAACACCTCGGCGGACCCTTGCGATGACTTCTACGAGTTTGCGAACGGCGGCTGGCTGCAGTCCCACCCCATCCCGGCCGACCGTGCTCTTGTTGGAACCTTCACGACTGTCCAGGACAACAACAAGAAGATTCTGACCAAGATCATCGACAGCATTCCGGCCTCCTCGGAGTCTCACACCCTCGATGCCGAGCACGACAACCTTCGCAAGCTCAAGGACACCTATCTCAGCTGCATGAACACGGTAAGCTTTGTGATCACTCTCCAGAGCTGATGTCAGGACCTCCTCAATGAGCTCGGCGATAAGCCCATTCAGCCCCTTGTCAAGCACGTTCTAGGCACGTTCGGTGATTTCGATGTTCCTCTCGAGGGCGACAACGCTTCGTTTGCTGCTCCTTCGTACCTCGGCAAGTGGAACCAGGCGTACGAGATCCCTGAGTCTCTCCGCGCCGTTGCCAACGAGAACTCCGAGATCCTGGCCAACATCCGTGAGGGCCGTCACCATGGACTTGAGAAGCCTGCGGGCCGCCCGGCCTTTGATGCCCTTGGCGGTGGCCCTGCTGTGGATAAGAAGAGGACTGAGAAGATCACCGATGTCTTGGCCTTCCTCCACGCTCGCGACGTCGATGTGCTCTTCAACTTTGCCATCGAGGGAGATGCCGGAGGCGAGAACTCTCAGATTCAGTCTCTCTGGTTCTACCAGTCGTTCGGCGGCCTGCCTGCCAAGGAGTACTACGAGGAGCCGGAGATTATGGATCTCTACACTCAGGTCGTCGGAGACATGCTCGCCGCCGTTGCTAGTGGTGGCAAGAAGGAGCAGCGCGATCTCCTGGCTTCCATCGCGGAGGGCGCTATGGAGGCTGTCGAGGAGGGTGCCGAGACCTGGCCCTGGCCCTGGCCCGGAAGCGACGACGAGCCCCCCGCCGAGGAGCCTCTCGAGACTCGCATGAAGAAGCTCGCCACTAAGGTTGTTGAGTTTGAGCGTCAGATCGTTAAGGCCGGTGGCGACCTCGAGTACCTCTTCAACCCCCATTACTCGTACAACCCTGTTCCTACGTCCGTGGTCGACCAGTACCTCTCGTTCGTCGACATCAACCAGTACCTCTCGGCGATGGCGCCTCGCACGCGCCCTCAGAAGATTACCGTCACCTACCCTCCGTACCTGAAGGCCATCGACAAGCTTGTCGGTGAGGTGTCTGACCCCGTCCTCTCGGCCTACTTTGTCACCAAGCTTGCCCTCCAGTGGTACGGTGCCCTTGGCCCCAAGACCCCCCTGTTCGCCGCTGGCCACCGCCTGTCCAACTTCCTGAAGGGCATCAAGCCCGACCAGATGCAGGACCGCCAGGACGTATGCCTGAGCTCCATTGACCTGGTCGGCTTCATCGCCGGCCGCGAGTATGTCAAGGCAGCCTTCTCCAAGGAAGCCAAGGAGGATGCGACCGGCATCATCCAGAACATTGTCAACGAGTTCCACGACGAGCTCCCGCACATCAAGTGGATGGACGAGAAGAGCGCCAAGGCCGCGCAGAAGAAGGCCGCCGCTCTGATCCCCAAGGTCGGCTACCCGCTGAACCCCAACACCGAGGACCCCGAGTCGCTGAAGAGCTGGTACCGCGCCGTCGACATCAAGCCCGACACGTACTTTTACAACAACATTGCCGCGACGCTCGCGAACAACGCGCGCACCTGGGGCGGCCTCGGTCGCGAGCGCAACCGCAACTCGTGGGAGATGTACCCCCAGACTGTGAACGCGTACTACAGCCCTCCGGACGGCGAGATCGTCTTCCCGGCCGGCATCCTCCAGCCCCCGTTCTACTCGTACAGCTGGCCCAAGAGCCTGAACTACGGCTCCTTCGGTGCGGTGGCAGCGCACGAGCTGACGCACGCTTTCGACAACTCGGGCGCGCAGTACGACGACAAGGGCCGCCTGCGCGACTGGTGGACGAACAAGACGGTCGCCAACTTCGAGACGCGCGCCCAGTGCATCGCCAAGCAGTACTCGCAGTACTACGTCCTGGACGACAAGGGCAACAAGGTGCACGTCAACGGCAACCTGACGAACGGCGAGGACATTGGCGACTCCGGGCTGAAGCAGGCGTACAACGCCTGGAAGAAGGTCGAGGAGGACAAGCCGTCCCCCGCCCACCTCCCCGGCCTCAAGTACGATGAGGAGCAGCTCTTCTTCATCGCCTACGCCCGCAGCTGGGCCCAGGTCACCCGCCCCGCCACCGCCGTCGCGCGCATCAGGACCGACCCCCATTCCCCGCCCTACTGGCGCGCAACCGGCACGCTCCGCAACCTCGACGCCTTCCACAAGGCCTTCCAGTGCAAGAAGGGCACAAAGATGAACCCCGACAAGCAGTGCAAGCTCTGGTAGTTGCGGAAGAACGGACAGTTGATAGGATCGAAGTTGGCAGAATGCAGAACTGGACAGTTGCAACAGTGCAGTGCTAGGTGTCGGTGTAGTGTACATTGACCTAAAGACCTAATGTCTACTTAAGCTTTATCCTTCTCCGCGTCGGCGTCAGTGGTGGCCGATTCGGCAGGCTTCTCCTCTGCCTTCTCGGCCGTCTCGGAGACGTCCTTAGCCTCGGAAGTCTCGATGGAGTCGGCGGGCTCAGATTGAGCCGGCTCCTCCTTCTCACCCGGCTTCTCGGGCGACTTGGACCCCTCCTTTTCCCCCGGCTTCTCCTCCGCCGTCTCCGTCTTCTCCGCATCAGCCATGACGGCGTCGCCGCCGTCAACACTCTCAGCGCGAGCGGGTAAGGGCGCAATCTCGCGGTCCTCGTCCTTGATCACCGTCGTCGAGCTGAGGGGTTCGGGTCGGCTGTGCATCCCATGCGGCGTCATGTTGCCCGCCTCTCCGCGCCCGGTGGCGATCTCGCCCTCGTCCGCCCCATTCGTGTGAGCGAGGGGGCCGGCATCGAGCTCATCCACGCGGCCCAGATACGGCTCGTTACCAGGGTTGCTTGCCTCGGTGTCGCCCTCCTCCTCCGGCTCGGGGGTCGGCGAGCGCCCGCCCCCATTCTGCGGCTGCTGGGGCGCGAACACGCCATTCGACCCCCCCTCACCACTCAGCATTAAGGGCGACATGAGGCCATCGCCAGGGTTGCCCTCTGCATCGAGCATGGGCTCGCCCAGCTCCTCGCCGGCCAGGAAGGGGATGGGGCTGAACATCGGCGTCATACTCGCCGGCGGGACGGTGGAGTCCGCGTCCATCTCGGAGATGACGGAGGAGGGGCTCGTGGGACCCGCGCCCAGGTCGAACGGGGCGGGCGCGACGTAGACATACGACGGGGGAGCGTACGCCGTCGTCACGGTCAGCATCTTCTCGACTGCGCGGAGGAATTTGCCGATCGACGTGTGCTGTCGCGTAGGCGCGATGACGAGCTCGGCGAGCCGCTGGACCGTGAAGGGTGCACTGAACGTTAGCTTATCGAACGGTGAAGGAGGCAGCTTACTAGGACAGCTCCTCGATTTGCTTCGCTGTCGACTCGACGGCGCGCCTTCCTTCCTCCTCGTCCATCCACCCCGGCAGTTTGCGACCGCCAATGACGACCTCCTCGTCCCAGTCCTCCTCGTAGGGGTTGATCTGCGGCTGCCCCGCGCCGTTCAGCCTCGGGCTGGACGTCACCTTTTTCCGCCTGTTGGGATCCAACGGGGGGAAAGGCGGGATCACGAGACCACCCGGCGTGCTCGGCGTGTCCTCGTCTTCGTCCGAACTCTCGCTCCACGGCCGCTGCGGCGAGACCTGCCCCTCTCCCTCAGCTTCTCCTTCTGCTCCCTCGTTTCCTTCGGGCGTGATCCGCACGGGACGAACCATCGTGTCCGGCACGCGACCGCCCTCGGCCACCGCCGTGCGCGCCTTCGATACCGGAGGCCCGAGGCGGAGGAACTGAGGCAGCGCAGCACGTAGAGCGGTGCAGATGTCAGACCGCAGAGAAGGCCATTCACACCTGAATCGTCAGCTACGTAGGGAGCTTGGCAGCTCACTCAAACACGCCCGTCTCGGCGAGTTTCTGCAAAGTCGGGTTCACGGTATCTGGGCAATGTCAGCTGGACAAGCTGCGTTGGACAGCTTACCCCTGTCAGGAGGACCGCTCTCGCGTTCTCGCGTATCTCGCTCCGTGTCGGCCATTGCAGCTGCGTGAGTTGGAACCTGCGGAATGGAGAGGGAAGTCTGGTGTGTCGATGGAGCGGTCCTGACATGATGTGCCGCCCAGCTGTGACAACAACAAAGCGGTCCCGCCGGTCGCCCTGCGGCAGCGGCTTGCGGGAATTGCGGGGTTGGGCTGATTTCTAGTGCTCTGCTCATGCGATACGGGGGTGGCTTGAATAAACTCCCAATGGGATCGACGAGACGAGTTGAGACAGTGTCACGTGATGTGAAACTTCTCAGCGAGCTTGACTGAGTGAGAAGCTACGGAGATGGCGAGAGCAGGCCGCAGGCCGCAGGCCATGGAACTGCAATCCGGTGGTGCGGCACGCCGAATCGCGCGTTAGTCACATAGCCCTGAGGGAGCCGGAGCCCGCGGGCCTGAGCAAGGTTGAGATGCCGGGAGTGACGCGGGCCAGCCGTTGGACGTTGGGCCGCTGGGCCAGTGGTACCGGTGGAACCGTGGTTGTCCTGAGCTTGAGCCTGAGCACGGCACGAGCAGAGGCCACCAAAACGGCCAGGCGCAAGACACAGGGGTGCGGCTGCGTGCGGCTTGATGCGCAGCGGTGCAGGTGGGCCCGGGTGGCCAAAAATTTGCCCCCGGGTGAACAAAAGTTGGCTGCCTGCTGGTGCCCCTGGGCGCGATGGCTCGGCATCCACCCGTGCCCATGTCACCATGTCGTGGGCGTCGAGGCTCATAGATCAGTGTCGAACCTGCTCGAATTACCCGGCCACCCCGGATTACTTAATGTGCATTAGAACCGCCGTGCTACGCAATGCATGCGATGCACGAGCGGCGGAGAAGACGCGCGAACACGGCCCGCGGCACACCGCGCATTGCACTCCGTCTGAGCTCTCGTTAAGGCTGACTGGCGCATGCATAGCGTGATGGAGACTGAGGAACGGGGACGGCCGCTTCGTCTGTTCGTATCGATTTCTAATGGCTGCCCGGTCCCCGATTACACCACCCCCAAAAGAGCCCCCAATCCCTAATTGCGTTTGCCCGGTTAAGCCTACCACAAGACTAAGCCAAGCGGTGCGTTTCAACGCGTTTGGATCCTAAAGGCAAATCCACATCGTTTTTTGTTTCTTCTCCATCATTCAACCCATCTTCCACATCGTCAACGACCATGGTCAGGGAAACGTGAGTATCCAGATCAAGCCGACCAGAACCGCCACTCGACCTCCGAACCGTTGCTTGCGTCTCCGTCGGCGCTCGGCTTCCCCGGCCGCTAGCTGGCGGCGCTGGACCGGGCGGCAGAAATATTCGGCCACCCGGGCACTGGCCCCAGCAACTTTCGGCTGGTGGCCACCGTTACACTCTGTGGAACCAAGGATCCGTGCTGACGCTGCGCTTCTCTTCCACGACAACTCCGCTCCAACGATCGACTTGTGCACGCTCTCCGCTCACTCCGTCTCTACTTGTCGGCGATTATGATTTTCGCGATGATTCTGCAGGGAGTACTAGTGAGTTATCTGTCGGACACGTTGCGGTGGTGGCGCCGCTCCGCTCTGCGCGGAGATCCACCTGGCCACGGTCCGCCCATCTCAAGCAGGAGTCGGTGCTGACATGACTCTCTTTTCGCTGTGCGCCCTCGCATCATCCACTGTTTGCTTGTTCATTCGTCGAACTCGTGTGTTTCTCACCTTAACTTGAATCCACTCACAGCGACCTTCTGGGTGTCGCCCCGTCTGCGGGTCCCGATGAGATCAAGAAGGCGTACAGGAAGAAGTGAGTCTATCTGTCCTTCGCAGCTCTGTGTCCGTGCTCAGCTCTAACAACCGTCCAGGGCGCTCAAGCACCACCCCGACAAGGGCGGTGACCCCGAGCTCTTCAAGGAGCTGACGCACGCGTACGAGGTTCTTTCGGACGACAACAAGCGTGCTGTCTACGACCAGGCCGGAAAGGAGGGACTCGAGAACGGAGGTGGCATGGGCGGCATGGACCCCCAGGACCTGTTCTCGCAGCTGTTCGGTGGCGGCGGTGGTGGCTTCTTCGGAGGTGGTGGTCGCCCCCAGGGCCCCCGCCGTGGAAAGGACCTCGTCCACCGCATCGGTGTTTCGCTCGAGGACCTCTTCAAGGGCAAGGTCCAGAAGCTTGCTCTCTCCAAGTCGGTTCTCTGCCCGGGTTGTGACGGCCAGGGTGGCAAGAAGGGCTCGGTCAAGACCTGCACGTCCTGCCGTGGACAGGGTGTCAAGGTTATGTTCCGCCAGCTTGGCCCGATGATGCAGCAGATCCAGCAGCCCTGTACCGAGTGTGACGGCACAGGTGAGATCATGGACCCGAAGGACCGCTGCAAGCAGTGCCACGGCAAGAAGGTCGTCAGCGAGCGCAAGGTCCTCGAGGTCCACATCGACAAGGGAATGAAGAGCGGACAGCAGATCAAGTTCCAGGGAGAGTCGGACCAGGCTCCAGGCATTGTACCCGGAGACGTCGTCATCGTCATCGAGGAGAAGCCTCACGAGCGCTTCCAGCGCAAGGGCGACGACCTCTACACGGACGCCAACATTGACCTCCTCACCGCTCTCGCCGGCGGAGAGTTCTACATCCCCCACCTTGACAACGACGCCCTCAAGGTCATCATCGCCCCTGGTGAGATCATCAAGCCCGGCTCGCTCAAGTGCATCTCGGGCCACGGTATGCCCTCGTACCGCCACCACGAGATGGGTGACCTCTTCGTCCGCATGAACGTCCAGTTCCCCGAGTCGCTCCCGGAATCCGCCATGCCCCTCCTCGAGAAGGCTCTTCCGGCCCGCCCGCCTCAGCCGAAACTTGACCCCAAGCTCCACATCGACGACGTTACCCTCGAGGAGCCCAACGACCGTCAGCGTCGTTCTGCCGCCTCTAACGGAGACGACATGGACGAGGACGATGACGACCGTCCCGGCGTTCAGTGCGCCCAGCGTGAGTACAAATCCTAGCTAACATGACGGCCTGTAGCTAA
Source organism: Trichosporon coremiiforme (assembly GCA_039545355.1). Lineage (NCBI taxonomy): Eukaryota > Fungi > Basidiomycota > Tremellomycetes > Trichosporonales > Trichosporonaceae > Trichosporon > Trichosporon coremiiforme. The sequence continues at coordinate 688,038 of BCJJ01000007.1, forward strand.
CCCATCACAGAGTAAGCAGCTTCCAAGCATGCTTCCGGGCTCCCTGCGCACACTGTTCCATAACCTCCGCCACGCCCTCCTCGCCCTCGCTAACGCGCCTCAAAATCTCTGATCCTTCTGTCCTTAGGACGTGATAGATCTGACCCCCGCCCTCCTGATACGAAATATACCCCCCCTCCATCTTTCTCCATCCATCTCTCTGCATCTGTTGCATCCGTTGCATCCTGTTGCGGAATGTTCCGTGACGTAACCTCGGCCACGGCCGTCCCCGGTGACTCCCGGATGTCGATCGAGCACATTCGACGCGATGACCGAACCCGGCTGACCATGACCGAGATAACGTACGCAGCTGTACCCCGCACGGCCCGCACTGAAGTTTGGAACCCCTACTCTCACCCTACGTCTCACCTCAACCTCCCAACCCCACACCCACCAACACACCAAAGCAACCAACCCAGAGCAAACCTCTTCTTACGTCGGGAAAAAAAAAAGACAAAGAGACAGTAGTTTTTCATTTTCTTTTACAGCATTGGTCAACAGATGCAAAACTATGTATACACAGGAGCCTCCTATGCCTTCTGGAAGGTTTGGCTTGGTCCTAACGCAACGTTGCAACGTTGGAGCGCAAGAGCACAAGGCACACCCCCTCCCCCGCGTCAGGCCACACTTCGTCATCACCCCAGTACCCACCCATTCAACGTTTCAACCCATTCGAGCCCAAGTTTGAAGGGCAGTCAGGTCTTGTAAGACCTGGAAGCCAGTCGGTCACACCCGCAAAACCCGCGATTAGGGACTCGGAGGCGTGCCTGGAACTGACCACTTAAGAGGTTCAGACCGAGGTCATGCCCTCGACTGGCCGTCTGCGAGCTGGTGGACGGACGTCATGAATGGCCAGAGTTGGGTGGCAAAGGGGTTGGTTGGCCGCAGACGTGTGCGTGAATGTGTGGTTATGTGGTTACACCTCACTTTGTGGTTGGCCAGCGATCAGGTTGTCGATCGTGTGCAGACGCTGCGATAGGAGATCGTATTGTGTGCTTCATCTGGGCTGACGGAGGTTGGCGATGACAGATGCGAAAACTGCGGGGTGGTGACCACCCTCTGCGTGAGGCGACAGGTCAGATAGGCGTCGAGGAGTGTACCAAGCACAAGAGACAGGCGCACGAGAAGGTGCTTTACCGTTTCATACAGAGACGTTTACAACTGGAAGAAGGGGTCTATACAATGGATGGATGGTGACGATGGCGTGGGATGCGTGATTTCCGTGGGGATGCAATGTCAGCTTGCCGGCGAGACGAGTGAGCCCGCGGCAGGACTGTGGCTTGGTGCATGATGATTTGGTGGGGTTCGTGAGGGTCCTCCGAGGAAGAAATGTCAAGACATGTAGAAGTGTTGCCGGATGAGGGAGTTGGGGTGAAATTACGGATTATTCGTGAGTTTTGGGTGGTTGGAAGCGGCTAGATCTAGCGCATGTGGAGGGTGATGAGACCAGAAACTGTCCTTTTGCTTTGGTGGGGGATGAGGGAGACGGGATTGGAGGGGGGTGGTGGTGAGAGAGCAAAACGCATGGCGCGTGGAGACGACGCAGCCAACAGAAGCCAACGAGGGATCGTGGAAAACGGAACCGAAGAGAAGCTGTGACATGACCAGATGCGAAGTGGGAGATGGGAAGGGTGGAACCGGCGATGAAACAGACAGGAAAGGGTTGGAATCGGGGAGAAGCCTTAGGTAGGTGCTTCGGCCTCGGTCCAGCCGTATGTTCTGGCATGCCAGGTGCTTGGGGAGGTGCTGAAACGTAGACGTTATGGGGGTGGCAAACCAATGCTCGGTCCGCCGCGGCATCGATCTTGTCGTCTTCTCAGCCCGCGATACGGAATGCAGTCGAGCTGGAACGGGGTGGCACCGAATGACACCCAGGGGCCGTTTCTCCTTCGGCTCCGTCGCTTTGGCAGGCTGTCCGGGTTCTTAGTTCTGTTCGGTCGTCGTGCGTTTCGCTTCGTGTCGCCTCTTCTCGCTCTTCGGTGGCTGCGTTGACTCAGGCTAACTCGGGCTGGGTAGTCTTCGACCTGCTTCGAGCGAAGCTTGCCTAATGGTGTGGGACGGGGGAGCCCTGATTCTACCACAGACTCCATCGCCGGCCGCCCGAGCCGCGCTTGTCCTCTGGGATGCCGAGGACCTCATCGAAGCACACACGCCCCTCCTGCTGCTTGAGCTTGCGCGAGGCGCGCTCCGCGCTCCACGCCGACTGCAGCGAGCCCGACGTCTTGGGAACGAGCACGAGCCCGCCTGCGTCGGACGACACGCAAGTTGCCGTGGCCGGGATCGGGAGCGGTCTCACCGCCTTGCCATTGTCCGAGCTTGTGCTGCCGCCTGCCAACAAGGGAGAAGATGATGACGTGCTAGCGCTCGCGCTTGCGCTGCGCGGCGTGATCCCCAAACCACCACCACTCGGACTGCCGGATCCAAGACTAGGGGACAAACGGCTCGGACGCGGAGCGGAACAGGTGCAAATCGCCGGTGCACGCTTATCGGCAAAGTAGCCCGTGCGACAGGTACATGGGGTGAGGACGCCGCCGTCGTTCAAGTCAAACGAGGGAGGGCTGGGTTCGTCGTTCGCACTGCCGCTCGAGAGGGGCGAAGAGATGGCCGGTGACGCGGCAGGACTCTGCTTGGGCCGCTGTCGCGGGCCGAGCTTGGGCGACGGGTCCAGATGGTCCGCTCCCGACTTGTCCGACTGGCGCGCCATGGACATGCCACCGCCGCTGGACGGTAAGGAACGTGACGTCGCCTGCGTCAATGCATCACTCGCTGCGCGGTGCGGGAGGATGGGTCGATCGAGCGTTTTCGGGAGCGCAGATGACGAACGCTGATGGGTAGCCGTCGGCCTTGGTGACACCTTGCGAGGTGTCGGTGGCCGCTTAGGTGGCGAGTTCTGGGTTGCCGGGGTTGAAGCTCGCAGCTTTCCCGATACCGCACCACCCTTGACTGAGTTAGTACTGCTCTTGTGACTAGGGGTCTCTACTCCAATCTTTGGTGTGCTTCCGGTTGATGCACCCGGACTGGTAGTCGCCCCAATACCAGCATCGACAGCTCTCAGCACGGGCGACGTTGAGAAGTGCGGGGCTAAGCGTTGTTGCGGGTTCCGGAGTGCAATGCTGCGCTCAACCAGGGACACGAGGTCCACATCGGGAAGACTATCGATGCTCGCGATCGATTTCAGACTTGTTCCAGAAACGTTTCGAGCTCTGATGTGGTGGCCGTGACTGGGATGGTACCCATGCTCTTTCCACAGTGAATCTCCAATGCTTCGCTTCTTCCCAGGCTTGGGATCTGCTGCATGCGCCGGGTGGGTTGATAATCTCGGATCGAATACCGGGGTGGAGGGCCGCGTCGGGGATGCGCTTCGGTCTACATCCGAGATTGTAACTGAACGTTGACGACGCCTTGGCTTGCCGGAGCGTTTGTGCTCGTTTTCGAGGACCGTCAACAGGGACTGTTCCCGTTCCAGCAGCGAAAGCAGAGACTGCTCTGCCCGGCTCCGTTCCAGGCGCTCAGGCTGCAGTGATGGTGATGGAGGCATCGAATGAGGTGGAGATCGAGATTGTGATGGGGTGGTCGGGCGACTGGGGTGGTTGGTAGTGGGCGACCAGGGGCGGGCAAGCCCAGGTGGCGAGCTGGACATGCTGCTAGTGTGGGTGGAGGAAGAGATGGGGAGAGGGAAGGGTGCTGAGACAGCGTGAGTCCGTGAGGACGACGATGATATAGTCGTTCCGCTCGTTGTCGATGGGGCGGGAGAAGCAAGAGAAGTGTGACGAGTAGCCGAAAGTCGTGCGAGGTAGTTGGACGGGTTGGGACCAGTTGAGTTGTTTCGGTGGTGAAGTGCCGTTATATCAAGATGCAATGAACAGGAGGAAGGTGGAGTGTGAGTGGGGTGATGGGACAGACGTTGGAGGAGGGGGAGTGTTGGTCGAGGGGAAGGTTAAAGAAGGAGGACTCGAGGGGATACATTGTGCATGACGGGTGCAAGTGAGGATCGATGAATGGTCGTTGTGGTGCTATGATGCATGGACGGCATGACCGGATCGAGGCAGGCGGGGGTTTGCGAGGCTGGAGACCTGAGGCGAGGCGGCGAGGCACGCATCAATAGATAGGATGGATGCCGGGACTGGTGATGGCGCATCTCGTGTCATGGTGCATTGGTGCGGATGCGGCGCGCGGCGGTGACGATGTGTCGCTGTGTCGCTGTGTGTAGTGTTTTGTGTGAGGGCGAGGGCCCCGCCATCCCGCGTCAGGACTTGCAGGATCGCAAGGATCCAAGAACGAGGGACATCCGGTAGCCGGCCCGTCGCACCAGTCGCGCGGCCACAGGTCCGTCAGAGACACAAGCGCAACAAGCGTGAGCTACGAGAGACAAGGACTCGACCATCGGCGAGCTGAGACGGGCCTGGGATCCTAAGCTGAGGATCTAGGTCCTAGGCCCATTTGGTATTCTTCGCCTTGCAGCCCATGGCTGGTGGGCGGCTCTCTGCGAACGGACGAGGTCTCGATAGCCCGCGCTTGTGTCGCTTGTGTCGCGCATGCATGCTGCGGTGGGCCCGTGGCAATCCTGTAATCCTGAGCGCTGAGTGCGATCCTCTGCAGGGCCGGCTGCCGTAGTCCCGTAGTGTATTTCAGCCTGCAGAACTGCGCTGCCGCCTTGCGCCGCCGGCTGCCAGTCTGCAGCCTGCTGCCCCAGCTGGCTAGCCGCATGGTAGGATACCAAATCACGATGCGCACGGTGGTCTTGGCCGGCGGTCCAGACCACACGGACAATCGACGCAAGACAACGGGGCGCATCCAGTCGCAGGCTGAAGGCGGTACGGCGCGGCGACTGTGGCACGGCGGTCACGGCGCGCACCGCTGGGGCAGGTAGCGAGACAGGGTGATGGATGGCAGGCAAAAGGCAAAAGGACGGAGGCCTGGGGTGGGCGCAAGGCGCGCAGGGGGGCGCAGGGGCGCACCACAGAGCATCTGGTGTACAGTGCTGAATTACCGACGCACGCTCCTCGCTCGGACCGCCTGCGCCACTCGGGCTTGAGCATTAACATTGATTTCAGCGCCATCGCTTTTGCTCCTTGTTCAAGGCGAGGCAATAGCAGGCCAGCGTTCCAACACTCCGGAGCACTGTACATGGCCTCCCAGTCATACCGAAACAGTAACGACCTCGGTGCGTACGGTGCGTATAGTTCGAGCGACCATCTGGAGATGCCCGAGCGCCGGCCGAAGTGCGATGCGTCCTTGCGGCCTTGCGGGCTTCGTACCTTCCTGCCTTCGTTTGATCCTCGAGCCCTGGAACTTCCGGCCCTGGCGCACCTGACGAGCACACTGCCTCGTGTTGCGATTGACGTGTGCGTTGCGCCGCAGCGCAACCCTCAATCTATCGCATCTCCAATCTCAAGATCCACGCCGTAACGATCTGCCGTTGCGCTACGAGGTGTGTTAGTTTGTCCTTTGTTGTGCCGTGTGCCCCTCGTTAGTACCGATAGAGCCGCCTATTCACCCCTCTGCCGGACGCCCTCCTCTATCCTCTATCGATCCGATCTATTGTCTACCGCACAATCACATACGACTGGAGTAGTCGGCTCTCGAGTCCAGAACGCCAAGTTTGGACGGTGAAACTGCCTCGGATAGACCGGTAAGAGCACCTCCTGGCGCCAGGCGTGCTTGAGAGAGGAACAGACGTGCTAGTCAGACGACCAACCGGACGCAGGGCTTTATCAGTAAGCTATCGGCTAGCTGGAATAGCTATCGGGCGATCGAGCTAGCGGCAACAGGGCGAAAGGGCGATAGGGCACCCGCAGGTCCACGGGTCCACATGTGAGCACCCCTTTTTCAAGCAGCCGATCTCAGTTAAAACACCGTAAGCTAGTGCTAGCATGTTAGCCCTGTTAGGCCTGTTCCTGCGTTCCTGCTGGTCAGCGCGCTCGCGCAGTGATCAGTGAGCGAGCATGAGTCAATTGCACGCCTTGTGCTGGACGCCTTTCGTGCAACATAAGGCAGGTGTGAGGTTACGAGAGTCTGGAATCTGATAAGTCAGCGCCATGACGCCACCTGCCAGCATCAGTAGTCTCCACAAGCAGAACAATCGTAGTTCGCAGTCGCCAAGTACATCGAAGCAACGGCAGTTCCCAGGCTAACTAAGCCTTGCTTACGCTTTGATGGCTGTCAAGTTTTGAGTCGACGAACCATAGGGCCATGGCGATCGAGCCATGGAGCCACGCAGTTTGTGGACGAAGCAGGCATGTAGGCGTGGGAGGTGTCACGCAGCGCGGGCAGGGTCGGCTTCCTGCATCCTGCGATATGCGACCGGGCGCCTCAGGATGTCAGGATAGGCGGGCAAGCTTCCGTCTGGGGGTCAGAGGCCGGGGGATGCAAAAGGCTCGCTCTCAGGTTGAGACCGGCGATCGCGCTGCGTACCCGACGGCCGATGATGACGACTGCCAAATAGAGATTGACCTCTGGACGGGGTTCGAGCAGTCGTGGGACCGTGACACCCCACATCTCCAAAACGTCCCCAGAACACGGGAGCTTCCACGAGTCGCGCACTTTCCATTCTCCAAGCTCGAGAGTGCTCAATGGGCCCATAGTTGGCGGTGGATCCGGGACCTCCATTGACCTCCTTCCCCACAAATCGCAGGGAGCGCGGTATGGAGAGGTATGGGGGAGCAGGGACGTCCCGAGGCGTCCGTCCGGTGGCGTCGACACGCGGCCGCCTCCCCCTTTTATCCTCTCCTCGCTGGGCACTGCGCTCGCGGCGCTCGCAGTAAGCGGCCAGCGGCCCCCACGGAAGACCGCGGTACCGGTGTCAAAGCCCCCAGCGCCTACCCCGTGTCGGCCCCGCATTCGCCCGTCCCTCTTCCATCGTCGCCCAGTAGTCATCGCTGACTTGACATCGGTTGGCGTCCATGCGATCAATGCGATAAACCACGATAACGGCTGCAAAGTTGGAAATGTTATCAGATACCCTTTTGACAATTGCGAGCTCGATCGCATGCCGTCCATTTTCCTGGGTCAGTTGCTCGCTCCGGTGTCCCTTGTCCCTCTGCCCCGCTGTCCCTCTTTGTCCACCGATGGATGGACCATGGCTGTCGCGAAGTCAGGACGTCCCTCCCGCATTCCTTACTCTCCAGTCCTGGAAACGATGGTAGATGCCTGATAGTTCGCCCCGGTGTCCTGGCTTCGATTACCGATTGATTGCATTCTGCTTCTCCTTCTTACATCTCGCTCCGTTCTGCTCACCGCGCCCCTTGCAGGGGCGGTCGTTCTCCCTATGCACATGTCACTCTAGACATCGCGCTTGACGGCGCTTAAAGGAACTTGTTCTGCTTGAGCCACTGTGGTGGGTCAGCTTATCTCACGGTGTATACGCAGCTGGGTTTTCGGGCAGGAAGAGGTTCGAGGGTGCCGGTCATGCATGCGATGCGATGACTGAGCGGACACGCAGAAGAGTGTCACTCGTCACACATGGCGGACCGCATCCTCGCACCTGGTGTAACTCGCGGGTGAAACAGGCAGGCTGCCCTCGGCACCCTGCCGTACCCAGCCAAGCGCACTCACCTGCTCGACGTCCTGCTGATCGCGCTCGAGCCAGTCCGACGCGGCCTGGATCGTGTCGTAGACCTGATGAACCGAGAGCTTGTAACGCGAGATGTCTGTCATCAGTGTCGGGCCATTACCCATAGTCTGAGTCAAACTCACCCCTGCCATCGAAGAACTTCTTGATCTTGGCAAGGTCCTCCTTGGAGGTGAGCGAGCCGAAGGCGCCCTTAATGAGGTGCGCAATACCGAATGAGGCCGAGAACTCCTTGTCGAACTGGGGGCTTGTCAGCTTTTGCTTCTCGGAGGAATCTTAAGCCATGTTCGAGTTTCACGGTGATCGTCGGTTCTGCGCGGTGCTTCTCCCCGGCAATCACGCGAAACTGGGGCTATGGGACGACTATAGCCCAGACATTTGTCTTTCCGCGCCGGGAGGTCACTCACCCTGTCAAAGTTCTTCATGAAGTAGTCGCCGATCTGGCGGCGGGATTCGCGGTTGGAGGCCAGCGCGAAGAAGGCGATGTAGTAGTCCTGGCTCTTGAGGGAGCCGTCGGTGAACATGGCAAAGGTGCGGTCGATGAGCTTCTGGTCCTTAGGCACGCCGAGGGCGAAGAGGGCGTCGACCTTGGTGTGGGGCGTGGGGGGCTTGTCGTAGACGGCGCGGATCTTGTTGTACTCGGTCTCGCCGCCGTGCTTGACGGCGACAGAGTAGGTGATACGCTGGAGGTCGGGGGGGATGCGCGAGTCGTCGTTGTTCTCGAGGAAGGGCTGGAAGCGCGCCTTGAGCTCGGCGAGGACGTCGGCGTCCTCGGCGCCGGCGCAGGTCGAGATCGCAAGCGTGCGCAGCTCCTTGACGTCGGGAGCGTCGTTCTCCTTGTGGTCGTAGCCGAGACGCTCGACGACGGGCTTGAACACCTTGATGCGCAGCGCGTTGATCGCGTCGCGCACCTCCTTCGGCTGCTCCCACCAGGTCGCGTTCAGCTTGCCGAGCGCGAGGTTGATCTGGTCCAGGGGCAGGTACTCCTTCTCGGTCTCGGCGAGCTCATTGATGAGGTTGAGCGAGCCAGAGGTCTTGGCGTAGCCGGCGCGCGCGATCGTGGCCGCGTCGCCAATGAGGCCGACACGGTCCTCGACCGAGAACGACTGCGCCTGCTGGCCGAGCTTGGCGAGACGCTCGGGAGTGTACTTGACGCGGTAGACACCGATCGAGTCGCCGTTCAGCTTGAACGAGTCGGAGCCCTTGAGGTCGTACGAAGTCGAGCGGCCCTCGAGGAACGCCTTGGCGTCCGTCGAGACCTTGCCGTCCGAACCGACAGTCTTGACCTGGAGGGGAACCCACCAGATGGTCTCGTCCTCCTCGGGCTTGACGTCACCGGTGGACAGGAAGCGGTTCTGGGTGAGTTTGATGGTGCCGTCTCCGGGCTCCTCGACCGAGATCATGGGGAAACCGACCTTGAGCGTCCAGTTAGCCATGACCTTGGAGACGTCCATTCCGGAAGCCTCAGAGATGCCGGCCCAGAGGTCGGCAGTGACGGCGTTGGAGTAGAGGTGCTTCTTCAGGTAGAGCGAGACACCCTTAAGGAAGGTCTCCTCTCCAACGACCGACGAGAGCATGCGGAGGACCGAAGCACCCTTCGAGTAGGAGATAGAGTCGAAGATCTGGTTGATCTGGTTCGCGTCGGGGCAGTCGACCTCGATCGGGTGCGAAGAACGCTGAGAATCAAGCCCCAGAGCGCTGACAAGGTGCCCTCCGACGAATTCCTGCCTAACTTTCCACTCGGGCCAGATCCTGTCGGGAATGACAAGCTCTCCCATCAGCGTAGCGAACGCCTCGTTCAACCACAAGTTATCCCACCACGACATAGTGCTGGTTTTCGTCAGCCGAGAACGTTTTTGAAGAGAGTAGAAGGTCGTTGGAAGAGGTCGGGTGGATATTGGGAGCCACTGGGCGGAGTGCCACACTGATCTGCCACCGCCACGTGGGACCTCCAACGGACCTCCACCAGCCTCCACCCGACCCGCCTGGGTAGCTTACTGCCCAGAACGGAGCTGCGAGATGCATGGCTCGCGGAGAGAGACAGAACAGGAAGAGAAGAGGGAGAGGAATTGGTACTTACACGATGTCACCGAACCACATGTGGGCAAGCTCGTGGCACTGGACGGTGGCCACGCGCTTCTTGGCGGAGAGGGAAGACTTCTTCTCGTCGTAGAGGTACGCGGTAGTGCGGCCGGTGATGAGACCCCAGTTCTCCATGGCACCGGCGTCGAAGTCGTGGGCGACGAGCGTGTCGAGCTTGGGAAGTGGGTAGGGAATGTCGAAGACCTCCTCATAGATAGGGAGGGCCCACTTCTTGATGTCGAGGCCGAACTGGGCCTGGCCGATCTCGTTGGGCGTGGTGTAGATGCGCAGAGGGACGGTCTTGCCGGTGAGCTTGGACTTGAACTCGGTCTCGAGGAACTTAAACTCGCCGCAGGCGAAGGCGACAAGGTAAGTCGACACGAGGGGCGTGGTCTCGAACTTGGTGATCTGCCAGTTGCCAGACTTGGAGGACTCGGTCTTGCCCTCAGTCTTGCCCTCAGTCTTGCCCTCAGTCTTGCCCTCAGTCTTGCCCTCAGTCTTGCCCTCAGTCTTGCCCTCCGTCTTGCCTTCGGTCTTGCCCTCAGTCTTCTGCTTGGGAAGACCCTCCGTCTTGCCCTCGGTCTTTCCCTCAGTCTTGCCCTCAGTCTTTCCCTCCGTCTTGCCCTTCTCAGTCTTGCCCTCAGTCTTTCCCTTCTCGGTCTTGCCCTCAGTCTTACCCTCAGTCTTACCCTCAGTCTTGCCGAGAGCGTAGACGTTGGTGAGGAGGGAGCCGATCTCGTAGCCGTCCTTGAGGGGCGACTCGGCGGAGACGTTCGAGGCAGGCTTCCAAGGCTTGGTCGAGACAGAAGGCATGTTGGCAAGGACGGTGTTGCCCTCCTTGGCAATCATGCTGATGGTGAACTTGGACTTGAGGAGGGGCTCGTCCCAAGAGGGGAACGCGCGGCGGGCTGCAGTGGGCTCGAACTGCGTGAGGGCGTAGCTATCGTCGTCAGCGCATGTCACCGATCCACCTCGGTACTCACATGGGCTTCTTGCCGTTGGCGTCGGCGTCGCCCTCGGACTTGTAGTAGCCCATCATGTTGTCGCCGAGCTCGGCCTCCCAGCGCAGGAAGAGCTTGGCCTTCGAGCCGGCCGCAAGGCCTCCGCCAGGGAGCGAGGAGACGTCGACCTTACCGCGCTCCTGGTCCTTGTCGACGCTGAGCGCCTTGAGGGGGATCGATAGCGCGGTCGAGGTCTTCTGGTCCAGGTTCTTGATCGCAATGTTGGTAACCTTCAGGTCGGGGTTGAGGTTGAACACGATCTCCTTCACGTCCTGCTTGACGTCGAGGTCGATCAGGGCCTCGCCCAGGAAGGTGGGGGGAGAGGACTCGAGGTCCGTCTTGAACGCAAGCTCGTAGTGCGTCGGCACAACGGTGGTAGGCAGACGGTACTCGTCTCCCTTGGCGGGAGAGGAGGCAGCGCCTCCGGAAACTGCGGTCGACATGCCGTTGACGGAGTCGATGCGACAGCAAAGGCAGAGAGAGCGGCGGAGAGAGGGGACGCGGCGCTGGCGTTGCGGCGAAGAGGGGCGGGATGCGCTGGCACTGATGGACGGTGTCTTTCTGACAGCTAGTGTGCTCTGTGGGGTGCCGTCAGTGTTCTTGTCTGATGATGCGCCCGTGGGGGTGCAGGTGTGGGAAAGTGCCGCAAGCCGCAATCCGCGCGGGGGCGAGCTCGCCAGCGAAGCAGGACTCACAAGGTTCGCTCGGACTGGCAGAGGCGACGGACGACGGAGTAGGTGTCGAGATTGCGTTTGCCAGAGCCTAGAGGTAGCGAGCATAAGAGGAGGAGGGAGTAGCGGATCGGATCACGAGGGGTCGAGAATGGACTGTGACTATCACGACACTCTGCGCGCCGACGGTTTGCTAGCCTTTGCATTTACCGGGCATCAGACACTCAGGGCGGCCGCCTGTTGACCTGACAGACCGATGATGCATTTGGTCACCGCTCGCACGGCATGCCGGGCATTCCGCCCGTCACGTGCAGTCTAAGGTTACTATTAAGGCTATGAAGTCAGCTCCGAATATCCAACTCCGGCCCATCACACGGCCCTTGCACCAATCAGTAGACATTTGGTGTGCTTTTTGCATGCTCCGACCGCTGCACCACGCGCGCCATGCGGTCACTTCTATTTTGCTATTTTACACCGGCTCGCACGCCGTACTAGCCGCCACTATGCCACGTCCGAATGCGTAGCATCACCCAGGACTTGTCTGAAACTAGCGCCGCCACCCCACGGCCCTAGTCCCAGTCCTCGATATCGTCGTCCTCGAGCCAGCCCAGTTCCTCGTCCTCGGCACGCTCGGCGGTCTCCTCCGTGTCCCAACCCTGACGCTCAGGAACGTCACCCAGCCCATCTTCACCGGCCATCTGCGCTTGGCCCAGATCAGAATCATCCGGACCCGACGTCTCCGTCAGCTCCTCAGATGACGGTGCAATGGTTGACGTTACGTAAGGAGGCATCGACAGCGGGCGGACCGAGATAGGAAGTAGCGGGTCTGCACAGTCAGCCATCAACCACACGTTGGAAAGCTTGCTCACCGTTCGTCAGATGCTGTATCTTCACCGCCATCGGAACCAGCTCCGTTGCGAGGACTGCCCTCGATGCCATCCCTCCCCAGGACGCCGCCCCGTCGCCCTCATTGCTCGGCGAGTCAGGGTGCGAAGCGACGGCTTTCCGAGCCATGTACCCTGCTGCGACATCCAACAGGGAGTTGTTATCGCGCTCGGTGCGATAGCTCTCAAAGAACTGCGGCTTCGTCACCTTGCGGTTCGATCCTCTGCACGGCGTCAGTGGCATGCTTTGCTATCGTAACTTACCTGGACACTGGTGACGGCAGACCCATGAGCGCGCCTCGCACATTAAGATGCAACGCATAGGCGATGGCGGTAGGACTAGATTGCCACTGTCGATAGTTAGCACTGCGTGAAGCAGAAACCCACGATATCATCGTCTGTACGCATCAGGTCTGCAGAGCCAAACTCATCGAGAATGGCGCTAAACTCCTCGATCTCATCGCAGAACTTGGGAATGTTAGAATGCAGCCACAGCGCGAACGTGGAAGCATCAACGGGCACGGTCGGGAGGAATGTCTGTGGTCAGGTGTTGCTTTAATGGCTTAACTCACCTCCATCTGAACGAGAGACTTGCTTCGTTGGAACTCTCTCAGATGACGCGGCAGAGGCAGGTCCTTCGGCAGCTTCTCGATGACAGCCACAGCTTCCTTGTCCTCCTTGTCATCGGTGGGATCTCCGAGTCCTGGTCATCAGCATTCATGCCGGCATAAGCGATACACACGCTTGTTGTAGAAGACCTTGCCAAGCGCATGGAACAGGTTGAGCGACTGCTCTCGCAAAGTGATCGCCTCCAGACTGAAGTCAGCTCACCACTAGCGTGCAGCACTCACGCCGAGCGGATTTCGTCGCTGAGGTCTACTTTAGCCCCCTTACCACCACGACTACCGCGGCCGGTCGCCTTCGCTCGAGGAGCATCCGTCTTGCGCTTTTTCGCCATAGCCTTCAAGGACTTCCCCGAGGATAGCATTTGCAGCGAGTTGATAGCACTCCGCAGATCCCCGTTGGACTGGGCGATGAGTTGTATCGCCCCCGTTGGCGGTCTCAGGGCTGGATCTTGTATAGCCATCGATAGCACTCGATTCAACGCCTTAGTGATGAATGTGGGGGCCAGAGGGCGGAAGCTGCGGTCAGTGCGTAAACAAAGGCATAGAACATACTTGATCTCAGCGCTCCACGGCCCGTCGAAAACGTCGCGTCCTACCACGTCCAGGATGCTCTCACCTCCCCCGCTGTCTCGGTCCATCCAGCTAGCCTCAGCTTTGCCGCCGCTGCCGACGTCGCTGTGGACAATGATCAGAGGGCAACTGCTCGTGTTGTAGCTCTTGCAGAAGCCGAGAAGCGCCTGATGGAAAGCGAAACGGGTGGGGATGTGGCTGATATTCGGCAACGAGGTCATCAAAAGCGCGCGAGGGCGAGTTTTTGAGGACCCGGCAACGTCAAGTGACGGGTAGGCATTTCGAGAAAGCCAAGACGCAACCTTTCCAATACCGATTTCATGTTCTGTGGTCAGTTAGCGGGCACAAGAATCCAACTCACCGAAACCGCTCCCGAGGCCGCGCTCTTCCACGCCCTCACTCCATTCCGAGAGATCAATGCCGAGCTCCTTGGCGATTACGCGGACAGTTGTGGTCTTACCGATACCCGCAGGTCCGGTAACAAGCAGGATGCGCTACTGTTAGCTTGTGGAAGCCCAGCTTCGTCCAACTCACCCTGTACTTGCGCAACCGATCTCGCGTGGTCTGCGACACAACTGCGCCAGACGTTCCGACAGATTCTGGCACCCCATGCACAGCTTCATACAGCCACTCGGAGACCTTGGCGACGCGCTGTTTTCCGGGTGCTAGTTCAGACTGGGAGAGTTAGCAACCCGAATCGCAATGCTTGAGCTCACCGTTTGCGTTGGGGCGTAAGCATCTGTCCAGAGGCCGGCGGCGATCGTTTCAGTAGCGGACACGAGAGCTGGCTGTCAGCAACTGTCTACCAGGGAGCATACAAGACGAGTTGCGCTTCTTTCGCGGAGCCTTCTCCTCGTCGCTGAGGTCGTCGTCGCTGTCTATAATTTCGATCAAATCGTCAACGACCTCCATTGCCTTGCCCTTCCCCTTCCGGGTGCCCGTCGCCGATCGGGTGTGAGTGCGGGAGGGAACCGGAGGCGGGGGCATGAGCTTGCTGTCATCGTCGCTGTCCTTAACAAGTTTGGTTTCTGATGACTTGGTCCGAGTGCTGGCACTTGATGAAGAACTTGCTTTTGGCAGGGCTTTCCCAAAGTTGAGTGTCGGCTGAAACTGATCCGGTCAGCTGGTGCAGGGTTGCTTTGCAATCGCTGATATTGCACTCACAGAGCTGAGAGAGCTGAGCTTCCTCTTAGCAGGAGATCCCTTTCCCCTCTTGGCCGGGGGCATGGGTTGATCTCTGTCTGCCTTGAGCAGCTTTCGAGCTCCGAGAGGATGAGGGGAGTACGGTTGTGGAACAACAACATCTCAGGACTTGCTATCTCAGCCAGAATGCGGGGTAACCGGCAAGCGGGACCTTTTCCCCGCACACGCACCAGACGCGTCATGTGGATGCTTTCCACGAATCTTGCACTGCTAGATCACAACCGACCTCTACCCCACGAAAGAAGAAAGGTCGTGCAAGATGGTGAGCTTCCGGAGATCAATGAAGGGCTAACCATCAGTCGGCTCTCTTCAACTTCCAGTCGCTCCTGTTCCTGGTCATCCTCTTCATCTGCACGTGCACATATATTCGAGCTCTGGCTCCAAGCCTCGTCGACCGCAACCGTGAAGGGTGAGTCTACTGCTGCATGTGGACACTGACACCGCAGATTCCTCGGCCTCTTCTTCAAGAGCGCGCGGATAGGCGAGCGTCTTTCTCCTTACGTCTCCCTCGCCTGTATCATCATGGCGGTAACGATGTGAGGCCACCCGTCGCCGCCGACCATATCTTCCGACTCTCGCGCTTTGTATATCCTATGTTATAGATTCAATCACTGAACGCCATCTAACTGCTAGCGACTGGACTTCTGACTACAGGGCACATCGCTTTCAGCTCGTACTGATCACAAACTACATGCGGAATTGGCACTCTATGAGACGGGCGGCAATGGATCAACAAATTGACTCGCAGGCGAACGTTTACCGACGCTTCCCTCCCTTCCTCCTGTTGTTCTTCCGCTTGTTTTACCTTCCCCTTTTTTCCGTTGCCCTTCGAATGTCCACCGAACTCGGAGGGGATCTCGGCTTCGCCGTCCCGTCGCGCCAGTGGAGCAACCGTGACAGGGCGTACCACTCCGTGGGCCAACGGATGCCACTGTTGTGCCGCTTGCCGCTAGCCCAAAAGCCAGTGGCAACCGGCCAGTTCTTGACCATGGCTCGCAGTTCGATATTCTGGATCTCGTCCTTGAAAGCCCGCCACCAGCTATCGGGCACAACGTCATCCTCACTGGGCTCGTTAACCCAAACGCCGCTGGGCATCGGCCACCCCTTGATGAGCTCGCGAAGGTCGGCATCGGTTGTAGCTGGGTCCTCGTCACTGGTCATCGCTGTGCCGCCATTTGGAACGCTCTTTCCGCAGTTGCTGCTTGACGAGGATCGGAGCGAGGCCGGCAGCTCGAACCCAACGTCCTTCCGAACTCGCCGCGCAGCATCTCCGAGGGGGGACTTGTCTTGGGCTGCAGTCGGCTGGCGCTGTACCTCGCACGAAGTGGGGTTGGGCTCCTTTCGAATACGGAGGGATGGCTGGGGGTCTGACTTTTCACTTTCGCTGGACGCGTCTGATGACACAGAGCCCTCCTCCTCATCTCGAAGGGGTGGAGCGGGCCGCTCCCGGCTCTGGCGGATGGAGGTGCCCTTGAGACTCGGCAAGAAGATGTCCCGCCACATCTGGTGGTCAGCACGCCTCACTATTCCGCCTGCACTTACGATCTTGTCAATTGGTGTCGCGGGCGAAGCCATCGGAGGGTGGCTCTTCAGTGGGCGATAACGGCCAGGAGATACTGGGTTGGCGCAGTCGGGAATTGGGACTAGGATGACGATGCGGCTCATGGATTGCGGCAGTGGATGACTTGCAGCACAGTGGGAAAGCTGCCTTAAGAGCATTTTCACCTTGAAGCCTGGGCACTTGATGGCATATTCCGGGCGACAGTGCTCTCCAGCGATGCACAGCGATCGGCTCGAAGAGCTCTCTCAAAGTGGCCACAATAGGGTTTAATGCAGTGACCACGGTGTTGGGGTGATGTGATGCACTCACTGGTGCTGTGCACCTCTAAAGGGAACTGGGATGATTGTTCGCCACAGTCAGTTCACTGCAGTCTTACACAATCAAGAAGAGGCGGGGAGATGTGGTTAATCGAACGCTGCACTGCATTACAGGGCCTTTCTCATTTCCTACTTGCACCACATCCGCAAGCTGAGGCACACCCGAGAGGTTCGCATCACGATGGGGTTGCGGGACCGTCGTGTGGCATCCTCCCATGCTGATGCCCCGGTCATTTCTTCTCCAATACTGCACGAAAGCTTTCACCCGCTTCACGATGCGCACAGCCTGAGCCTCCTCTTGCCCACCGTTCGCCATGGAACGCCATCGGTGGCCTGCGGAGCGCTGGCGCGTCCGCGGAACTCCGACGCCGACATCAACGCGTCTTCGCTAGTATATCGGTTAGTATAATCGCCTCTCAGAACGAGAGATGCCTCACAGGTGTTCGCGATAGAGCAGGGTTCGACTCCCTGGCGGAGAACAGAGCTGTATCGGACGGTGCAGAATCTTTTTCTGAGTAGGAGAGAGCTCTTTTGTCAAAGGAGTTGGCAGGTAGGAGCTAGTGGCGCACCTCGGGCTCGTGCCTTGACGGTCTCGCTTTTCTGCCTCCCTCTCTGGATCCTCGTCCTCAGAGCATAGCGGGCATCCTACATACTACATGCACCCGTAGACTTGCAACCCCCACAAGAACAATGCATGCATACCAGACGCTGCTCATCGTGATCAACGGCGCATTTCCCGAGGGGTTTTCCTACTTTAATCCCATGGCCATGAGATGATCTGCCTCCGCACCGGCACCTCCACCTGCCCAAGATGTGCGGCGACTGACGGTTGCATCAACATTCACCCCTTGACCCAGTCGGTCATCTCCACAACGACCCAAAGATGGTGGATCGCAAGGCCTCCACGTCTGGAGCATTCGACAGCTCTTCCGATGTGGCCAAGCTGTCAACCGCTTTGGAATCTTGGGAGTCTGGAGGGCGCGACACCACGTGAGTACGAGGTCGCGCTCGCGCGCGCGCGCGCGCTCTCGAGTTGGGACTCAACTGACATCACAGTGCCGGTGTCTTGCTCGAACAGACCGAGGCAGCAACGGCTGATCCTCTGAAACAGTTGAACTTGTTTAACAGCGTCATTACACTGTTGCGATCGGCACTCTCGACGGATGTGCTCTTAGAGCTCTTCAAAGACGTCTTTACGAGAATCAGCGAGAAGAGCGAGCCGGAGGCGGAAGCGTTGGGATCGGCTGTCATCGACGCCATCGACGAGGTCATCCTTACGGAGAACGACAACAAAGATCGCCAACCCGATGAGTTCGACACTTCAGTTCTCGATCGCGCCAACGGACTGGTTAAGGAGCTCGCCGTAAGTTCGACACAATCGACATCCAGCTAATCACAAGGCGTCCAAAACGGTTCCACAGCACATCGTGAACCTCGTCTCCTCTGTCGAGAACTTGTCGCCGTTGGGGTTGCATCCTACGCCTCGAGATGCCCAGCAGCTGCACCGCGGGTTCATCAAGCTGCAAACGTCGACGTACTTCAAGCAACGAACTTCGAACTTGCTGCGCGAGGCATCCGAAGGCTTCTCGCATCTCATTGTTCTTTTGACCGGACCTCTTGTCTTCTCGAAAAATGCTAAGAGCTCCGACCAAGAGGTTCGGCAACGCGCGGAGGACGTGTGGATGCGTATCCAGCTCATCATCGGAACGTTCGGCCTCGCCCCCGTCCGTGTCCTCGACCTCATAATTGAGATTGCCAGCTGTCATGTACCGACAACTTGGCGCTTCTTCCGACACCTCATCGGACACTTCGCGCAGAATGGCCCTCGACCGCTTCCGCGGTACGACACTGAGGAGGAGCGGATAACCCACGCTTTGGACGTTCTGCCCGATGACGATAGCACCATCGCCAAGACGCTAGGTTTCCGGTATCTCTTCTACCAGAATACCGACAATGGCCAGACACCAACAGGATTACTGGTTCTGACTGCTTTACTGATCAAGGAGGGCTTGGTCAGGCCTGGCCACCTCCTGCAGAAGCTCAGTCCGGACGAGAACGGCATGGAAGACATCCTCGCGCGATACAAGGACGCCATGAACACCCGATCCGGACCGAGCAACGCTCTCGCAAACACTGTTCTTGTCGATGACGATGCTCCGGAGGGAGGCGAGGCCGCTGCACAGGAGGAGGCGGAGCCTGAGAAGCCGAAAGCTGAGCAGAAGATCCAGCTACTTCGCGCACTTCTTGCCATTGGAGAATCCAACATGTCCCTCTACTTGCTAGCAAAGTACCCGTGGACCGTCGTCGCCAACCCCGCTCTCGGTCAACTGATCATTCGCAACATCGACTACTCCTTGACTCCGCTCTACAGAAGAATCGTCCGGGGTCCCGGTTACACTGAGGTGGAGGACTACAAGCCGGAAGAAGTGGTCCAGACACTGTATACCCCTGTGCCGCCGTCAACGATCAACCGAGAGTTCGAGTTCTTCTACCCGACTTGGATGGACGAACTGGAGCAGTGGTCGGGGATCGATGACATCCATGTGCGGGGAGAGCGGTGGCTGATTCTTCTTCAGGGCCTGGGTGGTCGCAACTCATCAGTTATGATCAAGATCATCCGCCTGATGAAGCATCAACTCGGCGAACAGCTCGCGGAGAAGGTGAAGAACGCTGCGGCGGATGGTAGTTCGGACAAGGAGGCGAGGGGTCTCAAACTAAGCCTGATGGACATTAAGCCTTGGACTGGAATTCTCAGAAAGGTCGTCCTGCCAGCACTGTCCGTGGCCGACGCTGCGAGCGGTGCTTTCGACGCGGAGCTCTACGAGCTTTTCGAACTTTTGGACTGGGACTTGCTGTGCAACCTCTTCGGAGAGTGGCGCGACTCGACAACCAACGCACGCGATTGCAACAACCTTCCGCTGGCCGTCCACGCGGCTGCCCAAGCTCAGAGGGAAGTGAAGGGTGCCATGCGGCGAATCACGGCTGCCGCTGCCAACCCCTCTGGGCCCCCTATCCCCGCTTCTCAGGCCGCTGAGCGCGGCCCCGCCCGTGCCCTTGCTGGTATCGCCCACTCCAACCCGCTCGCGTTCTGGACGACTGCGAACAGCCAGACTATGTCGTACGGTTCGGTGGGCAACATCGGAGAGCACATGGTTGAGGTTGGGCGCTACACGAACATGCTCTCCAAGGACATTGCTGTGTTCAGTTGGGTCGACACCTTGGGCAACGTCTCCCAGCTGTCTGGAAAGTCTGTGGACTACCTTGCGACCTTCGTTGGACTCGTTAACCGCCGCTACGCGTTCCCGCTCGATCCCATCCTCAAGATGATCGCCACGCAGCTCAAGTTCACCGACATGGCGGCGTTCACCGTCCTGGAGAAGCTTATGAACGGTATGACTGGTGAGGACACGGTCGAGGAGTTTGCTATCTCCAACGATCAGCTCGAGTCCTACGCTGCTGGGCCAGAGATGGTGCGCGAGGCGTTCTTTGCAACGGAGAACACTCGCGGATCACGAAAGCCCTTGCGCTCAGCTGAGCTTCTGGACCAAGTGAAGAAAAGCGGACCTCGATTCGTCGAGGCTCTGCGTTCCACTGGCCTGGCTGTGCCCATCCTCGTCGGTCTCGCCTACACTGCTGCGGAGGCGACGTTCCTTGACCCGAACGCGCCTCTTCTTACCATCCAGGGCCAGCGTGACTACACCCGCAACATCTTCATTCGCTTCTGCATGTACGTGGCGGAGGTCCTCACTCCTCAGGAGCGCATTGACCTGATCCCCACGTTCACGGAGCTATCCGAGGAGATTGGAATCGAGCCCCAGATGGCCTGGATGATCTTGCGACCAAAGCTGGCGGCACAGGAGGACGCCCCGTCCGGAGAAGCCATGGACGTGGATAGCCAGTCAGAGTGGTGGCCGTCGCACCTGACTGGCACAATTCGCGAGCTGGAGGTTCTCCCTGAATACCGACCCGTCAAGGACGTGCTGGGAATGTGAGTATAAGGATTCTAGCTGCAGCTGACAACAGCCCGTTCATCGTTCGTTTCAACAGCTTAGCTGTTAATGACATCGCGTGTGCCACCAACCAGTACGACCAGGCCAGCGCCAGGATCGCCAAGCTCCTTCGAGAAGTGCCCAAGACTTCAAGCGAGGGCAAGCGACTTCGTGCCCGAGACGACGTGCTGCGAAAAGAGAAGGCGGCGATGGAAAAGCATGTTCAGGATGTGCGCAGCCGACTTCAGGAGGAGAGTGGCAACTGGTTCAACTCCGATGTGGACCAGCAGCGCGAGGGTCTGATTGCTCGACAACTGCACGACCACTGCTTCTACAACCGCGCCGTCAACTCGCCTGCGGACGGCATGTTCGTGGCTCGCTTCATCCGCATGGCGCACGACTTTGGCACCCCCGGATTCTCTGCCGCTCTGGCGTACTCGCACTTCTTCTCGACTGGCTTATCGACCCGGATTTACACCTGCACGGAGAACGAGGCGCGCAATCTTGGTCGCTGCTTATACCTCATGCTCGTCGACCTCGATGCTTGGTACCTCAGTGAGAGCAAGTACAACCTGGAGGCGCTCGGTACCGCGGACGGCTCCGAGGCTACACTTCCTGGCATGCAGTACCGCACGAAGAACGCGGAGACGAAGAAGACTATGGACTACGACAGCTTCAAGAACTTCTACGCGAAGCTTCACAACAGCCTGTCGACCAGCTTGAAGGCTTGCTTGGTCTCCAACACTGAGTTTAGCCCGAAGAACGCCATCGTCATTGCACTTCAGCTTCTGCCCTTCTTCCCTATCATGGACACCAACGCTCGTAGCATCGAGGACTCGGTTCGCAAGCTGGTAGAGGGCAAGCTTGAGAACAAGATCGGCCCCGAACAGGTCCCTGCCTTCAAATCGTACCTCAACCAGCTCAAGACACGCCAGACCCAACGCCCTTGCATCTCGTATGCGGACTTCCACCCTAACGGCGCCAAGCAGTTCGCTGTCAACCAGAAGCGTCTCGCAGCCAAGCAGGCCGAGGAGAAGGCAGCTGCTGAAGCGGCTGCTGCGGCTAAGGCGGCTGAGCAGAAGGAGGAGGAGGAGAAAGCTGAGCCTGAGAAGGATCAGACTGCGGCCGCTCCAGCCGATGCCCAAGCTTCGGCTCACAACGATGCGAAGGTTCTCCGCGAGAAACTCGAGAGGACACGCAGTGCGCGTGCCGCTGCAGCGGAGTCGAAGACTGAGGACAGCCCCAAGGCGGCAGCGGACGACAAGGAGCGCCGTGACGATGGTCGGAGTGCCCGGGATGCTAAGGACATCAAGGAGCAGGAGAAGGCCACGATGCCGCCGCCGGAAAAGCCGATGGACGAGAAATCGATTGAGGACGAGCGGAAACGATCTCGCGCGCGGAGGTTTGGCGGTCTCGTTGACCAACCCCCGACGTCACCTTTGGACCGTCCGGGCTCGCGAGGGTCGACCCCCGTGCCTCCGCGTCCCCAGCGTAGTGGAACGGAGGACAGCAGGACAAGCGACCGCAGCCGTCGACGAGAGGACGACAGGGAGCGAGGCGACCGCGCCAGCGACCGCGCCAGCGACCGCGACAGGCGCCGCGACGGCCGTGATGGTCGCGACGAGCGGGATGACCGTGACGACCGACGCGGCGAGCGCGGTCACCGGAGAGATCGTGGAGAGCGCAGTGAACGCAGCGATCGCAGTGACCGCGGCGATAGGAGCGACCGCGGTGACAGGGGCGATCGCGGCGAGCGGGGTGAGCGCGGAGAACGACGCGGCGAGAAGAGGGAGCGAAGAGAGGAGCACGAGCGTCCTCCCCGACGAGAGGAGCCTCGCGAGGAGCGACGTGACGAGAGCAGTCGCCGTTCTCGCCGTAACTCGCCCGCTCGTGAACAGCACGGTCGCGACAGCCTTCCGGCTAAGCCTCTTGCCGCCCGCAGCCCTCGTCGCCACGAGCGAAGGGAGGAGCCGACTAGCGACCCTCGCGACGCTCCGCGTGACCACCGCGACCGCGAGCCCGCTAGGACCGAGCGCGAGCAGCCTCGCAACGAGAAACCCCAGACGCCGCGAGGCGAGCGGCGACCTGGCACGCCTCGAGGAGAGGGTCGTTCGGGTGACGGCCAGACGCCTCGTCAGTCGGAGCGCGACACGCCGCGCCAGGCCGAGCCCGCCCGCCCCTCTGAGCGTGATGCTCGTCCAACACCCGACCGTCCCGAGCGCGAAGCGCCGCGTGAGCTGCGCATCAACGCACGAGCCCGTGACAACAGCAATGCGGGTGGTTCGCTGGCTGCACGCATGGGTCTCGTCGCGGAGAATGGCTCGGCCCCGGGCAGCCCGAATAGGAAACGGGCGTTCGACGACGACGGCAAGGACTCGCCGGACCCGAAGCGGAAGCGCAACGAGGGTGGTGACGGTCGCGACCGTGAGAGGAGAAGGGAGGAGAGGAGGGAGCCGCGCGATCGCGGAGGCGGTCGCCGGAGGAGGGGTGGAGAGGGAGCGAATCGTTCCCTGCTGGATAACGCTATGAAGGCTGCCTCGGGAGGCAACGATACCAGGCATTAGACTATGCATACCTGTTCCTCTGCCGTGCATTTTGCGTGTACTCTGCAACAGTGCCAACTTTCTACTTAACGAGAGCACCTCAACTAGTGCACGGCCAGCGGCGAACACATCGACATCAACTCGCGAGTGACATTTAGCCAGAATCCGTATATGCCACTAGCTACTGGTTAGTTAGGACAAGAATCATTTGCTGCTGAAGAGTGCGCAGAAAGTCTGATATACATAATAGGTGCTACATAACGTGGGGTCAGAGAGGATACAATCTGTCATGTCAGCCAAAGTCCAAGCACTGAAGAGAAAGCTGGACTGGAAGTGTTGCCCTCAGTTGGCCGTTCTTAATGTACAGTCTATTCTTCAAGCCCTAGGGCAGATCAAGAATTAGCATGGAAATGTAAATCATCAACGGGCAGACGTTCACTTCCAGCCCAAGCAATGTTTGTTCGAGAACACTTACGATCTATGACATGCGAGTGCTCATCCACCGCTGCCGCACTGCAATCCTTCGTCCGTCAGCTACAGACCACGGCTCACTATCCTCTCCAGACTCAGAGACCTGTAGAGGGACGGCGGGCCGCGGTCGCAGACAAGATAAAGAAGACGCGAGTAAGCCTGATTCGTTAGCTACCATCCAAAAGAGAATGTAGTTTGGTTTGCCGGCTCAGTGGGCACGAAAAAGGGTAGTGCGTGTCGAGTCGTCATTGCTGTAAAGCACATCCGACTGGGGCGACAAAGAGCTCATCATCGCCGGCATAACTTGAGAGTTACTCACTTTGGTGGGATGGGTGAAGAAGAAGTACAGTCGCGGCGAAATCTTATATCTGCCACTGGCGGGGCTGGGTGCGAGCGCGTGCAGCCCTCGCACCCGAGCGGGTTCGAACTTTTCGGTGGAGGTGATTTTCACTCACCCATTTTCGTCATTTATCCGGACTCAAGAGATCGGTCACGTGCAACTCCTCCGCTGCATGCGCAGAGCCCGGCGCCGAGACACAGATACATGAAGAACGCAGGGACGGAGTACGAATGGGTGTATTGAATGTGTGTACGAGATATAAGAGACGAAAGACAGCTACGGCCCCGCGCGCTCCGTCTCCTCCAGCTACCATTAGCGCCTGCCCTAGTCCTGCACTCACGATGTCGAGGACCTCGTCGGGCTCCTCGAAGACGCAGTACTGCTTTGCTAGCTGCTCAAGCTCCTCGATGCGGTCAAGATGTCCCTCTGCCGCAGCTTGCCGCACGTCCTCAGCGTTGAAGCACTTCGCAACGCGATCATGTGGTCCATCTGCCCATAGATGTTCTTCATGACAACGCTCCCGACCTCAGAGCTATGGAGGCAGATGCTCTTGAGGATCTTGCGAATTGTCACGAGAGCGGAGCGCTTCGTAGCGAGAGGCGAGTGGGCGTGCGTCTGCTTCGACATTGTCTCGAACATGTTTTCAACGTCGTGGGCGACCTCCGCCTCGTACTGCTTCGAACTAGATTTGCGGTCGTGTTTCTTGTTGATTTGGTACCACGCCGACTTGGAGTAGTGGTCGAAGTCGTGCACGCGCGCATGCTCAGCCGCCTCCTTCTTCTCCAACAGGGCCGTCACGGCGTTAGCAACGCTCTCGTCCTTCGGAGCGAGGCTTAAGATGATACTCTATAACTCGTCGCGGGAAGCTTCTTAATCTGCACCTGCAGCTCGTCCTTGTCTGAGCAGACGAGCTGGGCTGTCCTGGAACATCGCCATCGACACCCGTACGATTCAAGGGGTTGGAGAAGGAGACTAGCGATCCGGAAGGCATTTTCAATGAGTAAGAACAGAGTGGAGAGCTGTCGACAGGTGCAGCAGAGTGGTCATTTCCCTCTACGCGACGCGCCGAAACCGGGACACCGCACTGGACAAGGTCAGTCGCGTAAGGAAGTCACATGGGCGTTCCTCGTCTCACTGGCCGTCAAGTGCAGGCGAGGCTTCCTGCACGCCAGCAGACTGGAAGTCAGTGTAGTCGGCGAGTGCAGCATTCAAGTGGAGACGACGGTGCGTCGGCGCGATGCCTCAAGTGGTTGTTATGGATATTTATGTTGTGAGAAGACGGTCGTGACGCCGCGATCAGTACAACTCCTGGGTAGTTCAGCGTCCTTCGGACCAAAGTCAAGTGGCCATATGCCTCCGTAGCTGGAGACATAAAGACAGGCTCGCCAACGCATGCGCAGTTAGACCGCTCCATAGGCACTCGGTGCCCCTTAGCGGCCATTCCTGAGGCACCTCCGTTCCGTATCGAGCGGAGGTGACATGTCTCATAGATAGTCTCTTCCTCGAGGTACACTCAGTGTGGAATTCAAAGCTGTGCAGATCGATCATTTTCCGAAGTCTAACCCTTGCCCCAGCCCTGGGCAGCTGACGAAGGCTGCCGTCAGTGCTGAGGCACATCCATGTGATGCGTGTGCTCTCTTCCGGAGGTACACGCCTCTTCCAATGCCCGAGTCATCGCCGGTCCTCAGTGCATAGCATGTCTCGCTTGGACTTTCTCGGAATCGTACAAAATCAACCGAATTTAACTCTGGGTGCTGCAAGGTTTCGCAACGTGAGTGCGACGTGAGTGTCGATCTCGCCGAAAGTCCAGACCAGGTGCATACCGCCTCAATGGCTGCTTCTGATTCACGCCCACCCTGCAAGCGTATCCAAAACAAGCATGTGCACAACAAGATCGCGTCGTTGTCAGCCTCGTTGCCTCCTCGTGGGATGGGATCGACGGCACCTGCAGCGCACAGACAGGTCCCCTGTCCTGGGGGCTCGACTCCGTGCGCGTCCGATTGCACCCCGTGCAGGTGCCGTAACGCGTTCTATGACCCGGGTTTGCATTCTTCTTCTGGTCGCCAAGATGGAACAGCAGACGAGGACTGGCAGCTCATACGACTGGCTGCCCGCTCGTCACGATGCCATAAGACCCACCACCCGGTGAGACTTGCCCGCTGTAGGACGTGACGCATCTGTAATCCGTATTCTGGTCCGAAGCTTATGGTCTCCAGCGCATTCAACGGGCACCCCGGGCCACGTCCGGGTGGACCCCTGATGTCACACCCGGCTGTTATCCTGGAAATCCGAGAAATGGCCGAAACCCCTGGCGTCCTGCGGCCTCTGCCCCTGCACATTGTGCATTCAATCATGAGCCGAACTATTCTTGCGGATCACTGTGTCGGGTCGCGCCAGCTGTGCCCTTCCTCATTGCCAGGACCGTACCTTGCGAACTGGAACCCAGGCTGAGGAAAGGATTGGAGGTTGGAACAGGGAGAGGAGGCGAAGCGCCTTGGCGGCGCGTGCCTGATGCCGTCGCAGGAAACTTGCGCTCACCCGACAGACCGCCACTGTCGTAACTTGACCGTAACTGGATGTGCTGGGTGTGCAGAGTGTCCGTTTCAGCGCTTGGTAGGGCACCTTCCCTGTCCAGGCTGCCTCTCGCCCTTTGCGCAGGTAGTGGCTCTCCGTGCAGTCCTTGGCCCTCCCGGTGCTCGAGCCCGCTGCTTTGTTGCTGCTTTGCTATAAGGCTGTTGAACAACAGCAGCACTCGCTCCCTTCGTCACCCTCTTCTTCCCTATCTCCTCCCCTATCTTTCTTCTTTCTGAGCGTTCGGTCTGGCACCGGCACTCTGTCTCTTGTAAACACTGACTAGTGTTCAATTCACTCTTTTGTAAACCACAGTCTCTGAACTCTCAACAATGGCTCCCAAGATCCTCAGCCTGGTTGCCGCAATCGGCCTTGCGACGCCCGCGCTCGGCCACATGGCTCTCTGGCACCCTGCCGCCTTCGGGTGAGATTGCCTGACACTCGTTCACCACTGACAGCCCAGATTCGAGGGCATGAACGGACCTCACGGGGATAACTGGGACGCTCAGGACATTGCCAACCCCCTCTTCCAGCGGAAGAAGGACGGACCGGGTGGCTGGTGGTTCCACGGCAAGGTCGACGAGCCCCCGGTTGACGGCGAGTTCGTCGAGCTCGTCGCCGGTGGACACTTCAACGCCGAGCTCAGCTGCAACCGCCACTTCACGACGTGGGGCAACACGCTGGGCAACTACGGGGACCTGAAGCGCGCATGCGACGCACACGGCATGCGGCACTGCGAGGACGGCGAGAACGCCGCCGAGCTCAAGGACGTGAAGGGTTGCGCGATCGCGATCGGGTACGAGAGCGACCCGCGCAAGCTCGACCCCAACTCCATGGTCGTCATCAGTGTCGACTACCAGTGCCCGTGGTTCAAGGCTGCGCGCTTTGAGATCCCCGCCGGCCTGCCGCCTTGTCCGCCCGAGGGATGTCTCTGCACGTGGAACTGGATCCACAGCGCCTTCGGCGGACAGGCGGAGATGATGCAGACCGGCTTCAGGTGCAATGTCACCGGCAACACCGGATCCCAGCCGCTCCCCACCAACCCCAAGGTGGCCAGCAAGTGCCCCTACGACCGCAACAACTGCACGACGGGAGCCAAGACCCCCTTCGTCTGGTACCAGGCCGAAGGCAACAATGTGTACCAGGACTTCATCGACCCGCCATACTACAACTGGGAGTACGGGTTCAAGAACGGCGCCCAGGACGACATCTTCACGATCGAGGCTGACACGTACACCAACACTGAGTGGGCGCCCATCGCTTGGAACACGAAGGACCACCCAGTGCCCCAAGTCACTCAGGCGACGAAGGAGAACGTGCCCCCCGTCCAGCCCACGCTCAAGGTCACCCCCGCCCCCTTCGACTTCGGACCTGGTACCAGCGCCCCGCCCAACGGTCCCGCCACCCGCGCCTGGACCGGAGCTCCCGCTCAGCCTACCGCCGAGGCCGCTGCGACCCAGACGGCGTCTCCCTCTGCTCAGGCTTCGTCTGGCTCGGCCGCGTCAAGCGCCGAGGCGACTGGTTCGTCTTCGGGATCGCCCTCCGCCTTGCCTACTGCCGCTCCCACTGCCTCCCAGTCCACCGACGATGGTGCCACGGGTGGCGAGTACTGGATCGGTGGTGACGACAAGGACGGCGACGAGCAGAACGCCGCCGTAGCCGGATCGTTCTCCGCCTCGGCCGCTTTGGTCGCTCAGTCTGGTTCCGCCTCGTCTGCCACTCCTTCCGCTCCCCAGTCCGCCGCCGCCTCGCCATCCTCTGCCGCTCAGTCCGAGTCGGCTGCATCCTCTGCCGCCCAGTCGGGCTCTGCGGCACTCTCCGTGTCTGCGTCCAGCTCGCTCGAGTCCGCAAGCTCCGCCCCCGCTCCCACCACCGCCCCCCAGCTCCCCGCCGAGAAGCAGAAGCAACACGGCAAGAAACCGAAGAAGTGCAAGCCCAAGTCGAAGCGCTCCAAGCTCTCGCACGCCGGCCGCTCGCATCGTCGCTTCCACTGAGCGTACACGCTCATAATACACTACTATGCGGGGGGCGCTGCGCGCCTTTTCGCAACCTGTTCATAATGAAATGCCCATCTTTGTATTCTGTGGCTAGCACACGGGTGTATGGTCAATTAAGTGTCAGTGCTGGGACTAGTGTACACGTAGATGCATACAACTCTCATGAGCGAGAGGGGAAAAGGGGCGAAGAAGAGCCGGATAGAGGCGCGCGGGTCGGGAAGAGGGGAGACGCTGATCGAGAGGAACCTGCTTCCGAGTCAGGCTCTCGCGCATCGTCCTCTCCGCCTCTTGACGGGAAAAGTGGAGAGGCGGAGCGCTCACGATCCTGCGTCCGGGTCGGGAATAGCGGCGACGCCGATCGCTCCCTGTCCGCTCGAGAGGGGAACAGGGGCGACGCCGACCGGTCGCGATTCGGGAACATGGGCGACGCCGATCCATCACGTTTAGGGAACATGGGCGAAGATGCGCGGCTTCCCGCATCGTATTCGCTCTCGCTCTCCTCGCTCGCGTACAGATCCTCGGCACTCGGCTGCACGCGTCCGTAAACGGGCGACTCGTCCTCTCCTCTCCGCCAGTGTCCGAGCAAGACGCGGCCCTCGTCATCCTCCCCCTCCTCGTCGGCAGACTCGAACTCCCATCCGTCTTCCCGCTCGGCGTCGAGCTCGGGGAAGACCTCGTGCGATGCGCCCCAGCGTTCCGGGTCGATCACGCGGCGAGGCATGCGCTTCATCGGTCGACGGGCAACCTTCTCCTTCTTCTCCGCGCTCAGCGCCGGAGCCAACGGGTGCGATGGACGCATAGCGATGGGTCGGACGAGGTGTCCGTCCTCGACCTTCCAGAACTTGCCCCTCGGCTCGGTCACTAGGCGCATGTCCTGCGCGTGCTTGCCGCCCGTCTGCACGATGGCGCGGCGCAGGCGCTTACGCGCCCGCTTCGCCTCATCCTCCTTTGACGAAGACGCCGTACCCGATGCGTACTTGACGTCCCAGCGGGGCTTGGCCTCGGCGAGACGCAGCTGAGCGCCGCGCCAGTGCGCACCCGACATGATGTTCAGGCCTGGAGGTCAGCTGCCACTGGTCCAAGATAGCTGTCATCCTCCAAACTTTGCCACTCACATTTTCGCAGCTGGGCAGGCGTCGTCTCGATGTTGAGGTAGACAAAGGCACGCGGCTCTCCAAACGCATTCGGGCCTGGGACCTCGAGGTCAAGAACTGTGCCGAAAGACTTGAAGCGGTCACGCAGGTGGTCCTGCGTAATCTGGGGCGTGAGGCCCGAGATGTGTAGCCGCTTGACGACTGTCGTTTCGCTCATGGGGACGATGTTGTGTTGTGGAGTCTTCGTTCAGCCGGGTCACGAGAGATCCCAACAAAGGAATGACGGCTAAGCGCTTGCAAAGTCTATTCTGAGCGACCGGGGAGCGGATCTACTTGATGCTATTCGGGCAAGCGATATTCGGGTGAGAGGTCGGGGCCGCAGAGTGGGAGAGGGTGGGGGTGGAGGAAAGAGCAAGATGCCGGTGACCGGGTCCACGATCGAATTCGGCGATGCAAGTGACAGACCGTGCCAGGCCTGGAGCAGCCGTAGAATGGTCATGGGATCTGGAAATTGTATGATCACGTGACATGCCGACGTTGTGCCGAAGCGCTGCCGTTGTGACCGGTGCCGGTGCCTGGTCGCGTGGCGCCGAAAAGCGGTGGCGAGCTGGTCCGGCGGAGGGCTGGCTCCGATCACTCCACCGAGGTTGGCTGGCATGTGAGAATGATGTCTAAGGTCTGATACGAGAGGTGAACCGGTGAGCCGTCGTTCCTCCGCACTAGTCGATGAAGTGCGTGCCGCCCATGATGTGCACACGACAATGACGACTGAAGCTGTCACTGGTTGACCCAGAAACTCTGACCTGCGTCTGCCCGGTCGTGTGCACGTTCTGGAATACATTCATACCCGGCTTTAAAGTGTGCGCTAGCGACTAACTCGGGTCGTCTGGGTGTGGGGGTATCACGAGACTATGTGGGGTGGTGGACTTTCTGGCGCCGAGGAAGGAGTATGACGCCTGAAGCAGCCTCGCCGTGTGCTCCGCCCCGCATCCTTTGGGAATCTCGGTCTTCGTAGTCTGAAGCTCTGAAGAAGGGCTGGAGAGTCGAGGGTCTATCTGCAGTGGGGACCCCCCCTCCCCCGGGTTGTCGACAAATCACGACGAACCTCAGACGATCTGCGGGGTTTACCCAGACGTCTCATAGGCCAGTTCTCATGGGTACGGCGTGCAGCAGAGTCCTCTCCCCAGATGCCCCGCAGATGGCCCCACTATAACCCGAGCATCGAGGCTAAACCAAGTTGCGGGGCCTTGCCAAGACATCGCGGCCCCAGGCACGCTCACCCTGACGACCGAAAGAGGACGCGATTGCCCGTTCTACCCTTGGCTCCTGCCCTTTCGCTCAGACCTCCACCACCCACCACTGCGGCCAGGTGAGTCTCGATCTCTGGTCAAGTGGGCACGTCGACCTGGTCACAGGGGCATCGTCGCCTCAACATGTGAGAGGTCCCTGTGCATCCGCCAATCGGATAAAGCAATCTCGACGTGAGGTACAGACCAAGGTGGGGCCAGACGTGTTCCAAGCGCACCAGACACACCAAGATAATGGGCGGAAGTCGGGAAGCCAATTCCGTCCCGGCCATTGGGTGTGCCCATCGCAGTCGATCTCTGCGCATCGCAGCTGTCATGGTGGTTGTCTCTGAGACAGGTTGATTATCGCGCGGGGTCCCGGGAAAACCACACGGGGAGGCTGAACGACTATTAAAGGTGGCCTCGACGTGTTGTCTCAGACTCCTCATCCTTCGGGCAACAACTCCTCCTTCCTCTACTCTCTCCTCTACCACAATGACGACCGAGAAGCAAGAGACACAGTACTTCGAGAAGGCGAACGCGGTCGAGGGAGCTTACAGCACCGAGCAGTCGCTCGACGGCAAGGGCCACGACAGCTTCATTGAGGAGGTGGTCGCCGTCCGCCAGGATGGTTACAACAACCTCGACGAGGGCTTCGACCCCGCCGACGTCAAGAAGACGCTTCGCAAGGTTGACGGACGCCTCATCCCCATCCTCATCGCGATGTACTTCGTCTCGCAGTGCGACCGTTCCAACCTCGGACAGGCTCGTGCCGCCAACAACCAGGCGATGCAAACCGACCTCAGGCTTAGCGAGGGTAACAACCGGTTAGTCTACCAAACAGACATCATCCGCTGACCTCCCAGTTACGGCCTCATCACCATGATGTTCTTCATTCCGTACATCATCCTGGAGATCCCCTCGCAGCTCGGACTCCGTCGCTTCGGCGCCCGCACTTGGCTCGGTGGCGCGTGTGTCCTCTGGGGTGCCGTCATTCTGGGTATGGGTTTCGTCGAGAACTGGACCCAGTTCCTCGGTCTCCGTGTTCTTCTTGGCGCCTTCGAATCCTGCCTCTTCCCCGGTGCTGCGTGAGTAATACCAATTTCTCTCGTTTCGAATCATTTTTGCTGACCCGCCACAGCTACCTGCTCTCGTGCTGGTACCCTCGTGCCCAGATTTCGCTCCGCATCTCCATGTTCTACACTATTTCGCAGTCTTTCGCCGGTATGAGCGCCATCCTGTCCTACGGTGTGAGTATCGACTCGTCACGGGTCCCCGATGTGGAGTGAAATGCGCGGGAGCAGTGCCTTGTCGTCTTGCCGCGATCGCCAATTGTGGCCGGGTCGAAGTCACCGGTGGCACTTCCTGGCCAGTCGGCGATCGGCACATGACCTCCGACACCGGTCATGGCACCGAGCCCGCGCATAGTCTCCCCTTCTGGCCCAACGTGCCTCGGCACCGCCAAGACGATGAACAACAGCTGACTTTGCAGATCTCGCAGATGCACGGACTGCGCAACTACTCCGGCTGGCGCTGGATCTTCATCATCTACGGCATCATCACCATTGTCATTGGTATCGCGGGCATCCTCTTCATCGTCGACTTCCCCGACAAGGCCCACTTCCTGAATGAGCACCAGCGCTACATCATCAAGACCCGCATCCAGCGTGACCGCAACGATGCCGAGCCCGACTCCATGACCTGGGCCAAGTTCCTCAAGTACTCGATCGACCTTAAGCTCTGGGTCTTCGGCTTCCTCTTCGGCACCTCTGGCCTCGGCATCTACGCTCTCTCGTACTTCATGCCCCGCATCCTGCAGTCGATCGGCTTCACCAACGCTCTCACCCAGCTCCTCATGGCGCCTCCTTACATCTACATGCTCATTCCCTGCCTGATCACCGCCAAGATCTCCGACAAGGTCCCCCGCGCCCGCTGCGCCATGGTCATCTTCAACTGCATCTGCGCCATCGTTGGCACTCTCCTCTTCTCGCACCTCG
Organism: Trichosporon coremiiforme; assembly: GCA_039545355.1. NCBI lineage: Eukaryota > Fungi > Basidiomycota > Tremellomycetes > Trichosporonales > Trichosporonaceae > Trichosporon > Trichosporon coremiiforme. The sequence goes on from BCJJ01000007.1 coordinate 720,850, forward strand.
AGACCTCGCAGAAGGGTGCCCGCTACTTCGGTGTCTTCCTCGCCTGCGGTGGTGTCAACGCCAACCTCTCCCTGTCGATCGGATGGGCCCAGTCCTCGATCCGTGCCCAGTCCAAGCGTGGCTTCTCCTCGGCCCTCGTCGTCGCCTGGGGCGGTATTGGCGGTATCCTCTCGTCGGTCGCCTTCATGGAGAAGGAGGCCCCCACCTACCCCACCGGTATCTACCTCATCATCTCCATGGAGGTCGTCTCGATCGTCCTCGCCGCCCTTCTCGCTCTCTGGTTCATCCGTCAGAACAAGCGCGCCGACCAGGGCAAGGTTGTCCTCGAGGACGACCCCAACTTCCGCTACCAGTGGTAAAAACACCCTCTACATCTGTCATACAGGCGTAGAAAAATTCTAGACATAAGTTCTCCTAAGTTTATCATAGGGTAATCGGTATCGCATAGCAGTTAGTTTGTCACGAACAGTAGACGGTTCGCACGAGGCTCAGTAGACCAGCCACAGTAAAGACGTTGTAAAAATGCATTTTCTCAAGGGTAACAGCCACTTCTGCAGAGCACTGCGCACTCTCAAACACTGACGACGAGGACTGACGACAAAGCCAGATAACGAATCCCGGGAGAACCAAAGGTGGCGCTGAGAAGCGACGACGGAACGTGGGGAGTGGGGCCAGGGTCTGCCTCGTCATTTGTGCCACACTTCGCTGCGAGGTGAATACGAGGCTGTGTCCTCATTCCCCATCCCGTTTCAGTGGATATCCGCCCCCTTGCGGGCTTGTGTCCTCCGCTCTGCTGTTGCTGACATCGTCGTGCCGAGTGCATGCCGATTCGGCACGAGCGGCTTGAAGAGGATGACAAGAGGGATGGAGGCACGTAAGCTGATCACCTGGAACCGTCACCCCGGCGACTCACGTCACATTTGCTCCTTCCCCAAACCGTAGGTGGCATGCGGGTGCAATAATGGAAACCATGTTGACATGCCTATAGATAAACTACGTAGCCCTCCTTTGTCTCCTGCTTCGCGGCTTCGTATGGGTCCGGGAAAAAGTGCACTGCGGCGTTGACCATTGTAACTTTCTCATGTTCCAGCTCTGGCTCTGAGGTAACGATCGACGGCTTGGTTGGGGAGGGAGCCTGATGAGAGCTAAAGGCTTGCAATAGTCGACGTCTGATACTTCCCACGAATGACGATCTCGGGTGTTCGGGGTCCATTCGCTCAGCAGCAGCTGGCTCCTCCACCTTCTCCGCCAACGACACGATCTGTGTTCCTCTTCCCTGGTGAAAGTGCCCGAACACGACCATCTTTGGCTTCACCCTATGTATCTCGCGCAAAAGATGAGGGCACCCTTTGCCTCCTTGATCCAGATATCCCTTCGGCGGCCCGTGCACGAGCAGAAGATCCGTGCCCTCAGGTATCGTGTCCGTCCAGGGGTCCTCATCGTTGTCATACTGGAAGGCGCCCTTGATACCTCTCGGCGCGGGCGTGTTCGGGCTTCCGTATATCCTCACCTCCCCTTGTGGCAAGTTCAGTTCCAAGCTCTCGTTGCAGAGGTGGTGGATATCGTGCCAGTCGAGTTCGTCCGCTGTGCCACCGGGCTTGAATCGGAGACCCCTCGCCGCGACGAAGTTGGGATCGAGGAGCATGTCGTGGTTCCCTCCTACGACGACCTTGTGCTTGTGCGGCAAGGAGGCGATCCAGTCGAGCTGCTTCTGGAGCTCCAGCAGAGTACCGCCGTTGCTCAAATCGCCAGCGTGTAGGAGGATGTCGCCCTCTTCAACGGGCGGGGTTGCGTTGTGCGTGTCCGAGATGCAGACTATTCGAATGCCCTTGGGCATACTGGAGGTCTGTGGTGTAAGTGAGAAAGTGAGTAACATCAATAGCAATCAGCAGACAACGTGCACGCCAATGTGTCCGTGCGGTCAACGGTCATCGAAGCCGCGGCTGCACAGCTCGCGGTGGCGAGCAGGTCCAGTCACCCGCAGCCGTCGACCTCCACCGGCGTGACCAGAAGATGGCCGCATTCAGGCACGACGAGGTCTCACGGCCTAGCTTGCCGACGCCGACACCGATGCACACTGGAGCTCTGCAGTGATGTATCGGGCAATTCCAACATCTTCGCGTTGCTGCCAAGCCATACTGTCTACGTCCGAGTGAGGAATGTATTCGATGACTGGCTACTCGTTGCCCACCCGCCCCTCCGGCCCGGAGGGACCGGGATCTTGCACGGCGGTAATTACCGGATAAGCCCCCTCGTTCCCTGCGAGCTCCCATCTCGACTCGAAATATCAGTCAGCTCGCACTATCATGCTCCCATCACTACGCACACTCAGCTCAGTCGGAAAGATGACCCAGACTAGCGCGGCGAAGCAGCCCCGCGCGCTCGTGTTCGGACTCGGCGCCATTGGAGGGATCTACGCCGCGATCCTGAAGCGCTCGCATGTGTGCGACGTCTCCATCGTTGCCCGCAGCACGTATGACGGCGTCAAGAAGCATGGGCTCAGGTTCAACAGCGAGAAGCACGGCAACGAGGTGGCCCAGTTTGGGGAGAATGGTGAGTCCACGTTGCGTACGCAACAGGGGGGTCTGGCGGGGAAGGTTTCTCGTGGGAAGACAAGAGCCCGAGATAAGGGTCGGACGATGACGAGTAAAGCTGAGCATTAGTGTTCCGGGACACGAAGGAGGCGGCTGCCTCGGGCTCGTTCGACTATGTCCTCTGTGCAAACAAGGCTCTGCTTGATGCCAAGCCCTCGCTCGCGGAGCTGATCTCGCCCGTCATCGGCCCCGAGACCGCGATCGTCCTGCTCCAGAACGGTGTTGGAAACGAGGTACCGCTGCACGCTGCGTTCCCGAAGAACACGATCCTCTCCGCCGTCGTGTGGACCGGAGGCCGCGTTGTGCCGACGACCGACGGATCTGTCGAGGTGGCCCAGTTCGCTCGCGAGGGTCTCACGATCGGCGTCGATCACGCCGAGGGCGCCGACCCGGAGCAGGAGAAGGCGCAGCTCGACCGTTTCGTTGACATCCTGCACAAGGGCGGAAGCACGGATACAGTGACAACGGACGACATCCAGTCCGCGCGCTGGGTCAAGGTCATCTGGAACTGTGCTTGGAACTCGCTTACTGCCGTCACTCGTGTGCGCACCAATCACATTTTCGGAAGCTCGGAGGGCGCCGCCGACCTCTCTGTCGAACTCATGAAGGAGGTCACTGCTGTGGCCAAGGCGAAGGGACTCAATATTCCCGACGGCACTCCGGAGAAGCTCCTCAACGACGTTCAGGTCGTCCCTGGCCCGGGACTGCCCAGCTCCATGATGATGGACAATGAGGCGGGACGGCCGATGGAGGTTGAAGTCATCCTCGGCACGCCCGTTCGTGAAGGCAAGCGGCTCGGCGTCCCCGTACCGATCCTCACAACGTGAGTTCACTGCTCTGCATAGCTGACCTGATAGCCTCTACACTGTCATGAAGGCGCTCGACTGGCGAAACGCCCACCGGGACGAAGCTGACATGTGAGCCCGTAGATATTGGATCAGTGAACATCTAGACACACCAGCGTCCATGTAGTCTTTGTATGATGATGAGATTGACATGGACAACGACGAAGCGCAAAGCTACGGAACAAGAGTGTAATAGTGCTAATAGTTTGTTTGTTGATAAACACGGACCAGGGTTTGGAACCACGTAGAGGAGGGGATGGGGTCGGGGCGAAGGATCGTTGCCATGCCGTGGGATGCTGATGAGGGTATAACAGATGGGGAACGAAGCGTCTAGGCCTCTTTACGGAATTCTGATAGTTAGCGACACAAGCTCAGGATCAGGAGCGGGGCTGACGCCGCTGGGACACGTCCCTCGTGCAGGTTCGGCGCCGCCCTGTACTCACCGACCAACACAGAGTAGATCTGCTTGAAAGCCATGTAGATCTCCTCGCGCACCTTGGCACCGGTCAAAACAATCTTGCCGGAGACGAAGATGAGCAGGACGACCTTAGGCTTAAGCATACGGTAGATCAGACCGGGGAACAGCTCGGGCTCATAGCTGCTGAAAGCACCGTGGCTGAACGCGAGGCCTTCAAGACGGATAGGGAACTTGACGTCGCACGATCCGACAATGTTCTGAATCTTGAACTCGGCGAACTTGGCGTCGAAACCGAGCTTCTGGATGATACGAGCGTATTTACGCGACGCAAGACGAGAGTCATCCTCCGACTTGGCACCGGTAACGACCATCTTCCCAGAGGCGAAGATAAGGGCTGTCGTTTTTGGTTCACGGATACGCATCACCACAGCGGCGAAACGCTAGGGAACGTCAGCTTGAAACCGAAGATGGCTCTGGTAGCTCTGACGATTACGACGGCAACGTGATCAGAAGCACACCGGAGAGCACCCAAGCTCAAACTCTCCACGTCGCACACTACTCACCTTGGGGTTGTACTCGGCGTTACGCGCATGGAGGGCAATGGTCTTGAGGTCAAGACGGCACTCGAGGTTGACAGTCGCAACGATGTTCCTGTAGAACAGGTTAATAAACCATTCGGTGATCACCGCCTGTGCAAACTCCACATCATGCGCAACCAGTCGGTCATCCAGACCGCAACACTGAAGATACCCACTGCAAAACGGGGACAAGGCCCTGGACGGGCGAAATCTCCGGGACGCTGGCTTGTGGACGGACAACCGCGTTGTTCTTGCCGTATTCATCGTTCTCTCCGGTCTTCTCGGGGGTGTTGTTGGACGCAGTGTTGGAGCTTGAGCTCGCGGCGGCGTTAGGGACGGCGAGCGACATGATGACGAGCGGAAAACAGAAAGCAGTTGCCGGCTAGGAAAGGGGAAGGCGCAGGTGTAGGCGAGGGGAGAAAGCGAGTGGGGATGGGGGGAAGTTGAGGTTTCTGGTGGCGAAGGGTCGGATCAAGACTGCTTGTTTGTAATAATTTGCGGGTTCACGCGAACGCCTGCCCGGAGCGCGTCCTCAACACTCGTAGTGCCACGGACGCCAGATGCGATGAAATGGGCGAGAAGGTGAGTGGATGCAAGAGAGTCGAAGGTAGGGTGGTTTGGGTGATGTTGGCTGGGGTGTTCCCAGAACGGCGACGAAGGGGGCGGGGCGGCTCTCGTGCTTCCATCCCTTTTATACTTCCGGCACCTAGAGCTCGTGGCAGCGTCCAACCACGGGCCGCTCTGCCCGAGCCTGGTGTACCAAGCATTCTGCATGCAACACCACGCTGTGCAGCTATCCACTGCCTGTTCATTATTTATACTGTGCGCTGCAGACTGCATGCATAGCTGACACAATCAACACTGCCTCCGCCGCTGCTGCACACAGCACAACTGCCTCCTTTTATCTCCCAAGGCACCTGGGCGTTCGGGTCAGGACAAAGGGCCAGTTGTCCGAACGCAAGGCGCGATCGACATGTCACAACAATCAACATTTCCCCCTCCGCTCCAATGTATCTCTAGTCATATGAATCATGCATGTCACAAAGTCTCTAATCGCTGTCTGAAGCAACGTCGTTGGGGTCAATGACATCGTCGTCCTCTGTGATTCGGTCAGCTCCATTCTATCCCTGCATGGCTTGCGTCGCCCGTCCTCTTGAGCTCCGACACACGTCCACGATCGCACGCGCTAAGTGGGCCGACCGCAACCCCGGTTCCCGTGCCAATGTCTGCAACTCACCCTCAACGACGTCTCCACTGCTGGCAACCATGTTCTCGGCCTCCACTCTACGCAGCATAGCGCGGACCTTCTCATCGTCCGACTCGGGGTCCGCAGTGTCGCGCCTGGGAGGAAGGAGATCGCCTGGTCGTTCGTTATGGCGGTTCTTGACACTGCATGTCAGAACTACGGCTAAGTAACGCAACTCACTGCTGGTCGGCGCCAGCCTCGAGGAGCGATCCGACTGGAGAGTCAGCACGATCGTCTGTGGGGCTGGCGTTGGCACGGGCCGCCATTTGCGCCGCCAACTCACCAAGATACAGCCTCATCCCCGGCTGGCCCTCCCACTTCTGGCGAACAGCGATGTGGAGCGGCGTGTCACCACCCAGACGATTCCGGACGTCGGGGTCACAGCTGTCGTGGTCGAGAAGGTGTTCAAGAATGTCCGTGGATCCGTTCATGATGCTGGCATGTCAGCACGAGCTAGTCGAGCAAAAGCTTACGCATAGTGAAGAGCTGTGCACGGGTCAGTACTTCCAGAAGACGCCAAAGGGGCGTTGCAACTCACCAGTGTTGCCAAGTCTGCGCGCGTCAGCAATGCTCCGATCGCTCCACGGGTTGCCAGCGATAGGATCAAGTGCCGACCGCGGCGTTCCTGTGGGCCAGCACTGACCCAACAGATGTCCACCAACTCACCCGTCAGCATAGTTGACGTCAGAAAGCTGCGAGAGGGCAGACTGCAGGAGCTCCTCGTTGTCAGTCTTGGCGGCAGCGAGGAGACGTTCATCTGGACTTATGAGCTTGCCGTCAAAACAATCGAAAACACGGTGCACTTACTAGCGGAAGCACCGTCCTGTTGGGGCTCCTCCGGCGGAGGGGGAGGGGCGGCGCGGCTGGGGGCGCTCATTTGGTAGGTGATCGGGAAGTGCAAGGTGATGTGGACGATGTAACAAAGGTGCATAGAAGTCGTGTCGTTCGTGTCGCGGCTGTGCGGCGCATCGTCTGGGGCCCAGCCCATCGACAGCACGTGGCGTTTAAGGCGGGACTTTCACCCAACCTGCTATGAAGACTGGGCGACGTCATATCACGCCTCCTTTCTCGAACTCATCGTGTTGTTTCCCTAATCTGTTATTCATTCAACCCCATCACCATGTCTGACACGAAGAAGACGACGACGAAGGAGGAGCTCGACCAGAAGAGGGATGTTCCGTTCTCTCGGTAAGCTATTCGAGATCGATCAATCTTTGGCTCACAACAGGCCTGCTACCCCCGCTCTGCGCCAGGTTCGTGGACCTTCCGTCTGCTTCGGCAACCTATCGACTTTGCATCAGTGAACTGACAATTGCAGGCCCAGTCGGCGGTTGTTGGTCTCGGCGAGATGGGCAGGCGCATTGCCACCAATCTCGCGCGCGCGCTGCAGGAGCAGGGCCACCCGCCTCTTCTCATTTGGAACCGCTCGTCTGACAAGTTCGACGAGTTCAAGGAGTACGCAAAGGGCAAGGGAGTTAACGAGGATGCCTACAACATCTGCCCCAAGCTTGATGACCTCGTAAAGCGGTGAGTAGCTGCATTTTCGTCTTATTGCGGATGGTGTTGGTCATCAAGTCCATGGGGATGTGGGGCATGCGTGGCCGCTGGCCAATCGCGAATCGTCATACGGATACGGACCGAGACCGAGGACCTGGTTTGCGGCAACTCTGACTAACACCAGATCTAACCTGATCCTCACGTCGCTCGCTGGCGAGGATGCAGCGAAAGAGGTTTACGACAGGATGTTCTCCGTGCAGGCTGTACGTGATCCGCGAATCGTGCGAATTGTTTGGCATGACTAATCAGCAGGACCACCTCCCGGAGCGTCAGTCCGAGGCCGACCCTGCCCTCCGCGGTACTATCTTCGTTGAGACGTCCACTGTGAGTACCCAGACAGTGTTTACACCGTTCAGAATGATCGCGGAGCATGGTGATGGGTGCGACGGTGGTGACGACGGTGGCGTCTGCATGGACCAATATGATCGGCGAAAAAGTCACCTTGCCGGCGGCTCGAGCTATAGGTCCGCCAGACCGTTGCTGACCTCAGATTTATCCCACGGCTGCTGGAAAGATCGAGCGGGAATGCGCCAAGGGCAACCTCCGCTCGTACCTCGCGGCTCCCATCTTCGGTGTGCCCCGCCAGGCCGCCAAGGCCGACATCACGATGGCGATGGCCGGCGACTATTACGCCAAGAAGATCGCGGCTCACGTGCTTTGCCCGTCTATCTGCAAGAAGGTCATGGACCTCGGCTCCAACCCTGAGCGGGCCATGAGCTTCAAGTGAGTCAAATGCTATCGCGTTGTGAAGCAGAGCTGACCCCAGGCTCACCGGCAACGCGCTCGAGCTCGGCTTCATCGAGCTTATCTCGGAGTGCTTCACGCTCGCGGACCAGACCGGCGTCGGTTCCGAGAACCTCCTAGAGCTCATCCGCAACCAGCACAACTCCCCCGCGCTCGTCCGCTACTCGGAGCGCATCTCGCAGAACAAGTTCGACGCGACTGGAGGCTTCACCATCGACGGCGGTCTCGCCGACAGCCAGAACATCCGCCACCTCGCCGACCACAACAACGTCCCCATGCCCGTCGTTGACGTCGCTCACGGCCACCTCATCACCGCCCGCGCCCAGGGTAACGGCCAGATGGACTGGACGGCGCTCGTCGGTGGAGAGCGCATCGCTGCCGGTCTCCAGCCCTTCGCGGGCAAGACCCGCCTGGAGCCGTGGACTGAGGACGAGGAAGGCTCGTAGTATGGTTCTATATGTTAAGTCAAATGTATTCCGTTTGATCTAGTTGCAAGATGTATGGCTTCCCACTGGCGACGCGAGGTTGAGGGTCACGATGCGCTCGGGCGAGGCTGACCTCGGCGTGAGACAATCGCACGACATGCTTATCATAGACACTAAAACCAAGACTTGCACCGAACGACTGCCATGACCTCACCTGGGCGGCCAACTGCATCATTGGCGGGCGAAGGGCATTCAGGACCGCAGATCGCCAGGGCTGCTCCTCAGCTGGTATCGGAGCAACAGATCGAGGTATGGAGATCATTCGAAGCGCTCTGTTCTCTCGTTCGGACCACCACACCTTACGGCCACAGCTCAGTTCTCTCTACCTGACGAAACACACCACCACACCTGCGTCACCAATGATCTCAAAGCGATCCGTCCACCTGACTCTCCAACTTCTCCGTGTTCCGAATTCGTATCTGTAAGAAGCCTCATGCATGCCCACACCCTCTACTGTACAGTAGCCTTACTCGTCGGGCACAACGATCTCACCGGCGTCGATGGCCTCGATGACGTCGTGAGGGGGACGGCCGTCGACAGTGCAGCCGACGGACTGAGCGGTACCGAGGATCTCCTTAACACCACCAGCAAGGTCCTTGGCCATGGACTTGTGGGCCATCTTGCGGGCAATCTGCAAGGTCAGTCTTTACCCGATATTGAGAGACGCGTCGAACTCACGTTGTAGATCTCGTCAAGGGCAACGTTTCCAGTGTGCTGGATGTTCTTCTCCTTCTTGCGGTCACGGACGGGCTCCTTGAGGGCCTTGATGACGAGGGAGGAAGCCGAGGGGACGACCGAGACGGTGGCCTGACGGTTCTGGATGGTGAGCTGGACGGTGACACGGAGTCCCTTCCAGTCGCCAGTAGCCTTGGCAATGTCCTCTCCAACCTTCTTGGGAGACTGTTCTGTCAGTGCTTCCGTTCGTCGATTGAGTGGACCGCCCTCTGGTAGCGATTACCGAGCCGCAGCGACAAGGCGTAGAAAGCAGCGGGACGAGAAGCGGACGTGGCGATCATCGATACGCAATAGTCCCACATATCCCTTCCTGTCCAGTGCCCAAATCCATGTCTCGTGCCGCGGCCACTCGAATGTCCAGAGGTGTCGATTCCGTCCCTACTCACGAGACCAAGGGGACCGATCTTGGGGGCAAGAGCCGAGGAGGCACCAACCTCACCACCAGTGGCACGGAGGTAGATGATCTGTTGGTCGAGATGCAAATTTCAGAGTGTCGATTCAAGAGTCGGTCCAGATATTCCAGCACAGTAGTTCAAAGAGTCGAGAATCGTCGCGAAATCGAGAGCACAGGTCAGCACGTCTTCCATGTTTCGATCATATCCAGCAGGAACCGAGGACTTCGAGTCGTCCTCCGTCGCTCCACCCTTCGTTCCGTCCTTCCAACGAATCTCGAAGTCCTCGGTTCTGCCTCGTCTAATGCGCACCTTAACCTCCTGCGACTGTCAGCGATTCACTCTACGATGTCTCCAGCGCCCTGCGCGCGTCCACACGTACCGAGGGGTCGAACTTAGGCGGCATTTTTAGAGAGTGTGTGGGGGGGTGAGAGGGTAGAGAAAGACGACGACTCAACAACTGGACGAGGAAAGACTTACCAGAGAATCCACCCACCGTACGCCGCGACCCTCGGCGCACCACTCCCCCTAACGGAACCAAATGCATCACGTGATTTGGCAGTCCAATTTCAACGCTAGCGAAGCATGGGCTGGTGCCACCGTGCCTGGTCGCAGTTAGCGTTATGACCGATATTCACGGCGAAACTGTTTGTGCGCCGTGAGCTACATCGTACTGGCATGAATCCGGTGGGCGGTATGCCGAGGGCGTGTGCAGAGTAGGACGCAGTGTGCGGTGCTACGCATCATTACGCTGGGACAAGAGTGCATCGCAGTGTATGGTCACCATGGACGTGAACACAGCTTCGATTCACCTCTTCAGATGGGCTACTCGTCGGACCTGCCACCCGCCCATCCCATCCCCAGTTACCATGTCAGTACGCTTCTCGTTATGCTCGTGCAACAGTAATAATTGGTCGGGTACATAATGCATCCCAGAAACATCCCACAAACTCGTCAAGAGTAAGGTCGAAGTCGACTTTGGCCACGGGCACCAGAAGTTGACTAAGACGCTTACCTGTAGCGGCGGAGAGAGAGGGTGTTGTGCTTGCGCCAGGTAGCGGAAACGGGGGTGTGGTTGTACTTGGAGCCCTTTCCGATACCACGGTTCTTGCGGCCCTCGGCGGTGAGGCCACGAGCCTCRCGGTGCTTGTGGACGGGGTTGACGATCCAGTTGATRCGGGSGTCRCGRCGGATGGCCTTGTGCGAGGGGTCGACAAGGATGACCTCGTAGTAGGCGTARACACCGTCGGCGTTGACCCAGTACGAGTTSAGGACGCGGAGGTTGCCGCAGCGACGGCCGACACGCTCCTCAGCGAGGGCCTTGAGGCCACGCTGGGGCTTGAGGTGGTTGACACCCTGGCGGACGGGCTTRCCGTAGGTGGCACCCTTGGGGGCGTGCTTTTTGCGGTTACCACGACGAACACGGATACGGTAGATAACGTAACCCTGCTTGGCCTTGTAGCCGAGACGGCGGGCCTTGTCGGGGCGCGAGGGACGCGAGGCGCGGTGGACGACCGCGAGCTGACGGTACTCCCAGCAGCGAACGCGCGAGACGAACTGGAGAACGTCCGACTGCTTCTTGGTGTACAGCTCAGTGAGGTACTTGTAGGCACCCATCTGAAAGGTCAGCGGCTGATCCTGCGAGATCGAGAGAGCCAGGCAGCGAAACAAATGCGTTCAAACGTCGGTTGTCTTGGCTGGATTGACAGCAGTCGTTCTCGGTCAGGCGATAGTTCCAAGCATCCGTCTCCAGTCTTAGCACGTATTGCGATATCCCTAGACTGCCCGCCATGCTAGGCATGATTGTCATCCGATTCTTCTTCCAACATCGCGGCTCCAGACACTTCCGAGGTCGGCGCTTGAAAATTTCGAGGCGGTCCAGAATCGACACTGCTGGGTCTTGCGCGCCGGTCACGACAGTTTGAACGTCTGCTTGCTGTCCGCTGCTCTCTGCTGGCCGTGGCTGGACTCACTTTTAGTTGATCCTTGAGGGTTGGGAAGCAACACAAAAGTCGACAATTGCATCGATGAGGGAGGGAGGGAGCGCGCGAGCGAGCCAGCAGCCCTGCCCGCCCAGCAGCCAGGCTGCAGTTTGGATTTCGTCGGAGTTATCCACCACGTGTTACTCCAGTGAGTGTGGCACTTCCGCCTGTGCTTCCTATTTCGACTCTACGCCGTCAATCAATACACCAAAGTTCGTCATTTTCTAATGGCTCATTATTAGGATCACAGTCGGCTGTGCTTTGTTTGGTTCTGTGGACTGTCGCTGGGATATCGCGGTGAAATACCTGCGGCTGCACATGCTCATGCAGAGCACAGCGGGACTGCTGATAGTTTGCAGAGCATGGTGCTCGTCTTCCCACTAGAGGCGGCAGACATATAGGGTATCTGGGGGCCCTGCGGTCAGAGGCAGCCTGGCAAGATCTTCCATACTCCATCGCCGCTAGGCCCGTTTTTCCTAGTTATGTCCTCGGACTCCCCCTTGCTGACATGTCTGACGAAGACTGACATCGAATGCAGCAATTCCCGACAACGTAACACCCGAGTCATCCCCCAGCCTTTTACAGTGCTCTCCCAGCTCTGGGTGAGCTTTTCGCTGATCACTCGCCGGAGCCATCAGGGTCAACAGAGAACTCCTCGCCTGTCAGCGAACCTCTTGGTGGTGAACGTTAAGCAGTCTAACGTATCGTGAGGGGACTCGGCACACAAATCTGCTTGCTTCTCGTGGCAGGGACGGGTCGTAAATCGTACAGATCGCCGTCAGGAGACAGGTCCAGATCATGGGCAAGCAACAGTGAGGTCCGAAGGGATAAGTTCAGTGACTCTGTATACGGTGCTCCCGGGAAGCTCTGGAGAGCGCTCTGCCAGTAGCCGGGGTTCGCTAGTCTAGTACGAACAAGACCAGGAGGGCGCCGAGTTCGCCCGTGTTCCAAACCTAAGGCGCACACGTGTATACTAGCAAGCTCTAAGCCTCAACTTCCATGGTTGAACCGTCGTTTACGGGTGATCATTTGGGTGACGAGCAAGTGTGCATAGGTGAAGCCGATCGAGTTGTGCGTGCTAGACTTCTAGCTCAGTGGAGAGGTGAGAGTCGCGGGACAACGACGTCACTGGAACTCTGTCAACAAAGTGGAGGGTGGAGGTCAGTCCAGTCGTGAGCCAGCTGGCCAGCGGCTGCGTAGCGGCACTCCGCCGATTAACCAGATAGATAGTCACCTCTAGGGTGCCTGTGCGCGCAAATTACAGCGTCGCCGTTGTCTCCCTCCATGGAAATCGCAATATGAAGTGATTATTGCAGTAGACTGCTACGCACGCTGTAGATGAACGAAAGTGGTTGAAGTCAAGTCAACGCGCAGTGCTGTCCTCCAGTTGTGCGTGTGTGTGTGCATGGTCCGGATCGTGCGCGGTCCCGGGAGCACCGTGTTCCAGCGACCCACCCAATTGCAGCCGCCAAGATGGTCAGGTACCCAGTAATAAATTTTCTAATCGGACAATAATAAAGCTCCTACGCAAATACCTGATCCAATTAGGACTCGTGTCATTCCGCAACCGAGCGCTGGGCGTGAACGGTCAGGTTTAGTCCAACCCTGCGCACGCTAGCTCTGGGCTTCCCCGTGACCCGTGCAACCACACACCCACTCCTCTCCCTACTCTCCACAATCCCTCCGATTACACACCTGCTCTTTCGACCATCTTCGCGACCTTCTTTCTCACTTCACATCCCTCCCCCTCTCCCCTCCGGCGGGCGACCTCGTCCCCGCGCCTCTCGACTCTCTCGTCTTCTTTCTTGGGCCTCTCACACCCCAGCCGCGCTCGCCCTGTGACTGCCCCTTAATTCAATTCCTCCGCGCGTGCTTGTCAGTCAAATCGTCAGCCGCTCGACTTCTAGATTTTCGGCGCGTCTGGCGTGAGCGATCAAGCGCGGCGGTAGACCATGGCCGATAAGTCATCGACTTCTGGGGCCTCAACCGCTGCTTCCTCATCGACGTCTGCTCCTTCGACCCCGGGCCCTTCGACACCTCGCAGCTCCGACGTGCAAGATGCTACTCACGACGCTCATTTCTCCCTCGTCTCCAATGAGGCCCTCGGCACTTCTCTGAGGGAAGGTCCTGCGCCGGACCTCATGCAGAATCGCCAGACTCTTGCTGAATTCCGACAGCATGAAGGCCCTGGCGTCCGTTCGGCCAAGCTCAGGCAAATGTGGTCCACGCTCCCGCGTCTGCCCTCTGTCGATCCTGATAAACCAACAGCGGCTCAGCGTATGCGTCTTCCTGGACAAGACACGCCGACAGCTCTGAGCCCGGAACGTGCAGAGCGCCTGCGGACTCTCTATCAGGAGGAACTCGTCAAGCGATGCGGAGAGAACCGGCCGGACGCTCTGTTATGGGGAGGCGCCGACGACCTCCAGCCGGGAGAGGGCGATCAGGTTCCCGAGAAGGGAATATCGTGGAAGTCTTTCCGGAAATACCTCTGGGACCAGGAGCGGCAGCTGTGGGACATGTTCCAAGAGCTTGACAAGAATGGAGACGGCGTTCTTGACGTTGACGAGATCGGGGCTGCTCTCAATCGGGCTGGTGTCGACCTCTCACCAACTATTGTCCGCGACCTTGTCCACTTCTTGGCTGGCTCCAATAAAGGATCAGCTGTCTCGTTCCAGGAGTTCCGCGACTTCCTTCTCATGCTTCCCCGGCGGGCGACTCCCCTCGAGATCTACAAGTTCTACCAGGTTCACAAGCGCTTTAGCGACGGCCGCGGTGCTGCTCGAGTCAACATGGACGGTGACCCCAACCCGTCTTTCCCGAAAGCCCCAGGAGATCCTGAACACTCGACGGCCGAGGGCTTCTTACATCCGCAGCCACGACACGACGAGATGTCCGCGAACGACGACTACGACGACACCGTCGACCTCGACGACGACGAGGATTACGATGTCGAGTATCACAAGCATGATGCCTGGCGGTTCCTGTTGGCCGGTGGCATTGCTGGAGGTGTCTCGCGAACAGTCACAGCACCGTTTGATCGCCTCAAGGTCTATCTCATCACTTCGACCACACACCCGGAAGGAGGCAAGCCGTCTCCGTTCCGTGCTCTCCAGAACCTCGGCAACGCCGTCCGCCTCATTTACAAAGAAGGAGGAGGCATTCGGGCGTTTTGGGTCGGTAACGGACTGAACGTCGCGAAGATTCTTCCAGAGAGCGCTATCAAGTTCGTATCCTACGAGCAAAGTAAGCGCTTCTTCGCCAAGTACTGGGACAAGGTTACGGATCCAGCCGACATCTCGTCTTCGTCCCGCTTCATCGCTGGAGGCATTGGAGGCATCACTTCTCAGCTCTCCATCTACGGTCTTGAGACACTCAAGACGCGCGTGCAGTCTGAGCTCGGCCCCAGTCGAGGCTGGCCGCAGGTCGTGAACACCATGAAGATCATGTGGCGACAGGGAGGACTCAAGTCATACTACCGAGGTTTGACTCTTGGTCTCGTTGGAGTATTCCCGTATTCGGCCATCGACATGGGAACGTATGAGACTCTGAAGACGACGTACTGCAAGCAGATGAACGTCGACGAGCCACCAGTCTACGCGGTCTTGTGCTTTGGAGCTCTTTCTGGCTCTATCGGAGCTGCCACTGTATATCGTGAGTTGCGTAAACGCCCTGATGACTAACGTGCAGCCATCAACCTGCTCCGAACGCGACTGCAGGCGTCTGGAAGCTCCGGTCACCCTCAGAAGTACACCGGTTTCCGGGATGTTCTGACAACCACCTTGAAGAACGAGGGCTGGCGAGGACTGTACAAGGGTCTGCTGCCCAGTATCCTGAAGGTCGGACCCGCCGTCGGCGTGTCGTGGATTGTATATGAAGACGCCAAGCGACGACTCGGCGTTTAAACCTATAGGTGTTCCCACCTCATAGAGTGTCCTTCTCACCCAAGTACACAGAATCATTCAGTAGTTCATCATAGATAATTGCACTGCATTGGCATCTACAGTAGCACACGTTGCAGATCGGTCTGGGCCTCAGCACGGATGCACCATGGGTCGCAAGTGCCAAGACGAGCGGACGGCGCTAGCCCCGTGCGTGCAATAGGCAAGTCGCGGGTCACGAAAGGGAGAGGGACGGGTAACAAGGTTGTATGAGGTGGGTCACGTGACGCAAAGCGACGATCATTCCACTGTTCCGGATGCGCGCAGTCGCCAAGTTGAATACCTGATCGTCCCTCGCAGTCTAGTTTGCTTCTAAACTCGGCACCATGAGAGAAGGTGAGCTAGTCGACGGACGACCGCCGCAGCGGAGACTGACATCAGTGCGATCGAGTCCGATCTCGCAAGCAACGACTCTGCCTTCTCAGCCGGAACGATGTTGCATCTGTTTGATGAACTTGAAAGACGCCACCAAGGCTGGTAAATGCGGACACGAGTTTTGCGTGAGTAATCCTGGAAGGGTTGACGTTGGGATGACTCTGTGGCTTCTCGGAAACCTTCCCAGTGATCTTGCTGTTTGAATGATCCAACTTTGCTCCATCACCACATGGATTCGTTCAGCAGCTTGTTGTTGACAAGTTGTCGCCACCGCTCGAGAATGGGGAAGCCCTACCCCTACCGATGGTTCATCCCGCTGACAGCAGTTTGAATGCATTGGGGTGTGGGCGAATCAGTCCCGCCGGTGTCCACTTTGCTCCGCACCCATGGATGATGTGCTGGAGCATGACCTCGACTCCCACACTGGCCCCACGAAAGTGAGTATCGCTCATCGGCGCTGTCAATGCCCATTCGCCAAGGGGTGGTCGCAGTATCGTGGTGTGCCAGGGGCCGGCAGCCGGGTGTGAGCGAGCTAACGCCTTGCAGTTTCATCTTCCCCCTCTTCCATCACCTAGCCGCCGCCGCCAGTCACCCACGCCGACGACGAAGCTTGCGTATCAAGCTCACCTCGAGGACCGGGCGAAGCTCGAGACGGCACTCGCCAAGCGACGGCGAATATACGACCGCGACTTGTGGTACATGCACATTCCCTCGAACAAGTGGACCAAGTACACGAACATCTCGCCGTACGACTTCCGGAGCGCGAGCGAGGTCGGCAATGGCGAGTCAAGCTCTGATCTCCTGTCGAGCGAGAGTGAGACGGCACGGCGGGCACGGAGCTTCCTCACCCGAGAGCTGCAGCTCTTTCCGCAGGTTGATTCGCCGGCGACGACGACACAGCTGATCAACCTCTTCAAGGTTGTTGATCTTCGCAGCGTGATTGCTGGGAATCTTCTGCACGACCTGATCGGAATCGAGGGGAACCGCGTCCTTCACGAACTTTACTCATTCCTGCGCAGCCCGTTCGAGCTCGAAGACTGGGATGAGATCGTCCAGTATGGCGCAGACGAGTGTCCCCGCGGCAGGACCGTATCGCGGTCACCACCACCGGAAGCGGAGGAGCGGGGAAGGTCGCAGAGCCGCTCTCGAAGCTGGTCCAGGAGCCGATCGCGGAGCAGGTCTTGGTCCCGTTCGCCGTCGCGAGACCGATGGAGCCGGGATCGGTCCCGATCTGTTTCGGCGGACCGGGATCGGCGCCGTCGGGGTGATCAGTTTGTGCCGCCTGCGCTGAGTGGAGATAGACAATGGGACAAATCGGACTCGTGGGTCGACCCAGAGTTCGCTCGCCCGAGAAGGCGGCGGAGAGGCGGCAAGCGCGAGAGGGAGCGTGAAGCGCGGAGAGAAGCAACGAAGGAACGGGACCGCGTCGGCATCGAACAGCCACATATCAACCCAGCTCTTGCCGGGGCTAATGATGACCTCAGCATCAAGGGCAGCGCCGAGCGGCGACAGAGTTTACTGGAGCGTCTGGCAAAGCTCAAATCGCAGGAAGTTGCTGCCGCGCCCCGGCAAGCGATCGTTGGGGTCGAGGGCGACACGGCTAGCCCCCCGAACGAGGAGGATAAGGCGGCTCAGCTGAGAGAGAAGTTGATTGCAGAACGCAAACGGAAGATTTTGAGGGAGCAGTTGCTTGCGCGGAAGAAAGCGAAAACGGAGGTCAAGAACGAAAACAATGGTGTCGCTATATCTGCTGCGGCGCCCCAACCGACGAGCGTCGCGGAGTCAGCATGAGAACGTTTTGTCACAATCGACGAACAGTCTGTCTTGCGCCTGTATTCGCTAGCACAGCTTGACATGTATGATGTTTGTATGCGTCAGCTCCGAGTCAGGGGTGGAGCAAGGGGACAGCGTTATAGCCAGTTGGATCCCACCCTGCCCACTCCGAGCGGCCGAGAGCTCTAGAGACTCGAAACGATTGCCCGACACAGGAGCACAGCATGCATGCGATGCCCTCGGTCGCTCTTGGGGTCAACTGGCATTGACGAGCGAAATATATAACTGAGATCAACACGCCTCTTCTGACTAGCGGGTCGCCGATCGCCGGTGCCAACTGACTATGCGTTGAATCGATGCGTGCCTTCGCCCACCTCACCGATTCGAGGGCGAATATCGGCAGAGCTATGCCACCGAAATTCAACGCCGACGAGTAGTTCAAAGCTAAGATGCATGCATTGCGGCGGCATGTATGTATCGCGGTTCAAAGATGTCCATTAGCGCAAGGGCTACATCTATTGCAGGAATGATGTCATACCCGACGCCATGCGGAGTTCAGTTAGACGCCTCACGACTACCACGTACGCGCACCTCGGCACGAACCATGATAGTGACCGCGCTGTCAACATCACCTCATTCCTCAAATCTCGCAACACAGGTGATTGCTGAAATCTCACAACAGTTGCAACGGCGCGTCGGGCAACTTCAGTCCTACTTCGGGTATAACGGAAACAGGATGAGCGGTGCACGTGAGGAGCCCCCATGGGTAGTGCGGTATCGTAGTCCAGGCGGAGGACACCGCGATGACTTCCTGCATCCTGCACGAGGGCCCCGGATCCCGGCATCTCAGAGCATTTGAGGGAAGTGGACAGACAGCCTCGCTGATCAGATCCGACAGCGATGGGTAGGGGAGGGGGCCGGACTCAGCAATCACCCTGACGTCCACCGGGGCGTTTCGCATACCGCTGGACGCAAGATCACCCTCGTGGTGCCGACGGAACACCATGAGCCGCTCTGAACCGCCTCAAACACCCTGCGGCGTTCTAGGCCGACAACCTGTGGGAACCAGTGCGAAGTCGCGGGCGAGGAAGCCTTCGCAGCGGTCGGCGAAAGCTGAAGCTGTGTCCAGGCTCGTGGAAGGTTACCGGATGCAGGCGGTGCCGATGGCATAGATCGGCTGAGAGTTTGCATTCGGACGCAGAAACGGGCTAAGTGCTGCTATAGTAACACGAAAAAGGCAAGTGAGGGATGCGGGGATAGGATGACTGGATATGACAGCGCATCGTGCCCAGATCGCTGCGGACGGAGGAAGCCCAAGGGAGGTCGGACCTAGCTCAGATCGACGCTATCGCCATCCCCTGCTTTCTCACTGCCGTGCCCTTCTCGCTCCCGTCTTTCGGTCTCATGCTCCTTCATCAATGGGCCTTGCCTCTGACGCCTCGATCACCACCTTGCGCCTGCACCCGCTGTTCCCTCGCCCTCCTTTTAACTCATCAAGCTCGACATTTTTTTGCGTCGACGAGACTTCATCATCCTTCTTCTTCTCTCCACTCACAGCTGCCCCCATGGCGCTCCCACTTAACTTCATGACCATTCCCCTCCTAGATAATCATATCGATATGCCCTCGATCCGCAACGGCACCCTCAGTCCTGCCTTGCACGGCACACGCTCCAACGGCGGGAACGGCGTCAGCGTCACGGCCCTCCCCATTCCCGGCAATGGCGTGTCGCCTCCGGTCGGCGTAGGCACCACTCCCGTGAGTATCTCTTCCATCCTTCTCAACGAAAGGACGAGCCTTATCCAACCGTGAAGCCTAATACGCTCTTGATTTATCACTTCTCACATGTTCTCTATTATCCGATCAACATCTCTTCTTCTGGTGTCTTGGAACGAATGCTGACCGCACAACCTTCTCAGCCTTATCACTCCGACGGTTATCTTCCGAGTCATGTGAGTTATTGCCGAGACCGACGATGCGCACTAAAGGCTTCGTGCCCTGATCAGTCGAAGCTGGGTATGCTGAGGAAGCGGCGGCCTGCGCAGCTCGTAGCATTCGGCGTTCACATGATCTTCCGCTGACGTTAGCCCTTCCTGCGTCTGATCCGCTTCGTCTCGAGCGGTCGCGAGATGTGGGGAGAGCCCGTCGACCAGTCACTTGACGGTGAGTGTGCATACCCTTTCCTCCTAGATGTGTGCCGCGTTCACTGCCCGCGCCTCGATTACGTCGATCACCTGTCCTCCGTTGTACCAGGCCGATGACGAAAGTGCTGTGCTTATGTTTCAGTTGGTATGGCGTACGCAAAGAACGTCCCCATCTACGCCCACGTCCTCGCAGGGCACTCGCCGTGGACACTTCAGGGTCGAAGTGGTCAAGTTGTCCAAGTCGACGAGGTGAGTCAATGCGTTAATGTCCATCCTCGCCCGCAGCCAAGATCGGATCGTCAGCAACTCAGACAGCGAAGTAAACAAGGATGGCCAGGTCGCAAGACCAGCAAGACCCACAAGACCCTCGCAGCGTGAGCTCACATTCGCAGTTGCTCAGTCCTGTCTCTCCCGTTCAGGCAGGAACCGTGCGCGCCATCGGTCTCAGCTACGTCGACCACGCTCGAGAACTTAACCAACCCCTGCCGTCGGCGCCTTCTGTCTTTTTCAAGCCACCTACCACCATCGCCAACCCAGGCGAAGCTATTCCCGTCCCTCGGTGTGCTCAACACGATGAGGTTGACTACGAAGTTGAACTCGCCGTCGTCCTCGGTCGAGACTGCAAGAACGTCGCTCCGGACGAAGCGATCAACTTTGTTCTGGGGTGGACATGTGCCAACGACTTGACGGCAAGAAGGGTTCAGGAAACAAGCAGTCAATGGGGCTATTCCAAGGGTATGTTTCGTTAGCGAAGCTCGATTACCCGATCGTCGGTCGTCTGACCCTCTCAGGCTTCGACAAGTTCCTCCCTCTCGGTCCGTGCCTCGTATCGACCGCACTTCTGCCGGACCCACGCGACCTCGTCCTCGAGACTCGGCTCGACGGAGAGGTCGTCCAGAATGGTAGCGCGCGCAACATGATTTGGCCCGTCTCCGAGTGAGTTCGTCCAGGGCTTACTGGGAGCCTCAAAAAGGATCTTGTAACTGATGGTTTTTCCAGACTCATCTCTCACTTGAGCCAGGGTACAACGCTCCCTGCCGGTACCGTGATCATCACCGGAACACCGCCCGGCATTGGCGCCAGCCGCGGGGTGTGGTTGCGTGATGGCGACGAAGTTCGCTGCTCGATTTCTGGTGGCATTGGTGAGTGTCATCCTTTCCATTCAGGGCCCATGCGGCTCAGCGGCTTAGCCACATATTGTACCGAAACCCGAAGTCCTCTCCGGAGCCAGATAATCTGCCGGTGCTATTATCAGCAGGGAGGCATTGTGTGCGGATATGCGGATCCGGCTCACGTTCGATGTTTTGGGAATGCACGTTCGAGAATCTCGGTCGAGCAAGAGAGCTGACGTTTCCAGGGTCTCTGGTGAACCAAATTGTGTACCAGGCGTGAGTCACGTAGACCCAAAAAAGAACTGGACCAGCAAAATAAGGTATCGCCAGGCGGTTCAAAGGCACGAGGGACGGAATGAGGCAGCGACAGGGTGGCGCGGTTATGCGGGGCTGGAGGGGGATACTGAGGGGCATATGGGTTCATGAGCGTGGTCGAGGGATTAGGAAGGTCGAGAGGAATAGGTGGAATTGATATACGACGCGTTTCAGCGGTCGAGAGAGGCACTTAGGAGAGAGAGGAGAGGAACGGTGGCGGGGTATCTGATTGATCTAGGAGTTATGCATGTGCGTGAGGCTTCGATTGGCGTGAACCCTAAGCGTGTGAGCTCACGATCGTGCGTTTCTGCATCCTGACGCTGGACAACCAGTCGCTCCGATGTGCCTACCGACGCAGCCGAGGTAGTGGAACAAGTGGACTTTGTCGGACGACCGAGATTGATTTCAGGTAGAGAAGATGGTGCGTGAGTGTACAATAGCTGGCACTGATACTGTGATCGATTGCTACTCGGCCGTGAGGAATTTTCGGGGTAATGTGTTGGCGAGCTCTGCCTAGCGGCCTGAGGCTCGGATTATCTTTGGGTGATGGGCATGGCATGTGCAGCGCTGTTAAGCACTGATAAGATTTCCGTAACCAGGGTCTCGAGGGTCCGACTCCACACTAACGGACTCTAGCGTCGAAAATATCAGATTCTGGGCGCTCGTCATTGGACGACGACGGGGTGAGCTGCAGCGGTCGGTCCGGGACGCCGCACTCGCCCGCACGGCCGCCACGGGCAACGCTGGACGCTGCTCCGCACTGTGCAGGCCCCGCCCCCAGCGCAAGAGCAAGGTCGCGCCACAACCGGTGCCTCTGACCGAGCTGTGATCGCGGAACTTGAACATCCTGATCGAGTCACGTGACAGCTGATAGCGGATTGATGCGGACTTCAATGACTGACGCATGCGGATGTGTCTGTGGTGGAGGGTGCTACCAGACGACCCGAAAATTTTGCTCCCGGCAGACAGGAATAACCGCGCACCAGCCGGCGACCCGTGCAAACCAAGGCAGGCGAGGACTACGGCTGAGGGGCCACGAGACCCAGGGCAAGCAGAAGCCAGTCGCGCGCCAGTAGCACCAGCCCCGACCAGCCAGCCAGTGCGTGCCACCAGACTCACGCACGTTCGTGAGTGTCTTGGGAGCTACCTTCACGCTACAAACCCGGGTTCGTCACCACCGAGCGCTCCGTCGACGTCAACGGCGTTCGGTCACACGACCGCTATCACATGCACCGATCTACATGGTTACATCAGGTCAAAGTGGTATTTCTGCATGCCAAGGGGCGAACGTGACTGCCCGCCAAGCCAGCAGAGGCATCATCGATGCAGACATGAGCAATGAACAAGTGGTGCCGGATGCAGGCGGCTGTGCGTCGCTTGGCGATTCAGGGTCAAGGTCGGACAAGAATCAGGAGGCGGATCGAGCGGCCATCGACAGGCACGACGAACGTTTCTAATGATCGGGCCAACTCAGCCTCCGATTGGACGCAGATGCACCCACGTGTGGCACTGAAGGATTTCTACCACACAGGGCACGCCCTCTCGCCTGCGCCCAGCCAGGGGGCCACCAGGGGCGCGGACCGCTATCTTTCCAGAAATCGTAAGCACCGCAAGCTCCGCCGGCACCTGTAAGCGAGTCGGCGAGTCCTGCTGCAGAAGCGACCGGCCAATACGTCAGGGATCCACTGTGCAGAGGGTTTTCTCCAAAGAGGGCGTTCAGGCATACCGGGCGCGTCAGGCGTAACTCGTCAGCTTCTGAAGCAAAGGACACCAGGAAGGCTACGAGCAAGCCTCGGGCAGACTGCGACTCTTGCCAGGTCCGGCGCAGGTCCGACGCGAGTCTGTCTGGGGTATGGGCCCAGTTTGCGCTCGAAATCCTGACGCAGCCAGCGTAGCCACCGTAGCCGGCCCAGCCAGCCGCCGCATTTATTACTGCCAGGACGCACCGCCCATTTCTTGGCCTTTCCCTCCAAACTTCTTTCCGACACCTCTGTCACCCACTCTTGTCATATCGAGACTTGGCATCGTGCTCGACGACTTGGCGCCGTACACGCACACCACCGCGCGCACCCCCCAAGCTAGCTTCCAAGCGAAAGCACTCCTATTCTCGTCTTCGCCAAGCACCCCCCGCTCGTAGCTCTTCAGGATGTTCCCTCCCGAGCTCCGCGACGAGGACCGCCTCCCCGCGGGTGAGCAGAAGGTCGACTTCTCGCAGAAGCATCCTCTGTTCAACGACCTTTGTCCCCAGGACTCTTACACCGAGGAGGGTGTCTACTGGGTGAGTAGCAGCTATCTAGCCGGCAGGCGGCGTCGTCAGCGCCTTCGAGAAAGTTTGCTATACGCGACTTCCTCGCACCGAACGTTCCAGCCAGCCAGCAACGAGCCAGCCAATCCATCCCGCATGCAGCCAGCTGACAATCCAGGCCGACCTGCCGTTCAAGCAGCGTCAGCGCTGGGTGAACCGCCAGGCGACCGCCGAGTGCAAGCGTGAGCTCAAGGTCGTCTGGGAGATGTTCAAGAACGACCCCCTCTCGCCCTTCACCGCCTACTGCCGCCGCTACGTCGTTACCGGAATGGGCATGTTCACCGAGGGTTACACCATCTGTAAGTATCCATCCTGCCATCACGCACGATCATGTGCTCCATTCTTGTTCCAACTGTGCGCCATTGTGCAACCGGCGACTTTTCGTCATGTGCCTCGCTCGCCCCAGTGGTGAAATGAGGTATGCGCACCAGTGAATGGACTAAAGTGGTGCGCCCTGCCACTTCTGCCATTCAGCGCCGATCCACCGCGCGGGAACGTGCGTTCGCAGCGGCCGGCGCTAGCCCTATCAGCCGAACTTGGGGACGTCACCCATGCACGCCGCGGCCCGCGGCTCGAGCGCCGACCCAGAAAGAGAAGCATCCCCACGCACGCACACATGGCACGATAAGATCCACCAGTCGCTAACCACCGCCAGTCTCCATCGGTAACATCTCGTCTCTCTTCCAGTCCGTCTGGCCCGAGTGCTGGAAGACCCACGAGGTCTGTGAGGCCAACTGGGTCGCCGGTGTCTCGTACATCCAGATCATCGGTATCATTTGTGGTCAGATCGGTGTCGGTTTCGAGGGTGACTGGATTGGTCGCCGTGTCGGTCTCGTCCAGGACGCTCTTGTCATGGCTCTCGGTCTCGTCATGCTTACCGCTTCGTGGGGTACCACCCTCAACGGTTGGGTCATCTGCTACGCCTGGTCTCAGTTCGTCTACACCCTCGGTGTCGGTGGCGAGTACCCCATGACTTCCACTACCGCTCTCGAGGCCAAGACCTCGTCTTCCGGCTCTTCGCAGACCGACGACAAGCTCCACCGTGGACGCAACGTCGTTCTTGCCTTCCTCATGCAGGGTTGGGGCCAGCTCCTCAACCAGGGTCTCCTGATTATCATGCTCCTCATCTTCCACGGTGGCTCGACCCCGCCCTACTCGAAGACGACTGCCCAGTGGACGTTCCGTCTCTCGTTCGCCTTCATGATCCCTCCTACTCTCTGGCTCGCCTACCACCGTTACTACAAGCAGACCTACTCCTCGGCCGCTCTCCAGAAGTCGAAGAAGAACGCCCGTGTCAACCAGTCAGGTTACGACGTTCAGTCGCTCCGCCTCGTTGCTACCCACTTCGGTGGCCGTCTCATCGGTACGACCATGGGCTGGCTCACTGCCGACTTCCTCTTCTACGGTGCTAAGCTCTTCGCCTCCTCGTTCATCAAGGTCATCACCCCCGGCTCCAAGTCTGTCATGACCGGATGGCTGTGGAACCTGCTCAATGTCGGTGTCTCGCTCGTCGGCTACTACCTCGCTGCCTTGATGGTCGACCACAAGTTCTACGGACGCAAGCGCATGCAGTCTATCGGCCTGCTGTTCTGCGGTATCCTCTACCTCCTCCCCGCCATCTGGTACACCCAGCTCCGCTCGCGCGCCCACATCGCCGGTTTCCAGACCATCTACTTCCTCGCCTCCTTCTTCCAGCAGTTCGGCCCCAACTGCACGACCTTCCTGCTCGCTGCCGAGGTCTACCCCATCTCGGTCCGTGCCACTGCCCACGGTATCTCGGCCGCCTCTGGCAAGATCGGTGCCCTCATGCCCGCCGTCATCTACAACTACATCGACGACCACACCAAGTTCTGGGTTGTGTGCTGGTTCGGTTTCCTCGGATGGATCGTCACTGAGATCTTCATCCCTGATGTTACCGGTCTCGACCTCCGTGAGCAGGACCGCTACTGGGCTTTCGTCCGTGAGGGTCGTGCCAAGGACTACCACGGTATCGCCGTCAACCCCCGCCACCTGTCTCTCTTCGAGCGTGTTGTCCTCAAGCGTCACAAGGCTTACGACCCTGAGCTTGACCGCCAGAGCCGTATCAAGGAGCTCCGTGTCATGTGGGAGGCCCGCCAGCAGCAGAAGGCTCTCGAGGAGCCCGGACAGCAGATCATCGTTCCGGCCGAGGACGACGAGCTCTCGTCGAACGCCGAGTCGTTCTTCGAGAAGGAGTTCAAGCACGCTGAGCTCAACGACGACTTCCCGCACCCGACGCATAACGACCAGCTCCAGATCCAGCGCCAGATCACCCGCCAGTCGATCGCCGACGCCATCGGCGACCACCACAACGAGAAGCGCTAAGGCATTCTCTCGATCTCGGCGGATCTTCGCACGGTATACAATACGCTAGGCAACCTCATTAGATTAGTCTCATCTTCCTCATCATACGCTCATCATATTCCAGCTCCAGCAGCTCTGTAATGTATTCATTAGTGCACCGAAAGTTAAGGTTGCAGTGGCCCCATCACCTCTCATCATTCTCACACTAGAACTGAATTCAACGACCGCTGCATCGTTAACAGCAGGTCAGGGGGGTCGGACCGTCATCTGGGCCTTCTCGAAGTTCTCACGAGGCCCACCTCGGCTCCACAGACAGCAGGGAAATGCGCAATACTTCGATGGCCGCATACCGCGCAGTATTGCGGCGGCGCTAACTGTTCTGACGCAATACGATGTCCGCGCTCCAATTCCGTTCCGGCTCGGGCTCCGAACCTCTCTGGCCGCGGGGCGTACGGTGCATTCCACCGACAGCCAAGGTCCGAGGGTGGAAGGCGGAGGGAGCGAGGCGGCGGGACCGCAAAGGCAGTGCAGTACACCCATGTGCATCGTGCCGTACTCTGCCGTCGTCTCGCAACTGACGCAACTGTCCTTTGGCCTAAGCAAACCAGCAGAAACCTCTGAGTCTTGGGGTCGAGCGAAAAATGGCGAGCGGCGCTAGTCGAGGTCTGACGCAACTCCGCCATCCCGCGGCAGTGGGCTCGTCGGTGGGTCGCTCCGGCCCCATTCTTTCGCCCTGACAGTGTGCTTTGTCACCCAGAGTCACTCCGCAGCCTCTTCTCTGTCCCCAGAAACACGCAGGCAGCGGGCCAGACTTCGCCTGCTCGCTTTCTCGCTTGCTCCAACATGCCCAGCTAAGTCATCTCCGACGGGGATGTGCAGGTCCAGAGCGAGTAGGGCAGCAGGCACTGAAATCGGATTCGCAGCAACAGTCTGACTACGAGTAGCACGTTCGTGAAACGAGTGTAGTGTGGCAGCGACCCTCGGGGCAGATGTCCGCCTCGGCAGCGGCATCAACTCGGTCAGTAAGTCGTGCCTGTTCGGCCTATCCTTGTGTGCGTGAAACGTCTTGACGTCTTGAGAAGGAACGTGTGGAGCCGCAGAGCGACGCGAGGAGCGCAAGGAGCGCGAAGGATGCAGGCGATATACCGCGCCGATCACATTACGACAGCACGCGGGCGCCTCATGCCTCCCTGCTCTGGACGGCATCATCGGCAGACGGAACCGAAACTTGGCGCGGGTCGGCATCTACTGTATGCTTAGCTTCGGGTGGCACACCTTGCAACACTGGCTCCACATATAGAATCAACAACCCTGCAACTCCACAGTGCCTGCCCCAGCTCACCGCAGCCGCTGGGATACATGGTACGGCCACGTTCGTGAGTTTCTTTGTTCTTGGGTTTGCGTACGCCTTGGTGTATGGGTGGTTGTGGCGGAGTGCACAGCGGGACGACGGGGTCGATTGCGCCTGCGATCGGGGGTGCACGAGTTTGTTGTGGGGTAGCGAGTTCTCGTTTGGGAGGTCGAACGTTGGTACGTCTCGTTGTTGCGACACACCTCATTCGATTGGACGTTCCTCCCCGGGC
Source organism: Trichosporon coremiiforme (assembly GCA_039545355.1). Lineage (NCBI taxonomy): Eukaryota > Fungi > Basidiomycota > Tremellomycetes > Trichosporonales > Trichosporonaceae > Trichosporon > Trichosporon coremiiforme. Next base: position 748,292 of record BCJJ01000007.1, read on the forward strand.
AAAACGTTCTTTAAAAGCCGAATGGCAGTACTACGTGAGCCACAGACCGGTACTGACATGGTGGACAGCCGGACAACTTCAGCGTACATGGACAAGTACGGAGAAGCGACGAGCCAGAGTGACGACCTCGACCACGCATCATCGACATAGGGAGAGCGGCGCCTTCGCCGGGTCAAGGCTCAATGAGGACAACTGACACGATGGAGTGATGCTCACTGACGAACTAGGAGTGACACAGGACAGCAGACAATCTGCGGTGACGGCTGAAGGAACAGAGCGCGGTCGGCACATCCAGTGCTACTGGCGATCACCGTACGGTTTCTTGGGAATGTCGACCGCCATGTCCGAACAAAGCATTGCATCGGACGTGGGCGTCTGTCAGTTCAGCGAGTTGGCTCGTGTGTGCGGCAGTCTTGCTGTTGGACTTCTTGGTGGGTCTTGGTGAAAAATTTACTGCCCGCAGTCGCTGGCTGTCACGGGAAGACCACCACACATCTTGTGACAGCGACTGGGTTCAGCTCAACGACGATCCCCGCAGTAATACCGAAGAGGTTCGAAAGTAAAGCGTGACACTCGTGTCTGCGCCGGAGGATGGCGTTGATGTGAATCCTCTTGGAGGCTGCGGTCAGCTGGAACTGAGGAAGGACACAGCGCACTGCGCCAACAGTGTCCCTCAATGGTTCGAGGCTGAAGTGAGCTGAGAATGCAGGAAATCGCAGCTCACTGTTTCTTGGTTTACATGTCGCAACGCAAAACGCCCTGTGGCTTAATGGTAGGCTCGACGTGACCCACATAGCGTTTTCTTCAGCTGACGGTCGACAGACAGGTTTGCGTCTGAGATCAGCGTTTAGCAGTTGATCGATCGCGCTAGGGTCGGCGGTGGCGCACGGCAATCAACTTGCCACTATACGAGGTTCGACTACGCCGGCAGCGACTTCTACGGGATCGACTCTCAAGCACGCTCTCCGTCTCGACAGTACGGAGTGGCCAGAGCTTGAGTACGTGCAATGACATCACTCCTGACTGGCGCCTCTCAGGCAAGGTTCCCAAGTGTCATGGCTGATGTTAGCTCTTCGGATGGCCCCCGACAAGGCTTACCTTTTCAATACCCCGATCTCGAGTAGAAGTGGCGCCTGTGCCGCGAGCGCGTCGATGCCCCGCGATGCCTGGAGTCATCTGGGTGCTCTTGAGGTCAACAGTGTGACTCCCCTCTCCGTGTTTTCTCCTTCGCTGACTACAGGCCCGACAGTTGTGGTGTTAATCGCAGGGAGCAAGTGACAGTGTCACGATCTAGCTGTCACTGGAAGAGCCTGAGCTCACACTGTTTGGACTCCAGCTCCAGCGGAGGGCAGAGGGCGAGATGGATCTGGCGTCAGCTTTCGTCAGGCTCGGCCGACAGCTTACCACTTCAACCTGCCCTTTGATGTGGTAGGTCCTGCGATCATCCACCCCCGTCATAACTGACGAGGAAGACTCAGCGCGTGGACGGGGATCGTGAGTTTGGCGAGGTTACTGGTCGGTGGATGACTGGACAACGATGGGAATCGACTCAGCTGCACAGACTCTCTGTCGTCACAACACGCAGAGTCATTTGATGGTCCCCCTTGAGACACACGATGTGCTCCCCGCCCCTCTTGCTCTTTGGCCCGCTGGCTACTGGGTGTCTGAGGTCCCTACACAGCGGTACTGCTGGCAGGTACGCCGGGCTGCCACCTCTGTATGTTTCAAGTTCCTCACGTCGACGTCCCAGCGACAGTAGGTGCCGGGCCCGCAACGCATGCGACTCGGGACAGGCCAAGCGCCAGGCCATCCAGGTGCGCCCTCTTGCGACTGCGGGCTGCCCCAGACCTCTGAACGGTCGCTTTCTGAAAAACGGACTATTGCCTGAGCCCTTTCCTAGACGTGAGGGGGTGCTTCAATCAGGTAACGAGGGCCTTCCAAAAGGATGCAGTGTGCGTGGACGTCCGCGCCAGCTGCTACGTCGTGGGCGTGGCCGTGGCGCGATGCCACAACATAGCCTTGCTGCACAGCTTCGACCCCCGCTGTGGCGTCTCCGCACCGTCACTCACTGCTGGTACTCTTTACTCCAAGCATACACCATTTACGCAAGGTCAGACCAATGCTGCCAACGCTGAGAGTGCCGCTATGTGCGTGCATCTCAGCTATGAGCTGCAGCATCATCTACGTTTGCAGTGAACGATGTCAGACGGCGACCTAATTAATACCCTGCACAGCGGCTCTCAATAGTGGTTATAATTGGATTAGCCGGGAGTTGTAATGCGATGACGACAGATTGCGGTGCGCAGCGCAATGGCTGGTTGGCTGGTGGACATTGCCCTCTCCCCCACGTGAGTGTGGGGAAGTGGGATCTGCGCAGCAGGACGTGCGCTGATAGACGGCGCTGGGGTGGTTGATCCGGTCATCCGGTGGAGGTTGTCAGTGTCAGCTGCCTGGCGCCTACGGTCAGGACATGGTCAGCGCTGGGAAAAGAGGTTGAGATCGTACTATCACCATCTCGCACGACAACGACGTGCACACACATACATTGAAGCCCGACGCCGACGCCGAGGAATCGACTCCGACACAGATTCACTCCCGCCCGCCGGTAAGACAAGACGCACGACTACCGATAAGAACACGCCTCGGTCTTTCCCGCCCACACGCTTACTCACCCACACCACCAGACATGGGCAACAACGCCTCTCGCCCCGTCGTCCCCGGGCGCCGCCGCTCCGCGCCTGCCGGCACCGGCGACGAGCCCACCATGCCTCCCCTGGAGCACTCGCAATCCGAGCATCCGTACCGGGACGACGACGCAGCGTCCATCGCGCCATCCTTCGCCGGCACGCTCGCCAGTATCTTCAGCGAGCGCACCGCAGTCTCCGACCGGACCATGCTCGACAATGCCTCGCTCTACTCCTCGACTGGAACTGTGCTCGACGAAGCCGTCGTCCCGCCCTCCGACGCTATCCGAAACGGCATGGCCTCAGCCATGGAAGCGCTGAACGGCGAGAAGGGCTGGCCAGCCACAGTCGCCACTGCGCAGCTCGAGTGGCTCGCTCAAGACGCCGGACGTAGGGCGCGTTGGCTCCGCGCCGAGGTGGTGATGCAGCAGCGCCGCGCCAAGCGGAACAAGCGCGGCATGGCCCGTCGCCACTCGGGCGGCAAGACGCAGGTGTTCAACCTGTCTCTCGCCGGCGAGGACCGCGCGCATGAGGAGGACGCGGCGGTCGTCCGCCGCCTTGCGATGGAGAAGATGGCGGGCGAGCACCGCACGCGGTCCGAGGAGCTCGCGAAGGAGATGCTCGAGCAGGCGCTGGCGGAGAACCCCCTCCCGCCTCCCTGCGAGGAGGCGGATGAGGAGCGGAATGCGCTCGAGCGGGAAGTCCGAGGCGCGCACAAGGAGGCGCGGGACCAGTATCACGCGACCTGCAAGGAGGCGGCGGACGCACACGCTACAGCCCTCCGGAACGCCGACATCGCGCATGGCAAGGCGTACAGCGCCGCCAAGGTGCGGTACATGGGCGCGACGCTGCGTGCCCCTGATCTCCCGACCGGCGGGACGAGCATGCGCCAGGCCAGTGTCGGTCCGATCTGGGAGTAAACACGATCAGAAGCAACTGTACACACGATCAAGGGCGAGGAGGAAGAAGAGGTGGCCACACCACCGTGTAGCGATCAAGCGGTTGTACCCGGCAGAAACGGAAATGTATTCGGACTCGACTCATCACTGTTGCTGCAGGGGCTTACGCTCCACTGACTGACGACACACTGACTCGCTGCACCCGCTGCATTCTCTGCAGTCTCTGCAGTCTCTGCGCTCGCTTGCGCTCGCTCCGCACTTTGTGCATATGTAGTGATTGCATTGGATGAGAATTAATTTACATTTTTCTGCTGACATGCTGATCCAGATGTTTTGTGGAGAGACGGTGAACCTCGCTCTCTCAAGCTCGGAGGCTCGCTCCGCTCGCGTTGCGCGCCTACTTGAGCTCCTTGAGGACCGACTCGATCTTGTCGGCGAGGATGGCTACGTGCTCGGGGCCGAAAGTGAGGGTGGGGCGGAGACGGACGGCGCGGTCTCCGCATCCTCCGATCTGGACACCGGCGGCGCGCATCTTGCCGAGGAACTGGTCGCGCTTCTGCGGGGTCGCAATGTCGAACGCCTGGAACGTGGCCTCGTCCTGTCCACGGTGGTTCTCGACGAGGCCCTGGTGCCGGGAGAAGACATCCGAGAGGGCGGCGGAGAGCACATCGCCCGTGGAGCGCGTGTAGTTGACGAGATCGTTGGCCTTGATGATGCGGATGATCTCGCGCGCCTGCAGCGCGCGCATCGGGTCGCCCATCCACGTGTTGTAGTTGCGGTAGGGGGCGTTAGGGCGCGTCTCGGCGCGGTGGAAGATGCCCGCCTGCTGCATCTTCTTGGAGAAGGTGACAAAGTCGGGCGCGTCCTCGGCGCTGAGGCCCCACTTCTCGTGCGCCCAGAACGTGCCCGTGGCGCCGACACCGGTCTGGACCTCGTCCGCGATGAAGAAGGCGCCGTGCTTGCGCGCGATCAGGCGGAGCGAGCGGAAGAACTCGGGCGACGCGTGGCAGTCGCCACCCTCCGAGAGGATGGGCTCGATGATGACGGCCGCGACGGGCTTGTGGGCCTTGTGGCGCACGAGAATGTCCTCGTACTCGGCGAGGCAGCGCGCCTCCTCGGCCTTGTTCGCGGCCTCGTGCTCGGACAGCGGGTACTGGAGCTCGGGGAAGGGGGCGACGGGCCAGTCGAACGCGGGAATGTCGATCTTGTGGATCGCCTTGGAACGGGTGGCAGAGAGCGAGCCGAACAGACGGCCGTGGAAGCCCTGCTTGAACGACAGGACGCAGAGGTCGGGGGCACCAGGAGCCTGGTTCAGCATGCACGACTCGAGCTCCTCCTTCGTGAAGGGAGCCTCGGCCGAGCCACGCTCGCGCTGGCGGTATGCCATGAACGCAGCCTTGAAGGCGGTCTCGTTGGCAGACGAACCACAGAGGGTGGTGACGAGATGGTCGAGACCCTTCGGGGCGACAGTCAGGAGACCAGTCTCGAGGATCTCGGCCCAGTTCTTGGGCGGGAACGAACCAAGCGCGGGGCGGTTCAGCGCGGCGTGGATGAACTCGGGCTGAAAGTCAGTTCTGGCTCAGGGGTACCGGGTCAACTGTGCCGACGGCTGTGCCTGTCGTGCAAGCTGGTGTGCCGGCGCAACCTGGTGTCCTACTCAGTGCGACACCCAACGAACGGGGCGCCACGGTGACGTGGGCATACCAAGGGCGCGGACGCCGGAGTAACTGTCCACAAGAGAGCGGAGGAACTCCTGTCGCACGACCGGCGCACAGCCGGCACGCACCGAGACACGTAGCACGAGTACGCAGTGTCACTCACAGTCTTGGCGAGCTCGATCATCTGGGGCACGTTGTAGCCGAGAGCGGTCGACGAGATCTGGCCGAACACGTCGAGGAGGGTGTTGCCATCGGCGTCGACGAGGTAATTTCCGCTCGACTTGTCATAGTCGCCGACGAGGACGTGGGTGCGCGAGTCCTGGACCTTGTCGATCTCGGCGGACTGGGGTCAGTTCAAGACGTAGATACGACAACTTACGGCGGCTTTGCTGGCGGGGCCGGGGACGGAGTCGGTGTGGACCTCGGGCTTGGCGGGCTCGTTGGGGATGAGATCGCGGGATGTGAAGGTGCGGACGGCGCTGGTGCCAGCGCGGCGGGCGACGCGGAGGGAGGAGAGAGTCGGGCGCATCATCTTGGGTGACACGAGAGACACGGGGGAGTGGACGGTGACAAGAAGGGGCGGTCGGGCAATGGCACTCGGGTTTTATCAGCGCGGCATTCATACGAGCGGCCAGCCAGCCAGCCCTAGCGCTAGCCCATCAGCGTCCGGCGGCAGCTTCCTCTCCTGGTTGTCCATGGTGGAGGCATGAGTCGCTGATACACGAGCTCGGCTAGACGTTCGGCTCGAACTGATTGGCTGACATTCAGGTTCACCGGTTCAGGCGGATCCACACCGGCTCAGGCCGTAATCGCATACCGTACTTGACTCTGGGCCCCCGCAACATTTTGCTTGCCGCGTCGTATAATTCGTCTTCCCCCACCGCACCCACTCGTCTCGTATCGGTCTAGACGGGTACGACTCTTGCCCACGTACAGCTGGTATCCAGCGACGACTCACAACAAGCCCAGCTATCAAACACAAGGTGGATCTGGCCAAGTTTCCACTTTGCAACACTCGATTCGTGAGGTACAGCGAGTCAGGGATCGCCATGTCCAGACCACCAGACGGCGGCCTTCGTCGTCACTTCAGACTCTTCTTTGTCCATCTCTCACACCTAATCAAGCAACTAACTACTACTACTAAGGATGGCGAGCCTTGGGGGCGACAGGCTGTTCCAGAGCGGGGCGTGAGCGTCCCATTGGCGTCGGTCCAGGCCCCGTATCGGACCATCTTCCCTCTACCACTTCCCCCCTCACGGCCCTGTCATACTCATCGCCTCGACGTTCAGTGCTTCGGGTCGTGAGCGACAACCTCAATCTCCGCCTTCATGCCCGGGATACCGAGGCGGCCGACCTCGACGCAAGTCCAAACGGGACAGTGGTCAGGCATCCACTTGCGGAAGTTGGCGATCATGAGGTCCATGGCGGCGTCGTCGAGGGTGAGGTGGTATGAACGCACGCGGAAGACCTGCGACCAGCCCTTGCCGCCTGCAGACTTGAGCGCGAGCTCGACGTTCCTGAACGCCTGTTCGATCTGCGCTTCGACGTCGTCTGAGATCGCATTCGGGGGCTGAGGGTCCCAGCCGCCTGGAGGGTTAGTTTACCAGAAGCAGAAGGTGGCGAGGGGTAACAATGAGGTGGGGTGCGGATCAAAAAGAAGAGAGGGGGATGCGAGGGCTCGACACTGATGAAAGACCGATACTCACCCTGACCTGAACACTCGATGTTGTCGCCGACCCGCACGGCCTGCGAGTAGTGGTACTCTTTGAGCGCCGTCTGGCCCCATCCCTCGTACGCGGAGAACTTTACGGTGGTTTTGTCAAAGGTCATTGTTGGATGCTGCTGTGTCTGTCGGTGTGGGACCACACCAGCCTCGCGACCTGCTCCATAAATGGTCTCCAACACTCTCACATCAGTGAGAACGGGAGCTTGGCAAGCTGTGCCAAGATGAGCTTCTTATCCACGGCCTCCGTCGTCGGTGGACTACAGACGCGGCAGACGCGGCGGACGTGTTCGATGTAGGAGTGAGGTGGGTCATTTGGGGCACCATGAGTGGTGGTTAGCATGTGAGTCCATGAGCACGATGCACGTTGTTTGCGGCGTCCTGCAGCTATATCCGTGTCCCCTCCCTTTCCCATCACTTGGCCAACGCTCAGACCGCGGCGTGTCCGCACCAGGACGCACCAGTATACACCCGTGCTCGGTGTCAATTCACCGATCGCGGTCCCGACCTACATCAGCTGATCACCGAGGATGTCACCAACGCATGACTGTTAGCTGAGCTTGACGGCGATGCCAAGATATCATCAGCGTGTGGGGGCTTGGCACGGAGGTATCGCGGCGATCAAAAGCTCCGTGAGCGGTAGTCCGGCGCGGCTTGCGCGGCTTAGGCTGGCGCGGCTTGCGCGGTTTAGGCTGGCGCGACGATGACAAGACGCCGAGCGTCCGGCAACGGAGAGGAGGAGCAAGGTTGAGATCTATGGCAGGAACGGCGGAAGGTATGGGAAAGAATGCACGTGACAGGCGACTGCACAGGATCCTCGGCGGTAGTGTCGCGCGAGCAGCACGTTGCAGCATACGCTATCAGACAAGCTTGGACATATGCATGAGATAAAGCTTCGACATATGTATGAGATTAAGTGGAGCTGTGGACTCCAGGGGAGAGATAGCGAAGATGCCGGCCGGTGTATGTCGGCCGGTCCGGCCGCCTTGGAAGTCAACATCTACTTCGGGTCGTAAGCCACGACCTCGATCTCGACCTTCATGGCCGCCAGCCCAAGCTGCGGCACGCCGATACAGGTCCACAGCGGCTTGTGGTTCGGGCACCACTTGCGGAATCCCTTGACCATGGCGTTGAGCGCCTTCTCGTCGAGCGGGATGTGGTACGAGTTGACGCGGTAGACCTGCTCCCAGCCCTTTCCGCCCGCCGTGCGCACGGTGAGGTCGACGTTCTCGAACGCCTGGGCGATCTGTTCCTCAATGTCGTCCGAGATCGCGTTCGTGGCCGGATCCCAGCCGCCTTGTCGTCAGCATCTCGAAGTGGCAGAGATCAAGGGAGAGGGAGGTAGCGCAACACACCTTGGCCGGCGCACTCGATGCGGTCGCCGACGCGCACCGCCTGCGAGTAGTGGTAGTTCTCCAGCGCGAACTGGCCGTATCCATCGTAGGAGCTGAAGGGAAGTGAGGACATTGTTGTTGTGATGGTGAGCTCAGTAGCTCTCCAGAAGCCTTAAATACGCGGCATGCCGTAATGACGTCGATGAACCAGCGGACTAGCAATCAGACTGCTGCCACGAGCTGCACGTGAGTTTGCTGTCGACTGCGCTTCGACGGTGCTTAGTCAGTGGCCAAGCCCTGATAGTGCTTTGTAAGCCCTTGTAGAGCTGAGTGCGCCCTCTGATGTCGCACCTGGCTCGGTCCATGGTGGTTCCGCAGTGCGAGCAGCCTGATTGGGGCCCAGCTGTTCCTCCCGTCCGATTGATGATAGCGCGCGTCCACCACGACTCCTCGGCAGCCTAGATGTCAGCTTCGTAACAACGGCCTGACCGTTATATGGTGTCGATCATCTTATCAAGAAGTCCAGTGACAAAGGGGAGAGAGTTTCGGACTCTCTGTTGGTCTGTGCCCCGCAGTTGTGTAGGGGGAGGTTCAACGGCTAAACTGGCCGCACAGCGCTCCTTCGAAGGCCTCATATACCGAGTGCTATGAGCCAACACTAACAGTACAGAGGTCAGTCGATAGTCGAACAATCAAGAAGCTCGTGCAGTGCGAACACCGGCCCAAAGTGAGATAAACGTGACTGTTTCTGCCCGCCGAGTCCGCCGCAACCTGGCGGCGATCAGTGCGGAATTCACCGAAGCCGCCCAGTCCAATCTCGGCGTCTGCCACCAGAGTACCCAATGGCTGGTCGCATCCTATGCAGTCCCCCAGCGGTGGGCTGCGCCCTTCGGTGGCATTCGCGTTGAGCAGATACGACAGCGCCGTCAGGTGGTGTTCGTCCTTCGTCGCTTCGGTCGGTAGAGATACCGTGGCCCACCCGGCTCCAGGCCAGAGTCGGGTATCGCGTTCCCACCACGCCACTGCCCACTATCTTTCGGCTGAGGCCGACGCGCCCAGCCCGCCAGGCCACGGTCACGGTCACTCTCCCAGACTATGCGGCCCCACAGCGGCCCGCTATCTGCCCGACGTCGCTCACATATAGCTTGCTTCTTCGGCACCACCTCCGTCCCCCGCCCTACACACCCCGATACACATCACACAGCATGACTGTCAACCCTCAGGACTGGGAGGCCGTCTCGGCCGCCAAGCGCGCCGGTCGCGATGCGCTCATCCCCAAGGCGTGGATCATCAAGGACGTCGAGGAGCGCAACGTTCAGAGCGTCGCCGAGAGCTGCGGCGTCCTCTCGCCCGAGGAGATCAAGATCACCAACACTGCGGCGCCTGAGCTCGTCAAGAAGATGGTCAACAAGGAGCTCACCTCTGAGCAGGTCGTAACCGCGTTCTGCAAGCGTGCCGCTATCGCCCAGCAGCTTGTGAGTGCATGCCGGCTTGGAAGAGCTTGGCCGTCGGGGAGTTCCACAGTGACCGTCCCGCTGCACGTGAAGCCGCGCTGACAACAGACGAACTGTCTGACCGAGATCCTGTTCGACGACGCGATCGAGCGCGCCAAGGCGATCGACGCCGCGTACGCCGAGTCCGGTAAGCCTGCCGGACCGCTCCACGGCCTGCCGATCTCGCTCAAGGACAACTTCAACGTCAAGGGCGTGGACACGACCGTCGGCTTCATCGCGTGGGCGAACGACCCCGCCTCCATCGACTCGGAGCTGACGCAGCTTCTGCGCGAGCAGGGCGGTATCATCTTCTGCAAGACCAACGTGCCCACTGCCATGATGATTGCCGAGAGCTACAACAATGTCTGGGGTTACACTGCCTCGCCCTGGAACCGCGACACCTCGTCTGGCGGATCAAGTGGAGGCGAGGGTGCTCTTCTGGCCTTCAAGGGTGAGTTGCGGATGAAATGGTTGTGATTCTGACGGATAGGCTCTCCCCTCGGCGTCGGCACCGACATTGGCGGCAGTATCCGTATTCCCTGCGCCCTCTCCGGCATCTACGGACTGAAGCCGTCCTTCGGACGCTTCCCGACCTACGGTGCTCGCTCTGGCATGCCCGGCCAGGAGGCCGTGCGCTCGATTAACGGACCGATGTCGGCTTCGCTCGAGGCGTGCAAGCTGTGGTGCCAGACCGTCGTTGGATCGCAGCCGTGGCTTCGGGACCCGTACGTCGTCCCGATCCCCTGGCGCGAGGTGCAGCTTCCCGAGAAGCTGTGCTTCGGCATGATCGTCGACAACGGCCTCGTCCGCCCTCTGCCGCCGGTGCAGCGCGCTCTCCGCGAGACCAAGGCTGCGCTCGAGGCGGCGGGCCACAAGGTCGTCGAGTGGACGCCGTACGACGCGGCCGAGAGCAAGTCGCTCCTGGAGCGCTTCTTCGCCGGAGACGGTGGCGCGAAGATCTCCGGCTTCATCAAGGAGGGCGGCGAGCCTTGGCCCAAGGGACTGGAGGCGTTCGAGGCGGCCGCCGAGCACTTCAAGGACAAGCCGCCCGCCGTCGGCGACCTCTGGACGCTGCAGGCTGAGCGCAGCGCTTACACCAAGAAGGCGCTCGACCACTGGATGGCCTCTGCCGAGCTCACTGGCACCGGACGGCCTTTCGACGGCGTCATCTCCCCCGTGTCCGCGTACGCGTCCTGCCCTCGCTACACCTACGAGCACGTCACGTACACGTCCATGTGGAACATCACCGACCAGAGCAGTGCCGTCTTCCCCGTCTCCTTCGTCACGGAGCATGATGAGAAGACTCAGATCGGAGACTTCCGCGACGACGTCGAGAAGCGCATCTGGGAGAGGTACGACCCGCAGGAGGTCCTTGGCGCCCCTGTCGGACTCCAGGTCGTCACGATGCGTCTCGAAGAGGAGAAGGCGCTCGCCCTTGCTGAGGTCGCCGCTAAGGCCCTGGGCAAGATTTAGTAGTTGCATAGGCAAACCGCATGAATCGAACACATCTTGGGATCACTAGACGCCGCAATGTCTCGGTCGCTGTGGACTGGCAGCGCCTCCCCGGTCCTTCAACGAGCAGCCATGATCGCCGTGATCCATGAGCAGAACGCCTTGGCTGGGTGGGCTAACACCGGCAGACAAAAGTTGAACCCCGCAGTGGGTTTCCTCCATAGCCAAAGCCAAAAGAGCTGATAGACGAGCCCGATAGACGAGGTCTCGCGTATCGAATGTTCCCCTCCCCCCACTCTGTGACGCCGTATACGCAGTGGCGCCGCCTTATCCGTAGCGGGTCGAACTTCCGCCCAGCAGCAATGTTGACTCCTCTTCCTTTCTTGGGGAGCGGTTGCCCGCTATCTCTTTTTTGAGACCCAATAAAAGCACCATTGGCGTACAAGACGATAGTGTCCCGATAGACAGTTCAGCTCCCAGATAGGCTGCAATTCACCTCTGTGAAGTGGCTGCCATGAGCGGTTGCTGTATCAGTCTCAAAACGGCAGAAATTCAGATATGTGGGCAAAACCAGACTCCTGCCCCAGCCACGTCTCGGCAATCGCTCTCTTTAGCGTACTGCAGCCGAGCCGCAATCTGCATTCCCTTGTTGCCGCAGACGTGCGGTGCGTCGGGCAGCAGGTGGCTTTGCGGTTGCAGGTGGGCAACAGTCAGCACTGGCATGCAGAGGCGTTCGAGGTGAATTCGCGTCAGCTGTCCCTCCCGTGCCACAGAGCGGTAAGGGCCCGGGGCCCAACACCCGACCGCGGTTCTCCTCCACTTGGATCCTGAGCCCTCGTATCGTGCGATCGCACATGACCGGCTCTGCCCTCGCCCCCTGCCGGGCTCGCCCTTGGGTCGCGTAGGTCTTCTGCAGCTGACAATGTAAAGTCATTCCGAACACTATCGCTGAACAAGCAGCGGGGCGGCTTGCTCCGCATACAACTCATACACGACTTAGACGCGCCGCCGCCTTGGTAGAATTAACTCGGTCTGGCGCCGCACCCGCACCCGAGCGATCCGCGACCCGAAGATAACACCCCGGCGATTCCGGCAAGCTTCACGCTCCAGAAGCCGCTCGGCAAGCTTATAGCCCACTTAAGAAAGAGCGTCGGCCATCTTTCGAATCATTCTCTCGCATCTCGCATCGCGATTCAACAGAGCTAGGACTGGAGCTCCGCTCCGCACCGAGTCCGCCGCTCCACATCGCATCACCGACCAGATCACATCACATACTCCCACATCGACGCGTGCGATACAGCGCATCACACACTCCTCGATCGTCCAGTAAATCCCGCGGATCCGACTCCACGAACGCAAGATAACTTACGAGCACGATGGGCAAGACGCAGCGCAAGATTGAGAAATTCTTCTGGGGCGAGCCGCCCGAGGACCCGAAGGAGCGCAAGCTGCTGTTCAAGCTGGATCTTGTGATTCTCTCCTACGTCTGTCTCTCGTACTGGGTCAACTATCTCGAGTGAGTCTTGCTTGCGCGAGCTTCTGCTTCAGTAAGCTTGTGCTGGAGCAGTGTCAAGGGCTGGGCAGGGGTGGGCATGAGGTGATACGGTCATGTGGGCCATCTGCTCCTCAGGTCAGTTGCTGCCGGATGCAGCAGCTGAGGGGGCGGATGCTAATTGCTCTAAATTGGAGTTGAACCACGCATGGTCGGAGTATGAGTGAGAGCACGTGATCTCCCGCGTGGTTGTGGCGGTTCAGCGCGGTTTATAGCAGTTTCGGATGAGGCTGAGCTGTGACCGTTCGAACCCAGGCGAACCTCGGTGTACATCCTTCCGTATTCAGAACCCATTGTGGTTTTTGGGATAACAGTCTCTTCCACTCCCAGAATTGCAGTAGCTGACCCTCACAGCCGCACGAACTTGAGTAACGCCTATGTGACGGGAATGAAGGAGGACGTCGGCTTCGTCGGAAACGACCTGACACTCGTGAACTCATGTTTCACCGCGGGCTATGTCGTGGGCCAGTGGCCGAGCGCGGTCATTCTGGCTTCGGGGCGTATCCCGCCACGTGTCTGGTTCCCGTTCTGCGTCTTCGCGTGGGGACTTTGCACTTTGGGACTCGCCTTCGTTTCGAACCCGGGCCAGGTCATGGGAATCCGCTTCGTGATGGCTCTCTTCGAGGCTAGCACGTTCTCAGGGTCGCACTACATTCTTGGGTCGTGGTACAAGGACTCGGAGCTCGGCAAACGGACGGCAGTGAGTGTTTTTTTCCCGACTTTTTTTTTGCTTTCCTCGACGCTTTTCCTCATATCTCGCTCAATTCTTCACCTATCTGCATGATTCTTGGTTCTACGTGGAGCGCTGACCTTCAGGTGTTTGTGACTGCGGCGCAATTTGGATCGTTCTTTTCGGGAGTAATGCAAGGCGGCATTCAGAAAACGATGCACGGAAAGTCTGGCTTTGCTGGCTGGAAGTGGCTCTTCATCATCGACTTTGCCATCACTGTTCCGGTCGCCCTGTACGGTTATTTCATGTTCCCTGACACTCCGCATACGACCAAGGCCTTCTGGCTCAGCGAAGAGGAGCGACAGCTTTGTTTGAAGCGTCTTCCCCCGACCGAGCATTATGTCATCACCTGGCCGAAATTCCGCGCCTCGTGCATCAAGATCATCACCACGTGGCGCTTCTACCTCTTCTCGGCGCTGTTCATGCTCAGTGCGACCTCCTTCGAGAAGGTGGGAGTGTACTCCGAGTGTCTGCTGTGGCTCAAGTCGATTCAGTGGAACCCGGTGACGCTGAACTACCTCGGCCTCACTCCCATTGCTTCCGCCATTCTGGGTGAGTCATCTGCAGCCGAGGAAGCGAGGGGGCGTCGCTGACCTGTCTTAGGAACGTACATTCTGACTGTGTACTGCGACGCGACGGGACACCGCTTCTGGGCAAACGTGATCATGTACGTCAGTGTGCTGATCAGCTCGATCATGATCCTCGTGTGGGACATCAGCACTGGCGCCAAGTTCTTCGCGTACATCATTGCAGGTGAGTTGAAACTTGGGAACTTGTGGATACGGGGGAGAGAGGTCATATTGGCGACTCGGACGATAGTGTCACGGGTGGCTGTCTGCCACTGATCCGGGCCGCCACGAAGGTGGCGGTGGTGGCGAGGAAGGCGAGGAAGACTGGGCAAGGCGAGGAAGACGCACTCGGCCGTGGGTCTGTGCGTCCTTGCGCCCCATGGCCCCCAACCGCCCCAGCCCACTCCACCTCGCCACTAGTTGCCGGTCACCGGGCACTGATCCCTTCCCGGTGACTGCTGTGACTGCTCGAGGTCGGAGACTGGCCTTGTTCAGAGTCGACTCTTCCCCTCAACAATGACTGCGTTAGCTGACATGCAGGAATCGGCTACGCCGGCCAAGCCTCCAACTTCGCCTGGGCCAACGCCCTGACGCGCGACGACGAGATGCTGCGCTCCATGACGCTCTTCTCCATGAACCTGTTCTCCAACCTCTGGGCGCTCTGGTACGGCATCGCTCTCTGGCCTGTCTCCCAATCCCCGAAGTTCCGTAACGGGCAGATTGCCACGATCGCGACGGGAGGTGCGTCGGTCGTCATTGCCGGCGCTATTGTCTACTGCTCAAGGAGGTGGAAGCCCGACCTGCCTCAGGATCACGTTGGGCCGCACGTGGAGGATACGGAGAAGGGATACGGAGAGGAAGTGTCCCAGGTCGACCAGGTTGACCAGGTCGCGTTTGATAAGCGTCCTTCCGTCTAGGCGTCATATTCAGAAGTAAGGGAGCCAGCGGAGAAAGAAGGGACGCAATGGAGTGAAAGGTGTTCTGGGTTTTCCGTTGCTCCACGCAAGTCGGAAACTCTACTTAGTTTGTCAATTGTCCGGGTTTATGGTTTATGCATCGTTGTCGTCTGCACCTCATGGTCGTCTGAGCACCACCGACCGTATCGACCTGGTCTCGATTCGCGTCGCCAGTACCCCCTCTACGGCCCTAGTGCTGCCATGCAACCCAGGCCCCGGTTGCCCGGTCGAGACCACTTGATCCCACTCCATGCCGGCGGTACGTAAGCTCGTCATGCTCAGCATTCCGCAATGACGCCAGCATCTGCCCGAGCAGCGACGTATGACTCATACATGTTTCTGCATCCTTTACACTTCTCAAGGGTTCCTACTATTGTTACTCATGACTTATTCTTGACAGGGGGCGCTTCCTATTCGCGCCTTTTGGGTCCTTTAACAATGATGTTATGTTTCTAAAATTTATACAGTGTTGATGATGTTGGAGTGTGGAGCGACCCCCGCTTAGTCCAGGAACGGACGCGAGTTGAGGCGGTTCGCGACCTCCCATGGCGTCAGGTCCTCGGGGTCGTCGTCGTGGTAGAGCCAGAACGCCTCCATCATCTGGCTCGCAGCGCGGTTGTCGAAGCAAGCGTGCGGGCCAAACTCGCTGAGGAGCTCAACAGTCGATTGGCGCATCGGGTCATCCTTGGGAATGTGGAAGCCGGCGATGATGAGCGGCCACGTGAGCCAGACAATGCGGCCGTACATCGCAAGCATCTCCTTGGCGAGCTCGATGATGGCACGGGCGGCGCTGTCGATGCGCGGGTCGTTGCTGCCGACGCCAAAGACGATGCGGAGAAGTCGGATCTTGGTGGCGTGGCGGTAGGCGATGTTGCCATACTGGGTGCGAGGGTGGAAGGGAGTAAAGTTGGTCGAGTTGTCCCACACCTTGAGCTCGGTCAGGAGGCTGTTGGCCTGCTCCTCGAGCTCGGCACGCTCGCTGAGACGGGGCGTGCCGTCATTCGTGGTGGGCGTACCAGTGCCCAGGATGGCCGCAGTGTCTGCGGTGGGCTCACCCAGCTCCTGCTTGGGCACGGGTGACAGGGTGTTGTTGGTCTGCGGGAACTTGGCCGTGACGCGCGGGGGCAGGCGAAGGGCCAGCGTCGAGATCTGCGACCCTGTCGTCGCCTTGTGCTCGGTGAGCATGTAGCCCCTTTCACGGACCCGTGCGATAAGGGAACACGCTCGGGCAATGAGGTCGACCATGCCGCGCGACATGCCGAACATGCGCTCGACGCTCTCCCACTCGTTCTCGTTGCTGGACCAAGTCTCGGCTTCGAAGAACCAGGGAGTGAAGGCGTCCCTCAGGATGGAAGGCGCAAGCTCCGTAGACATGCAGCCAAAGACGTCACGGACCGCGAGCTGCTCCAATACGAATCGGGAAGGCGACAAATGGTCATGCGGCGAGTCGACAAGGAGCGCCTGTGCTCCACCTAAGCGCGAGATAAGAGAGAGCACAGAGGTAAGGAGCGAGTGCCAGGCTTCGTCGGCGGCCAATGACTGTGAAACGTCAGAATGATATTACAAATGGCGGGGCCAGGGAGGCCGCCTCCACTTACAGATGCGATGGTGCAGCTGAGCAAAGCGGCAAGAACCAGCTCAACCTCAGTCTTGTCGACCGTCTTGGGCGTTCCGTCTGGGCCCTCGAGGGCACATCGGACTAATTCGAGCACCCGGGGGCGGGTGGCCTGCGTGATGCGCCAAGCCCCTTCCTGATCGTTGGGGTTGGAGACGTAGCGAAGGTGCACGGCACCGACCGCGAGCATGGCTGTGCGCAGAGCATCGGCAGCGGGCGACACACTGAAGCCGTGTCAGCAGACTGTCCATCGAGGGGTAAGCCAAAAGCTCCGAACACTTACCCTGGCAGGTGAGTGAAGGCAAGGGGTGCGTGCACCGTAAGCCAAGGGTTCCATGGGTTATGTGGCGCTTCGAAGGCCAAAATGATGTGGACAGTTCGGGACAGGTAGTGGCGCATGACCAATCGCTCGTCGCTAAGATGGTCAGCAAGGTGGTGTCTAGGGCACGAAAAGGCGGAGACAGGGTGTGCACATGGTGTGCTCCACCATCAGGTCCGTCGGACTTTGAGATACTCACACACTCGGGAAGTAAGGTTGGAGGAACGACCTGCAGATTGTCAGCGCTCTGTCGGTGCAGGTGGGACGCACGGGTCCATCATCATCTCGGCACGCAGGTGGTGCGGAACGAGGTCGATTTCCCGCTCCTTGCCCTTGAGCGAGCCAATGATCGGGAGCGACGACACAAAGGTCTCCGGAGCATGGAAAGGGAGCTTGAACTTGCGGCTCTTGGGAGGAGGCTCGGCGACGCTGTGAGTCCGCGGCTTGCGAGGACGGTTCTTCCTACGCTGAACGGGGTCATCGGGCGGCCAGGTGCACTGCAAGACGGTCAGCAACAGTGAAAACACGACAGCAAGGCAGCTGGCTCACGTCACGGTGTCCGATCTGGCACTTCTCGCAGATCGGCCTGGACTCATCACACTTGACTTTCCGTCGACGACAAGTGAAGCAGCCGGAACGGGAACGTTGACCTCCAGGCTCGGGGGCGGCAGGCTCCGGAAGCTCCCCGCCGAAGAGGGCGAGGAAGGGATCGATGGTGATCTCTGTCGTAGCGGCAGCCATGGCTGAGGTGACGACAGACGGGGGCGGGCAGCGAGAAGCGGTGAGGGCAAGGTGTGGTGACGAAGGCGATCAGTCCTTGCCTGAGGATGGGCGACGATGACGATGCCGGATGTTCGACTGGCGCTGGCTGTTGAGAGGAATGGAGATGCAGAGAGGTGAAATGCGTGCGAGCGAGCGAGCCGTGTAGTCAAAAGAGAGTCAACAGGGGAAGAAGCGATGTGGTTGGACGGTGGTGGAATAAGTAGTTCTTGTCCTCGGTGGTGAGCGAGATTGCTTTGATTTTTACAGTCTGTTGCTGATAGATGGAGTCGGTCGGTGGTCGTCGTAGTAGGTGTGTCGTTTCGGTGTGTCTGGGTCGTGCCCTTGGGCGTGGTGCTGTGTGTGCTGGTGGTGGTGTGCTGGGACGCTGATGGAAGGACCCTGAGGCTGCCTCCGAACTTGATCTTTTGGGCCCCCGTACCATGTACGGCATCCCTGAGCACGGCGGGCGTCGCGGGCGGCAGGCGGTCGAGGGTGGTCGAGGGTGCAGGACGAGGCGCAGCAGCCAGGAGGCCGCGCGAGGCCGGCGGCGCGACTAGGTGATCTCAGGTTCCTTGGGGCAACTGTAAACCCGTCTTAAGCCCGCTCCGAACCGCACTAGCGCGGTTCTGACGGCCATACTCGGCGATCATTGGTCCACAATCTCTTCGTCCTTACGCGACACGTGACCCCACAGCCTCCGGAAAGCAGTAACCGGTCGTCGAAATCACCACTGTCCCACCGTGTCTCGGCATGTGACTCACACTTTATGACGTGTCACCGTGATAGGTCGCCAAACGTGAATGCCAAGGAACCACAGGAGGAACAGCCGCCGCCGCACGACAGGGCCGCGGGCCAGGAGCAAAGTACTACGACCGATGTTGAGCGAGACCAGCCAAACCATCCTGGATGACATCTCGACCGCGCGACCTCCACCGCGATCTGACACACAGCTGGCTCCTCTGTACCTCTCGTCCTCTGCCGCTGCTGCGAGCCCTCATCCCGTTCCTGTCGCCCATCTCGATCTACAGATTGGCATTAGTACCATCTCTTGCAAGCGATGCCTGTCGTCGGGACGCTAGGCCTTCCCTACACGTTGCGCGATCACTGCCGCCGATGCCGCCCCCATTTCTATTCTGACTGCTCACCTGACTCACATCTTTTCTCAGAACTGCCCCACCTGCCTGCTGCTGCATGCCGCTTTGGCACTGCGGCACGGCCATTGAATGCAGATGCATCTCACACCAGATCGAAAACAGACAGGCTGACACTTGGCAGTCAAAGAGAGGGGGGCTTGGTGGCTGTGACCGACCGTTTCGTCCGCCTGCTCGCCCGACCCGACGTTCCGTCGTCCGTCGCCCGTCGCCCGTATCCGCAGCCACCACAGCCAACCGCCTCGCTAGCAACAGCGACCCATGCTGTCTACTTTTTCGGTTTCGTCACCCCTCCTTTGTCTCCTGTTGCTTCTGGCTGATGCGCAGCGTGTCACAGCGTTGGAAATCCCAGGAACGAGATGTTGCATTTAATGCATGCGCGGACTGCAGGTTACCAGCAGAGCTAGTCGGGGCTCACCCCTCGATCCATCGACAGGGGATCCTGTGTGCACCAATGACGGGGGTCGCAGCGGCCCCGTCCCTAGACGGACAAATACAGCCCCGCATGACCCCGCATCCGTCTCCTCTCGCCCATAGGTGTGCCTCCCGCCCGCCGCCCGTAGCCCCACATCTTCTCCCACAAACGCAACCCATCTCCTGCCCATCGCACCCACTATCGAGCACAGCGCTACACACGCATGCATGCAGACCCCGAGCCGCCCGCACACGGCCGCGGGCAGCGACAACACCTGACACCGCGGGACTCCAGTTGTCCTCCAAAACAAGCCGACGGCAACGGCACACATCCCGTGCCTGAGCCGTTTTTGCTCGATCGCTGTCCACTCCACGTGCCCACATCTTGCCCCGCCTTACCTCCGAGCACGGACATTGCGTTTGACAGTGGACGAGACCACCTCGCTAGCAGGCTGTATTTACGTACGCCCTGTGACAGTCAGGTCAAAGGATGTTGGCTCGCGGATGATCTGCTGGCAGTTCATAGCATTTGTATTTCCTGCACTTCCTTAGCTTGCGTTGCTACTTCCCGTCTTCTCCTAGCTCCTGATCATTGCAGCTACTTCCGCCGGAATGCCCCAAGGGTTCTCCAGATGTTCTGCAGCCCAGAGTACGTGCTCGTTGTCCTTCCGCACCTCGATGTATATCCTGCAGCACCCTGTGACGATCAGTGGGCGGCAGCGGCTCACAGGAGGCTGACGGTTGTACGCGGCAGTCGTTGCGAAGCGCCCCCGGTCAGAGCGTCTCGCTACTCGTTAAGTGCTCTCGACAGGGCTGTTCACGGGTCACAGGCACGACTCGTGTGTCACTGGCTGTCACCAAGCACAGCGTGCGGCGTGTGTGCGCTTCTGGACGGCGAGCTCCACTAGGTGCCTTCTCCACCAGTACCTAACACGCTGAGTACCTCACACCGAGACGAATCTGGCACCCGGTCTGGGGGCCGGAGTGCGGCGCCAGTGCGGCTCAGCTGCGCTTTTGGAACGCAACCCAGTCTGTTCGCGTCCCTACCATTCGAGCGCGTCAAGGTATGCTTGAGGTTTCCAACGGCGTCGATGACGATGGGCCCCGCGCCATGCCCGCTGCCAATGGCGGCGAGCGATATTCCGGTACTTCCCCGAGTGCATCTCCGATTTTTGCGTCCGGCGCCGAGGCTCAGCATGGACACAAACCTTACAGCTTACCTGCTCGTTTGGAGAGGTGTGGCACGCCACGGTGGCACATCGTGACTGGTTCCAGCACGCACGAGGGTGCGGACTATCCTCGGCGATGCTCTCGTTGGCTGATTGTGCTGCATGCGTTGCCTGCCAAGCTTCCCACCGTGACTCGCGGCCCCCAATGAGCGACCCCAGACCAATGCGATGCTGGCACCGCGCGGAGCTCACTCGTACGAGCTGCTCCCCCGACGAATTCGAGCCCCGGGCTGCGCACTCCGCACCCCGCCGGCCGTGGCGTTCGACGCGGTGCGGAGCCTGCACGACTGCGTCGCCCCAGCACGCGCCGCAATCACGGGGCCATATGAAGGTTCGCCGTTTCATGGTGTCTGGAGGCCATTGGTCGATCACGGAGCTCTTCGCGAGGGCTGCGGCGGGGTTCTGCCTCATCCCGCCATCACTCCTGCAGACTCCGAGCAAGTTCCTGTCCGCGGGGTCCATAGTGTCCAATGCGAGCGCGCCGTCGCGCGGGTCGTTCTCATGCCTGCCCATCCTGCCCAAGTTCCGGTAACAGTCAATGCAACTCAATGCGACGCCGCACTTAATCGCGCACAAAGCAAGCAGCTGTCGACGAATTGCACGAGCTTATCAGAGTTTATCTCCTCCCGCTTGCTCGTTTCTTTGGGCCTATTCGCGCCCCATTCACTGGGGGCAGCTGCAC
The DNA here is from genome assembly GCA_039545355.1 of Trichosporon coremiiforme. NCBI lineage: Eukaryota > Fungi > Basidiomycota > Tremellomycetes > Trichosporonales > Trichosporonaceae > Trichosporon > Trichosporon coremiiforme. Next base: position 769,514 of record BCJJ01000007.1, read on the forward strand.
CGTGCGCCATTCAGTGCCTATTCAAGATTGAGTTTGATGGGTCTGTCCGTAGCTTTTTGCCAAGCATGCAAGGACTCGAGACGTCAGCGACCACTCGTCAGCCCAACGGCCTGGGCCGTGTGCCGTACCTTTTTTGTCGGTGCACGGTCCGGTGTCCCGCATTCTCCTTCCCCCAACCTGATTGATTCCCCTCGACCTCTGTGTGGCTGATCAGGCTGGCACCGAGGCTGGTGTTACTGGCATATTTCGAATGCGACCGTCTTCAGCTGCGAGAAAGGGTGTAAGACGTGCTTACCCCAGCGATGGGAGCAAAGCACTCAATGGGCATGCAATCGCCGTATCACTTGCTTGCGGTGATCAGAAAAAAACAGCTACATCCGCCAAGACCGCGATCAGGTGGGCAGTACTATGTGGTTCGTTACGTTGGGTTGACTGCGCGATTGCCGCCGCTCTAGCGCATCTGAACTGGCGCTCTTGGTGTGATTGCATTCCGCACCCAGCACCCTGCGGGCAGCCGCCTCCGACATCGGCATGAACTCTCTGCGCCGACGAGGCCGATCAATCTCCGAAACTGATAAAGAATGCTCGTGAGCCACCGCACGAGGCTGGCACGCGGCTGCTCTTGCACTTCCAAGCCATGACTGCTTTCCAGACTTATCAGTCGCGCCATATTCCAACCCGTCCCCACCCTCCCCACGGCGGCCCGAGGGTCTCCTGGTGTATATGCCCACTGCTCATGCCAGACATCAGCCATGACCTACATCGCTAGCCCGCGTCACGGAGCAATGAAAGAATACAGCCACCAGCCACGGCTGATCGTATTCAACCCTCCACCACTGACCACTGCGCCATGACTCGGAGCGTCCGCTGGCTTCCTCACGTGCAGTGGTAACAAGCCCCGCCTTAACAGCGCATGCCGTGCCGCCTCCCGTTGCACTGACACGGCGCGGTTGCGGGTTCGATTGCCTTCGCAAGGCAGATTCACGCCTCAATGTCTATAAACAGTTCAGTGGCGCTCACGGCCATAGCTCGAGTGTCCGTCAGTGCTCGGTGTCAGCGAGGCGTGACGCAGAGCAGTCAGATCCGTGTCGACAGTGGGCTCGTCCGACACGTCCGACACGTCCGACACGTCCGAGCGGACGGCCACGCACGGTCAAAAGGTCAAGCTTCTGAAGCTTCTTCAACATCCCGAGCCGTAGACAAGAGTCGCATAACCCGACCCGCCCCGTGCGCCAGATCTCCCCCTTCGTGCCCCTTCGTCAGCGCGATTCGGTCAGCACAGCGCGCAAGTGCACAGACTTTACGCTGTCGGATTTCTCGCTGAGCGGCGCAGAGCTCGCTGACTGGACGACGCTCCTGCAGATCACGCCGGAACCGGAGCACAACGGCCTGGAATGCGCCCCTCGACGCCTCCTCACGCCTCCTTCGATGTTGACGGACTTGGATTGGCTCCGGTAACGGAGTTCATACTATGTCCGTCGGATCCGGCACACGGACTGGCTGGACTAAGGCCACGAGGCACGGAGCCGCCGGCTGGTCCCAGGGACAAGGACGGAAGACATGACGACATACGACATTGACATCAGGCCAGTTTCCTCACCGTAAAAATCTCTGGCACACGCGTATGCCGTAGTTTATCTCGGTTGCTCGGTATTGACGGCCAGACATATCTACATCTTGCTCCGGCGATTATCTTTCACAAAACCACATCAACGACTAACGACAATGCTGACGATACGCTGCGCTGCACTCCGGACACCGTCCCTTGCCTCGACAGTGCGCCCGCCGCCGACAACGCAACTGAGGGCCTTCTCTAGCTCGAGCGTCCTCGATAAGGAGAAGCTCGTCATTCTCGGGTCGGGATGGGCTGGTTACAACACGGCACGGAAAATCGACAAGGACCACTATGATGGTAAGTACTGCGTGCTGAGGGTTGCGGGGGCAGCTCTCGGCGCGGGCTTGCTCCATCGCATAAGCGATGGGGTTGCGGAGGGAAGACGGAGGCAGACACAGAACCAGGCGAGGAAGACACAACTGACACCGACAGTCACGGTCGTCTCGCCGAACAACTACTTCTCCTTCACGCCATTCCTCGCCTCTACTTGTGTCGGCACGCTCGAGTTCCGCGCCGCGACTGAGGCCGTGCGCAAGCTGAAGCACGTTAGCTATGCGCAGGGATGGGCGGACAAGATTGGTGAGTCTGGACAGTGTTTCGCTGCCAGCCCTCTGGAAGCAGATGAGGAAGCTACGGACCAGGTGGCACGGACACAGCTGACACCTGCAGACCTCAGCAACAAGGTGGTGCACGTCGCCCCCTCGCTGCCACCATACGAGGACCCGCACCAGACGTCGCCGCAGGACAAGCAGTACACGAGCGGCGCGGAGATCCTGCCCGAGTACACGCCCTCCGACGCTTACCACGTCCCGTACGACAAGTTGATCATTGCGACGGGCTCGCGCTCCCAGTCCTTCGGCACGCCAGGCGTGATGGAGAACGCCAATTTCCTGAAAGACGTGCGCGAGGCGCGGGCGATCCGTCACCGGCTCCTGCAATGTCTCGAGATGGCGTACGAGCCCTCCCTGTCAGAGGACGAGCGGCGGGACATTCTGAAATTCTGCATCGTCGGCGGCGGCCCGACGGGTGTCGAGTTCGCGGCCGAGCTACACGACTTCGTGCACGAGGACGTCCGCAAGCGCTTCCCCGACATTGCGGACAAGATTGAGATTCGTCTCTTCGACGTCGCCCCGGGTATTCTCATGGGCTTCGACGTCGCGCTCCGCGAGTACGCGGAGAGGAAGTATGCGCGAGACGGGATCAAAATCTTGCCCAACTCGAAGATTGCAAAGGTCGATCGGCACGCGCTCTACCTCGACAACGGGGAGAGGTGTAAGTCCGGCTACGTGCGCTAGAGCGTCTGCTGACGAGACCAGATCCCTTCGGCCTCCTCGTCTGGTCGACGGGCGTGCAGGCGAACGAGTTTGTGAGCACGCTCAAGTCGCTGAAGAAGGACGACAAGACGCACTCGTGAGATATACTGCTCACATGTCGTTGTAAGCTGACCCCAGGCTCACAGTGAACGAGCACCTGCAGGTGATCGACCAGACCTCTGGCACCGTCGTGCCCAACGTCTGGGCGATCGGGGACAACTGCACGCCGACCACGGGCCGTCTACCGGCCACGGCCCAGGTCGCAGCCCAGATGGCGACGTACATGTCCAAATCCCTCAATAAGATTGCACAGGGCACGGACGTGAACGATCTCGCGGCGTTCAAGTGGAACAACAAGGGCAGCATGGTGTTCATCGGCGATGAGAAGGCCATGGTCGACCGGAGTGGCAGTCCCAGCTTCCGGGGCCGCGTCGCTGGATTCCTCGCCTGGATCATGTGGAGGAGCTATTACATGAGCCTGGCGCTCAGTCCGAGGAACAAGATCCTCGTGCCCGTGTACTGGGCGCTGGCTTGGTGCTTCGGACGGGACATCGTCAACTTTTAAGCGGGCAGAGGGCCGCGAGCGGAGCGAGCCGGCGAGCCAGACCCCGATGAGCATTTCATCGCAAGCCTCCTGAGGAGCAACTCATCGTGCATCAGTCACAGATCGGAACAATGTATCTGTTAGGAACAAGCAATGCACATGCACATCTAACATAAGTCTAAGTATAATCTAATGAGTTGTCTAGTATCCCATGCGCGTCGCGACGCCGTCGGCGCCGCCGCCCTGCGCGTGCGCGATCTTGTCGATCTTCGCCTTGCGCTTCTCGACCTCCTTCTGCGCCTTCTCGACTGCCTCGTGCGAGCCCTTGGCGGGGTGGGCGGGGTCGACGGAGTGGATGATCTCGCCGTGCGCGAGCGCTTCGGCCTCGGCCGCCTGCGCTGCTGCCAGCTCCGCTGCCGCGAGCTTCAGACGCCGGTTGTTGAAGTTGTTCATGTACGAGATGTACGTGTTCCAGCCTGTGTGTTAGCACAAAGAACAACGTGGGCAAAGCCAGGAGAGGTTACTCCCTTCACACCTTCCCCTCCTGAACTACCACCAGAAGAACGGATGAGGCTGAGGAGGGTCGAAGTGGAGGAAGCACAGACAAGTAGGAAAGAGACTTGTGGAAAGGAGGGGTAACTCACCAAGACCGACGAGCTGCTGCACTGCCAAACGATGCTGCGGCGGCGTGAGAGTGAAGTTGACGATTTGCGTCGGGCCGAACACGCAGAGAGACTTGGAGTATGATCCCACAAAGGCCATCTCCCACTTTGCCTTGACCTCGGGAGCCGACTTGCCCTCCATCACACCGTTACCCGTCCAGAACACTGCGGTCAGCTGCTGTCACTTGCCCACGTAGCTGTTGTCCATGCCTGCCTTTGTTGATCCAGCTCCGTGCGTGTGCAGCTAAGCTGTGGCAGGTCGGGGGGCCACGCAGACGCAAGCTTCAGGCGCAAGGGAAGACTCACTGGAGACAATGAAGGGACCCCAGACACCCTGGTCGAGCGCGACGCGCGCGGCGAGTGCTGATGTCAGCTTGAGTTACGACGCATTCGAGCTGTGGCAGTGTAACCTGCATGACCGGCTGCCTACTCACTTCGCCACTTGTTTGCAAACTCGACGCGCTGCACCAGGCTGAGCCACGCGTGGTTAAGCGGACCAAAGACGCAGGTTCCGTAGAAGAGCATTCGGAGGGTACGTTTCCGCTGCAAGTTAGCTAATGACGACAGTTCAATAGCTCGGAGTGTGGACTACAGCACGCTCAGTCCGCTCGGCGCAACTCACGTTCCACTCTGGCGAGTCCTCCTCGTCCTCGACTGCCGGCTGGGACCCGAACGGCCGCCGTCCCTCGATACCGAACTGGGCGATACTGTCGCCGAGCAGGAACATGAAGCCCGAGGTGCCCATCTTGGTCCGCAGCGGGTGCTCCTCCAGCACGCGGAGGTAGGCTGCCCAGACGCGGCCGAAGATGCCGGTGCGCGCGGCGGTTGCTGCAGACATGGCGCGAATCAGTTACCGCCGTTGATATCTACGATAGGCAGCGGAGTGGCGGAGAGCAGAGCAAAGCCGAGGAAACCGATTTTCTTGTGCCGGCGGTCCGGAAGATCGTTGGAGGTCGTGAGGATCGTGAGCAGCCGCCGGTCAACAGCAAGACTGGAGGAGTATTATATGCAAGACGAGAAAGCAGGACGGCGCTTGAGTCAATCTCGGGCCGACGTCGAGGGATCGAAGGGCATGACGAACGGCGTTCAGACTTTTGAGATTTGGTTGCGGCGCCGGCGCGAATTGGAGATTATCGCCTGCTCTGCCTGGCCGACCATAACAGTCCGACTCGGCGGAGAGCTGACTGATTGGCGGACACGGCCTGGTCCTGAAACCGGGCGTACCTGCCTCCCTAGGTGTCCTGGCTATCTGATGAATTATCGCCTGTCACCGCCCACCGTAGACACCGTAGACTTCGGCATCGATGGAGAGCGCTGAGGGGCTGCATAATACAAATCGGGTGCACATCTGGTGCTCACGGACCTCTGCTACCGGATGTTGAGGACAGAAGGAAGAGGTGTATTCCAACATACCGTGCTGTTTGTAATTGCAGAGGCAGGGGAACAGTGCGCTCCTGCCTTCCTTCGGCCGCAGAGCAAAGGTAGAAGGTAGGTGACAGGGTCGGGCGTGCTTCCTAGCGCCGCTAGCGTGATGGCGACTGTTACATTACGAGATTGGGCACACGTTAACAGCGAAGAGATGGAGGCAGTTGAAACGTGACTCTTGCTCTTGAAATGCTGTTCGCGTCGTGATCAGTGGGACTCATGATGATCGGGCAGTCGCGCTCTCGACCTGCGCTGCATATTAAGGTTGGGTGGCCGGGCTGACTGAGAATCAGAAACGCGCACCCCCTGCCACACGGCCAGGGACAGCGAAACACCTTTTAATTCCGCCTGCCTAGGTGCAGGCGGGTGTTAGGCGTGAACTAGACGACGCGCCTGGACAATGCGAGGCGTTCAATAGGCACGCGTGACCAGGCTGAGTGCTTCTTGCTGTGCTGGCTGTGCTGGGTCAGGGCCCGCCGGGAAGGTCACCCACCGTAGGATGGTCGCCAGGCGCTGCATGCCCTGCCCTGGCTCACCCAGCCCAACGGCCCAGCCAGCCCAGCGGCTAGCCAGCCAACGCCAGCGTGCACTGCGCAACCCTCCCAGGCGTGCACACGGCCACGCCACTGTCCAACTCTCTCATCTTCAACATCCATCCACAACCACCACCTCTCTAGACCACACCAACACCTACGGCCTCGCCACCTAGTCTCATCTTCCGCACGACTCTCTCCACGACTACCCACGGCCCCATCACCCACGGCCAACGCATATCCATCCCCTCCCCCGTACACAGGTGAGTACTCGTCTCCACGCCTGTTTGATCGTTCGTCGACGGACCCGCGTGAACAACCCAAGACTGCACGCGTACCGATGCTGACCCGCGCCCGCCTTGGCCTCCATCATTCTTCCTCTCCTAATGCCACCTTGGTCCCTCGACACGCCATCATCCCCCGCCGACGCCCGTTGTTCATCACTCACTGTTTCCAACGCCTGTTGCCACCCCACACTTTTCCTGGTGACCCACTTTGACCGGCCGTCAACACCTCCTACTCACGTCTCATTCATCGATCACCTCCTTCGTGACTCACCAACAGACCCCCCTAGCACATAATCACGATGGCCGCTACCGCCGAGTACGACTACCTCTTCAAGGTGAGCTTCGGTCCGTTGTGGAGCGACAGACAGTGCGCCGTCACGCGCCGCCCGCTCGCACCACCGTCACTCCTCACGCAACCACGATGCGCCGCGACTAGACATGACGTCGAAGAACGTCACTGCAGGCGGCGATTCGTCTGTCACTCAGAGCAGGGTGATGCTTGGCCGCCAGTCTAGACTGGTGACGCAACGGGATCGTACGGAAGACGCCCCACGCCGCTTATTCCGAGACTGGAACTCCCACTGACCCACAGCTCCTTCTTATCGGTGACTCCGGTGTTGGCAAGTCTTGTCTGCTCCTCCGTTTCGCCGACGACACCTACACCGAGTCCTACATCTCGACCATTGGTGTGAGTACAGCTGCCTTCGGATCGAGAGGGACAACTAGCTGACACTGGCAGGTCGACTTCAAGATCCGCACCATTGACCTCGAGGGAAAGACTGTTAAGCTTCAGATCGTGCGTACCCCGCGCACTCAGCTGTCCTTAGTCAAAGCTGACGCAGCATCTCGGTTTCACTCTCGACACTCACGACTCACTCGCTTCAACCCGTGCTGTTCTCGACTTCCACTCATTGCGTCTTTGGCCTGACCTGCCTGGCTTAATCGTGGACTGACCTCCGTTGCCTTTGCTGCCGTTGCTGCACTTGTCATCTGGTTGCTCTGTTCTGCCTTGGCTCGGCTCGGTACCTGCGGTGCCTTCCGACGGGTCGACACACTGGTCAATTCTGTCGCACCGATTTGCTCGCGCTTTGCGCTCATCGTCAAACCGCACTGTCTACGACCTTGGGCTGCACACGAAAACAAAACGAAAATGGTTGAACTCATCGTTGCACAAACGTGTTCACACCACTGAAACGCTACCGTCTCGTCACGACTCGTCAATTCTAATGGGTTTCCTTTGGGTTTGCTCTGTTGTTTTTGGCGCTCTGACTCTCTGTCTCAACTGTTGTTCCTCTACGGTTGTCCGTCTCGGCTTTTTGGGAATCGATCTGTTTGTCTTCCGGCATCATTGGTCTTATCTTGGGTTATATTCCTTCCCTTGGCTCTCCCAATATTTGTCAACATTACGGTCAACTAATGTGTCAATATCGCTTCGAAACTCTTCGTCCCCTGTGTTTTATTACGCACCCTTCCTGTTGGATATCTCCTGTTGGATCGGAAAACTACAACTGTCTGTTTGATTGGTGTTTCCCCTCATCTTTCAACCTGTGTGGATTATTATGGGCTCTCCCTTCGTCGTCGGTCTGGTTCCTTGGTCAACGAAAACAAAAATCCTGCCGCTGTCATCATTACGGTCACACTTGTCTGGTGCAACTCTTGTCGTCGGTCCACTGTTGTCTTCGACTGCCCAACTTGTCCGCCTATGAATTCGGCGTGTATGTTGTGATACTCGATCCGTACCTCTCCCCCCTGTAAATATGCCGTCTGATACGGTTCCATGTCCCCCTTCCTCCATGTTCACTGTTCCCCTCTCACCAATCGCCCTGCCTCCTATCCCGTTATTACTATACCCCTAAACAGTGGGACACTGCTGGCCAGGAGCGCTTCCGCACCATCACCTCTTCTTACTACCGCGGTGAGTTTAGTGTCAAGAGTTTTAGAACATTCGGCTAGGCTAACTCTCCGCAGGAGCACACGGTATCATTGTCGTCTACGATGTCACGGACAGCGACACGTTTGCGAACGTGAAGCAGTGGCTGCAGGAGATCGACCGCTACGCTGTTGAGGGTGTGAACAAGCTTCTCGTCGGCAACAAGTCTGATCTTGCGACCAAGAAGGTGGTCGACTACGCTGCCGCCAAGGCTTTCGCCGACGAGCTCGACATTCCCTTCCTCGAGACGTCTGCCAAGAACGCGACCAACGTCGAGCAGGCTTTCCTGACCATGTCGAAGCAGATCAAGGACCGCATGGGCTCGAACTCGATGGCTTCTGGACCTGGCGGCAAGTCGACGATCAAGGGTCTCGGCCAGAACGTTGAGCAGAAGACTGGCGGTGGCTGCTGCTAAATGCGCGCCTGGAGCTCGCAGTCATCTGTCAGGAGTAGCGTGTGTCGGTTTTCGACCTGGAGCGGGACATGTGCCGACGGCCGAGCAACCTTGACACAGTTAGAGGAGGTGCAGCAGAGTTTTCTTCATACTAGTTATTCGCGGGTCCGTCTCGCGTGTCTCGTCTGTGGCTCGTTCTCGTTTCCTGTTAGTGTCGCTCGGGACATGGGCGAGACGGCAGGCGCGTCTTTGTATATACGAATGTGAACGCCTTGGTCTATAGAGGTTGTGTTGCATGCACCACTGAGGGTGAAACGCCACACTACTGTGAGCTGTGACTGATGGCAGATGTTGGCCGACGGGGTCGGAAGACGGGCAGCTGCCAGTGGGCCGGTGGGCTCGGCGGCCGAATGCAATGATGAAGGGCCAGAATATTGGGTATGGGTTTCGGAATGGACGCGTGGGAGGTATTCGTCGCGTGGGTGGTTGCCGGATTGGGCAGTTTCGGAGAATGAGAGCCAGGGCGAGAGAAGGGCGCGGCAGGGGTGCACGCTCCTCAGGCCCTCGGACGCCCTCATGCCCTCAATGACGCAGGCAGGCGGCAGAGACATCAAAGACAACAAGCTCTCGGCCAAGCACTCGGCCACTTTGTGCACGCGGTTCACGCGGCTCACAGAACGCGCGGAGAGAGTACAGCACAGTCATTGAGTGATTCTGACACCCGCGCGTCGCAGCAGCCAGTCAGAACCGACCGCACCACCACCCGGTCACAGGCACACATGAACCGACCCGGCCACCCCGGACAGCTTCCTCCTGTGTGCGGATACCGGCCTGCGTGACCTCGCTGCACACCTTGTTTTGATGCACTCTTCTCATCACCTTGCACCTGTCTCCATCTCATTTCTAATCACACCCCACCCCCACTCCCCACCCCACCGCCAACGGGCCCCTGCGTCGCGTGCATCCGAAACCCCACAGCACTCCGCACAGCGCCGCTCCGACCCTCCTTACCTTGGCCCCACGCCGTCTCGAAACTCCCCTCCGACCAGAACCACCGAGAGAAGACGGCGGACGCGATGGCAACCCTCGTGTCCGTCCCGGCGCCCCTGATCCCGCGGCTGCACACGCTCTTCAGCGTCAGCGCGTTCCTCACTGCGCTCATTGCAGGATACGTCTCGGGACTGTGGGAGGCGCTGTGCGAGAATGCTGTCGCCAAGTGGCCCGTCGAGTGGTGGCCCAGTGTGAGCGCTACGTGAGTTCAATGAGGCTTGCCGAGCGAAGCGAAGCGGGCGAGTCGACAAGCTGGGACGAGCAGACGAGGGAGCATGAGCAGCTCTGAAGGGAGACCTCTGGACCCAGAATACATTACGCAGGCCGCAAGGCTGGGCGTAGCTGATTCAGCTAGCAGTGCTAGCTTCGAAGGATGGCCCAGGGGGCTAGCGAGAATGTGGTCGGGTCCGTCAATTGTGCGGGCCGCGGGACGAGGCTGCGTCGGGGCGGCGGGGCGGGGCTACAGACGGCGAGCAGTGGATTCAACGACTCCGCTGCTCGTCGGAGCAGCCTCGGCACCGACGAGAGACGCTACAAACACTTGGCGCTGTGGGCGCACCGAGGGCGCAAGCGATGACTCATAGTGTCAGCGTCTCAGGACCGCCCCAACACCAGCGCGCAGCACCTTCCCTGGTCTGCATGGGCCATGTGTCCTCCCCCCTGGATACGCCATTAGCCATCTCTCGCTTGCAATCGAGGCCTTTGCCCGCAGCGGGCGCCTATGTCCCATCCCCGCTCAGCAGCTATCATGTCGCGACGGATCAGCTAACGACAGTATCGGTGACCACGCAGCGGCACGCGCTCCGTTCCAGATCCTGATCGCGCTCACGGCCACGCCGCGGTTCATCTTCCTCGGCCTCCAGTGGCTCGCGCACCGCTACCCACCCTCATCAACCTTCCCTTCCTCCCGCCCCCTTTCCGCGCCTCTCTCTTCGCCCTCCGTCACCTCAACACATGGCACGGAGAACAAGCGCTCTCTTCGCTCTCGATCGAAGTTAACGATCGAGAAGGGCAGCGACGACGAGCTCGACAGCGATGTCGCCCTCGACCCGCCCACGAACGGCACGGGGCGGAAGAAGGCCCCTTGGTCCCCTGGCTCCGTCGACGTTGAGGCATGCTTAGGACTGGCGAGAACGATTGCGTGCGGAGGATGGATGTTCATCACGAGTCGAGACGAGCACGACCTCCACGACCTCGCCATGATCGTTTATCTCGTGCTCGACGCGCCGTGGATGTACCTCTCGTGGGCGCACAGTACCGACCCGCGGGCGAAGAAGTGGCGTGCGATGTGCGCGGCTGCTTTCTTCGGCTGTCTCCCGCCGCTGATCTACCTGTTCGTGCAGCACAACATCAAGAAGGTTCCCGGAGGTGAGTAGAGTGCCCCAGGCGCTGTGTACGGCCCAAGCGCGGATGAGCTGTTCGGAGTTGTGTTGCAGCTCGCTAACCCTAGCGTACACCTACTACGCCTTCTTCGAGTGGTCCCTCGTCATGTGGGACGTCGCCTTTGACGCGGGCACCGTGTTTGAGGTCGGCAACTTCCAGATCCGCGTAATTGACACGAGCCGTCCCGAGATTGAGGACGACAAGAACGGGTGCGTCTGAGCTGTGAGCGGCGGTCGAGTTGTATCCCGTACTCTGCTGGTACACTGTGAATGTAACATTGACACTCTTCGCAGGCACGCGAGCCCCGTTGGAATCTACCTCGCACCCGTCCCCTCTCGCCCGATCGTGGAGGAGGACTGGACCGCGAAACCGTCTCGCCCGTCTCCGATCCCTCACCCGGGAATCGCAGCTTACCTTTCCGACATCTGGTTCGGTGAGCTTCCTTCCTCTTGCGTAAGCTGACCCGCAGCCACGGTGTGGTGGACCGTCTTCACGGGCGTCAGCGTGCAGCTGTTCTACTGGTCCGTGTGGTCTCTGGCGCTCACGGGCTCCGAACTCGGCATCACGATCAACACGATCCCGTACCTCTTCAGCAAGCCCGGTTACCGTGCCACCGTCACGTCTCGCTCCGGAGTGTTCTGGAACCGCACGCTGCTGTACGTCTTCGGTCTCGGCGCCTACGCGATTCCGCACGTCGCGGCGCGCTTCTTCTGCGTCCTCTTTGCGATGGCCTGTGGCTGGAACGCCCTGCTCGCGGAGCAGACGCGCACGAAGGGATCCCCCGAGGCCGCGCAGACGGGCCGCATGTGGGCCGCCGGAGTCGTCCTCTGCATGCTGGGCAAGTACCTGTGCTACTCGAACAATCCGTTCTGGGCGATCGTGAACGGCGACAGCGGGGGCTGGAACAAGACGGGTCTCCTCCTCTCCGCGCTCTCGATTGCCGAGCTGTACTTCAGGCCGAACAGCCTGTTCGCGGCCCCGCCGACCTCGGCCCCAGGCAAGCGCGACGACAAGCGCATGGGCACGACGCGCGCGCAGCGCCTCGCCATCACCTTCGGCCTGGGCGCATTCATGCACCTCGCGCAGACCTTCCTCTCGGACAGTGGCACGATCATTGCGTGGTCCTGGGACGGGTTCCCAGCCAAGGCGCCGCTGCTGCATCCGTGGGCGGGAATCGTGACAGCACTGTGCGCGCTCGCGATCCCCCTCTCCCTCTCGATCCAGAGGCTGCTCGACCCCGTCGTGCTCGCCATTCCCTACATCGGTGCGTTCTGCCTGTACATGTTCCCGAACTGGGTCGGGTTCGCGGGCGGCGTCGCGCTCATGGTGTGGCTGATCGCCGCCGCGCCCGCCTTCATCCGGATCGCGAGCGGTGTGCCCCCAAAGACGACCGCAAATGCAATGGCGTGGAACTGTTTCCTCGACGTCGCCTCCGTCTTCACGGTCGCGTACGCCTTCGTGCCGGTCGGCTGGATCCTGCGCGAGCGCACGGGCTTCATCCTGCTGCTGCTGCTTGTGCCGCTGCCGTTTGCCCTTCGGGCCGGCCAGAGCCTCAACCTCCCCGATGAGTCGAGGCTGGCCGCGCGGTCGAGGAAGAGGCTGCAGACCGGCGCAGTGTACACGCGCTACCTCTCCATTGCGGTCGCGTCTGCGGCCATCGTGGCGGGAATCCGCCTCCACGCGCAATCTGCAGAGGTGACGACGCCGAAACCCTACTACAGCGATCTGAACATGTTCACGGGCGGAATCTACACGGTGCATTTCGGCATCGACGAGCCCGGGCGCGATTCTCAGCGCCGCATCGCCAGCTTGGTGAAGGACATGGAGGTCGACGTGCTCGGCATGCTCGAGACGGACCTGCACCGCTTCGTGTACGGCAACCGCGACCTCACACGATACATCGCTCAGGAGCTGGGGTACTATGTCGACCTCGGCCCGGGGCCCAACAAACATACCTGGGGCGCGTGCCTTTTGAGCAAGTACCCGATCAAGAACAGCACGCACCACCTTCTCCCTAGTCCGCATGGCGAGCTGGCCCCGGCCATCCATGCGACGCTGGACATCAACGGCGTCGATGTTGACGTCATCGTCAGCCACAACGGGCAGGAGGAAGATGCGCTCGACCGCGAGCTACAGACGAAGGAACTCGCGCGCCTCTTGCAACTCAACCCGGAGCGTCCGACCATCTTCCTGGGCTACCTCGTGACGAAACTGAACGCGCCGGCGCCCTGGCCGTACGCGCTGTTATTCAACGAGCAGACCCGCCTCTCCGACATCGAAACACTGGACAAGTGGCGCTGGTGCGAGTACCTCGGCTTCAGGGGTCTGTGGCGCGTCGCCTATGCGCGTCTCCACCACGGCGACGTGACCGACACCGAGCTGCAGGTGGGCAAGTTCCTCCTGCCCCTTCCGGGCAAGGTGGCCGAGTATCGCGACGACACGGAACGGTACTGGCACATTGGCGAGGATGACATCCCCCCGCCTTGGAGGTTGCCTCAGAAGTTTAGGGAGGACCAAGGAGGGCACTTTTACCGCGTCTGGGACGGGCCGCTGTATTATCGCCCGCCGCTTGATTCGGGGGTTATGGACTATGGACGCGGGGGCGCTTACGATGAGTGGCCCCCGAAGACGGACATGGAGGCGTAGCCGTGTAGCCGTCGAGGCGTGTGTGGAGCTGCTGTAGTTGGATCAAACTATCATATGCAAAATACTGGGCTGCTAGTGACTACTGTTGTGCCGTGGTGAAGAGCACTGACAGGGGGGTGGGGGGATTGCCACACTGCAGTTGTCGCAACACTGTCGGAAAAAGTCGCAACTCTCATCGCACGAACGTGAACGTGTGGGTTGAGACATACCCCGTTCCGTCGGGCTCGTGTCTGGGTTTCGCTGCAGCCTGCGGCTACGCGCTGCGTACACGGCACAGCGAACAACCCGGAGACACGGCCTGACACGCGCAGCTGATGCCATCCAACCAAGTCTCACACTGCGGCCGCAACTACGTGCGTCTGTCTGATCATCTCTGATGGATGCATCAACTTCGCTTCCGGTCGTTTGATCGACGTTCTGTCCGAGCCGACTCAAGCCTTCGACGTCTGATGGGGTAACGCCCCCTCTCTCTCGCTATAAGCGGTCAGTCGGCATCTGCGTAGACTCTCGCCTTTGATGGACGCTGATGTTCCTGAGATCACAGTTACATTAGGTGGATCACGCCCTGGTCAGTCTCATCCTCGAGTCCTCGGCTCTCGAGATCGCGGCTAGGTCAGTGCGGTTCCATCGAGCTCGGGCCTACGGCCCTCGCTCGGCGCTCGTAGAGAGAACTCGTTGCATTCAGCTCCCACACCATCGTACACATCTCACACGGGTGAACCGGTCTAGGAGAACTACACAAGAGCTGGAATATAAAGGATGGGAGGGGGATGGGCGAAAAAAGATGAAGATGTCAAGGAAATGAAAAGAGAAAAATTTACTCCTTCTTCTCGGCGGCAGCCTCGTCCTTCTTCTCCTCCTCGGCGGCGGGCTTCTCAGCGGCAGCCTCCTCCTCCTCCTTCTTCTCACCCTCGGCGGCGCCCTTCTCCTCGTCGGCCTTGCCCCAGTCCTCGAGGACGCGGAGGGCCTCGTCGACCTTCTCGGTCAGGGCGGCGGGGGACTCGACGAGATGGAGGAGCTCGGCGTTGTCCATCTCGAGGAGCATGCCGGTGATCTTGCCGGCGAGCTCGGGCTGAGACTCGTGGATCAGGGGGTAGATGGCCTCACCGAGCATCTGCTTCTGCTCGCCAGGCGAAGCGCGAGCGAGAGCCTGGGCAGTGAGGCGGGGCTGGCCGGCAGCGGGGGCGGCGCCGTCACCCTGGGGGCGGGCGGGGACCTGGCCACGGGGGAGACCCTGCTGGGCACCAGAGGGCGAGCCGTTGGGGCGGGCAGCAGTAGGGGGGCGGGCGTTGCCGGCAGGGCGAACGGGGTAGTTGGGCATGCCGGGGTAGTTGCCGCCGGCACCTCCGGGGGGCATGTAGCCCATGGGGACGGGGGCACCGGGCTGGCCCGAAGGGGGGTAGCGGCCGGGGCGGGCACCCATCATGGGAGGAGCGCCGGGGTAGCCGACGACACCGCCACGGACGGGCATCATGGGGCCACCGTAGGGACCCATGGGAGGGTAGTACATGGGGGCCTGCATGTAGCCCTGAGGTCCACCGAGTCCGTTAGCAGCGGCGTACTGGAGACGCTGGGCGTTGCGCTGCTGCATCTGCGACTCGAGGGCCTGGCGACGGACCTCCTTCTTCTGGGCGAGCGAAACGTACAGGGGCTTGGTGCCAATCATCTTGCCGTT
>BCJJ01000007.1:785070-1039371 GCA_039545355.1 Trichosporon coremiiforme
CGCTGCTGCATCTGCGACTCGAGGGCCTGGCGACGGACCTCCTTCTTCTGGGCGAGCGAAACGTACAGGGGCTTGGTGCCAATCATCTTGCCGTTCATCTCCTGGACRGCACGGGTGGCCTCGTCGGGCTGCGAGAAGCAGACGAARCCGAAGCCGCGCGAGGCRSCCTTGTCGTCGCGCATGACCTTGGCSGARGTGATRGTACCGGCAAAGTCGAACTCGGAACGGAGACGSTCGTCGTCCCACTCGTCGTCAATGTTCTTRACGTAGAGGTTGACACCRGCAGTCTTGGACTCGTTCTCGAGGCGGCGCTCCTCGTGCATGCGGCGGAGCTCCTCGTCACGCTCGGCACGCTTCTGGGCRCGGCCGACGTAGAGCTTCTTGCCGTTGATCTCCTTGTCGTTGAGCTCGTCGACAGCCTTCTTGGCCGCCTCGTGSSWGGTGTAGTTGACGAAGGCGAAGCCCTTAGAGAGGCCATCCTCACCCACCGAAAGWGCAGCAGARACRATCTCGCCGAARGGCTTGAACATGTCCTCMAGGTCCTTCTGGGTGAACTCGGGCTCGAGGTTCTTRATGAAGATGTTGGTGAACTTGGCGCGCTGCTCCTCGACCTTGGACTGGCGCTCCTTCTTYGAGATGTGGTGGCCGACGTAGACCTTCTTGTCGTTCAGGAGCATGCCGTTGACCGACTTGATGGCGGCGTCAGCAGCCTCACCAGTCTCGTAGTGGACGAAAGCGAAGCCGCGCGAGTTGCCGTTCTCGTCAGTGGCAACCTTGCAMGAGAGGATGTTGCCGAAGGCGGCAAACGTGTCGTGGAGAGCCTAGAAAGTCAGCACGTGCCTTCTATCTCGCATTGTTGCTTCCGCGCGCGCGCAGAACCCATCTCTCATTCCCTTTTGCAGTAAGAGCTGGATGATGGCGGCTGATAAGGAGCTTACCTTGTTGTCGATCTTGTCGTCAAGGTTCTTGATGAAGATGTTGCCCTGGCCGGTCTTGCGGAGRGCGGGGTCGCGCTGCGACCACATGATGCGGCAGGGACGGTTCTTGATCAGGGAGTAGTTGAGGTGCTCAAGGGCGCGCTCGCCGTCAGCCGCGTTGAGGTAGTTGACGTAGGCGTAACCGAGCGAGCGGCGGGTCACRGCGTCACGGCAGACACGGATGGAGGCGACRGGRCCGACCATGTTGAAGATCTCGAAGAGCATGGCCTCGGTGACCGAAGGGTCGAGCTCGCCGACGTAGAGCGAGGCGCTGTTGCCGGGCTGCTGCTGGCCGGTGGTAGAGGTRGGGGCGGGCTGAGCAGGCTTGGCGGCACCCTCGGCGGCGGGGGTGGCAGGGGCAGGGGACGCCGCCGCGGGGGTGGGCGACGAAGGGGCCGCGGCGGCGGGGGTGGCAGCAGGGGTAGCGTCGGCAGACATGATGCTTTTGTTGGTTGTAGTTTTTTTGATGGGGGTTTAGGGTGGATTCGACCACGTAGGTTTAAGAAGCGTTGACGTGGGTTTTTTGGAAGCTGTTAGGTGCAAGAGAGCATGCGATGGTGATGGCGAGGGTGTGGTGGATGTCGAGGTCGAGGACACGGACAGAGGTTTGAAGCAAGGTGGAGTGATATGGGTGGCCACACGACGAAGGAAGGATTTGAGTCAGCGTGATGCAAAATTGTGCTGGGCGGGGGGTCATGCCATGTCGCGCGGGGCGTGTGCACACTTTGTGGTGCATGCATGTCGGCGATGCTTGCCTAGATGCAGTGATGGCGACGACGATGGATGACCGGTCCGCGAGTGGGGATGCACTCACCTGGAAGAGGCAACTAGTGATCTCTCTCTGGATGGGACGACTAGTTGGAGAACACAAAAAGGATGCAGAGCAGACAAAAGGACGCGGCGGGGGTGGGAGGCAGCGTCGCAGCGTCGCAGCGTAGGACTAGCGCCTGGCCAGCCAGGCAGCCTAGCCCAGCCCATGGCCCATAGTCGGGTCCATGGCCGCCCAGAGCCACAGGCGCCGGTGAGTTCAGCCACGAGGGACCACAGAGCGGGCTGCTGGGTGAGATTCCACCGCGGATGCAAATTATTCTGTGTCCGCTGAAAATCCTCCTCAGGGCTAGAGCCAGCAAGGAGCAAGTTTGTTTGAGCCCGCCTCGACCGCTGGGTGCGCTCTATGGCCAGCGATCCTGCCTAGCATGCCTCGCCTTGCCTGGCTGCCCGGGATGCTGGGATCATGCAGTTGGGTCAAGCCTAGCCAGCCTTGCAGCCTGACGTGCATCCTGACGCCTCTTGCTCATGGGCTGACGTCCTAGATCCTGGCCACCTCTCTTATCCCCGATTGGCCCTGCATACCCGCCCAGGACAAAGGTGGCATTTCAGACCCATTGAATCCAATGAACTCATTACCACCATCTGGCTTCCTGCAGGCTGGCCATGCATGTGACCGACGCAGACCTCTGTCACTCGTGCACAGCTCACTCACTCATCACGAGACCACCTGACCTACTGACCCCTCGGGTCCGAGACGATCACCCGTCTGAGGCGTTCGTTCGCTGAGCCCCCCCGCACTCGCTACTCGGAATTCTCGGGGTCGCTGCACCCCGGACTGGGAGCAGGACATACGACGACAATGGGCACTCGATAAGTAACCCAATGATCCAACAACCTGCGATACATACAACTAACATACACTTAGCGCCCAAACAATAGGATGAGAAAAACATGTCTTGCGTGAGATAAAAGTGGAAATGACACCGTGTCGATAAGCCCGTGAAGCCCTTGAAACCCTTGAGAGCACTTTGAACCAGGAGCGTAGCCTACATGAATCCCGTTAACCAGCATGATACGCCGATGTCCAACTAAGACTCGGGGGCGCGTTCTGAATGCTGCGCCACGGGAGTCGGACACTGCCTGGGCGTCCCGTCCGCGGAATCGGCCTGATCGCCCAGCGTCAGCTGCTCCAGCCGCGCGTCGACCCCGTTCATGATGTTAGGCGGCGGGAGATGTGAGGGTATCGGCGGCGACACATGCTGCGCGTGCTCAGCATACTGGGCGTACTCTGTCTGCTGGGTGTGGTGTGCCAACGCTTCGTGCTGTGGGTGAACCAGAGGCTGGTTCTCGGGCGCGATCTCCTCAATGTGCCCCTTCAGTGGCGAGTCGGAAGCCACCTCCGGCGCACTCATGTACGCATTGCTCGACGAGCTGTCGGGGGTGTGATACGCCGTGTGATACGAGCTCGGCGTCTGCGAGGACGAAAGCGAAGGCTGGGAGAGCTCGCCGCTGGGGAGACGCTCAGACTGCGGTGTGAGGTCGTAGGTGGTGGCTGAGTCGAGCGATTGCAAATCACCTGTAGTGGTCGTAAGCAGCGAAGGCACGCTGGACGCAGTCGGAGACTGATCCGGCTGCATGGTGAGCTCCATCATGAGCGACAACCACGGGTGGTGCATCAGCTCTGAGGCCGTCGGGCGGGCGTTCGGGTCAATGGTGAGACACTGCTGGATGAAGTCGATTCCGAGATCCGACATCTGCCCCGGGTCCGGCAACGGCGGGTGCTGCGTGGCGATACCGATGTGGAACATGATGGCCCACTCGTTGTCGAGGTTGGACCACGGCTTGCGGCCAGTCGTGATCTCGAGGACTACACAGCCCATGGACCAGATATCAGCTGCTCCCAGAGCGCCGGCACCTCCTTTGATGACCTCCGGAGCGAGGTACATCGGCGTTCCGGCGAGCGAGTTCATGACAGCCGGACCGGCGTCGCCGCCGCCGCCACCCCTGATCGCGCGAGTCTTCGCCATTGTGCGGTTGCCCTTGATGATGACCTTGGCAGCACCGAAGTCGACGTACTTGAGGACGGAGTTAGCGCCCAGCAAGATGTTGTCGGGCTTAACGTCTCGGTGCTCCACACCCTTGGAGTGGAGGTACTGCAGACCCTGCAGCATCTGCCAGGCATACACCATGACTACCTCTTCGTCCTCGATGCGTCCATGCTCCAGCAGGTTGGCCAACGAGCCGCCGGGGCAGTACTCTTCGAAGATGTAGACACGGTCACGGTGGACTTCAATGCCGTAGTAGTCGACAATGTTCGGGTGAGAGAGCATCTGCATAACCTGTTCGTCAGTTCGAGACCTTCTTCAGTAAACTTACATCCGCCTCGTCCTTGATCTGCTTATACAGAGCAGGCGAGTTGGTGATGTCCTGCACACGGATTTCCTTGACGGCCATGATACCGCCCGAGTCGAGGTTGAAGCCGAGGTAGACGCTGCCGTTCGCGCCACCACCGATGAAGCCTCCCTGCTGCCACCGCAGGGAGATGTTGCTCGAGCTCGCAGCAAGGAACACGAGGGCGCGGTCCTCAGACACCTCCTCATCGAGGACACGCCCGATGAGGTGCTGCTCATGTGATTGCCCGGCGAGGTGTTGATCGAGAGCGTTGATGAGCTCGAGGCGCTCCTGCCGCGGGATGCGAAGTGAGCGGTCGATCTGCATCTGCATCTTGCTGGCGCTCGTCGGGGACGGCACACGGGGCAGGAGGCAGTCGTCATCATCGTCGCGCTGGTACATCTTGGCCATGCGGCGGAGCGTCTCSAGGCGCTCAGCCTCCTTCTTGGCCTCGATGCTGGAGCGCGCGCCAAGAATGTCAAAGTGCGAAATGAGAAGCGTCATGCAGCTCGCRACCTTCGCCCTAAGGAGAGCAAACTCGTGCTTCGTCAGGTGGAGAATGTTGTTACCGCGCGTCATAAGCATCGCGTACTCGAGAGCGTTGACGGTCCAACGGAATGTCTTGCGGTCCGTGGGGTCGCAGTTGTCGCAGATGAAGCTGACCCAGCTAATYGCGAGGCGCATCAGCAGCCGGCTGAATCGTGCCCAGGCGCTGTTGTCCATGTGCAAGGCGACACGGTGGCCATGGTCGCTCGCAAACAAATACCAATTCTCGATCAGGTCCTGCGTGCCCGGTGCACCACGGAGGGTTGTACGCACGTGGGCGGCCGACTCGATGATACATTCGGAGAGGCGCAGAGCGGAACGGGCAATCTTCTTGAGCTCGCGGTTGACCTTGGGCAAGTGAGACTGTGCGTCGACGATGCACTGTGGCTGGAAGATGGTCGTCTCAGTGTCGGGATCGATGAACGAGCGCGTGAACAGCATCTTGCAGTACTCGAGGCGGGTGAGCGGTCCGTCGGCCACGAGGCGGATGCGGCTATCCTCAAGCGCATAGTCGATCTTGGTGCCGACGTCGAGCGTCATGACAGCTCCCTTCCACGCAAAGCTCTGGCGAGGCGACACAAGCAGAATGTACTGCGCGTCCTCCTCGTCCGACTCGTCGTCGTACTCGCTAAGCCCGACCGAAGCGCGAGCTTTCATGGCGCCCGGGGAGATGTTCAGGGAGGACGCGCGGGTCAAGAGCTGTTTGACGTCTGCCGGTCGCTCCCACAGCGACCCATCTGCGAATATGTAGGTCCCGTGTTCCTCGTAAACGTTGGTGTACACCAGGAAGTGCCCCGACTCCTGAAGTTGCTCGACGAAGAGTTCGGTATCCTCATCCTCGAGCAGGTACTCCGCTGAATTGTCGAACTGCTGGTACAGTCGGCGCGCGAAGCGCTGCAGCTTCCTAAACCGCATCTTGATTGCGTCTAGAATTTTTCCGTACCACACTAACATCTGCTCGGTCGTCATCGGCTGCTGGTCTCGGTACTGCCGACTCGTGTCGTTCGGGGAACCCGCAGGAATGCTAGTGCGTCCTTCGTCGTCCGTCGGGATCGGCACGTGCAGCGAATTCTCAAAGTAGTTGATAACGCGAACCATGAGCTTGTTCGTTAATGAGCACAGGCTCTCCGCGACGACGAGGTCGACGCCCTCGACAGCTTCTGCCGCGTCAAACAGGAACGTCCATTCGCCCTCGAGAACCTCTGTCTCGCGGAAGTACACGGCCTTGGATCCGCTCTTGAGCTTCCAGTGCAGAAGCCTGAAGAACATCTTGATGCACTTGAGGATAACGTCCTGATAGGAATCCGGGAAGCTCTCCGGGAGGGCCCATCGGCTCTCCGCGTCGATCGACGTGATCTCCTCGTACTGGCGACGGATCACGATTGCCAATGCGATCGAGTTTCGGAAGCTGCTCGCCATATCGTCAATGACCATRAGATCCGGATCCGAGAGGCGCTCGGCGGCACGCAGTCGCGTCTTCAGCGCCTCGATGATAAGTCGGCCGGGGAACGACACGATCTTGAGCAGCTCGTACTGGAAGTCTGGCAGGTTGAGCTGCTCGAACATTGGCAGATGGGCGATGACCGTCTGCTTGGCGTTCTGCAGRATCGCGATCTGGTCGAGGAAAATTCGCTTCTCAAAGGTGCGTCGCAGCGAGTCCTCCTTCAGAATGCGATCGACAAAGGTTGAGTCATCCGTCTGATCCTTGGCGTGCGCAAGCGCCTTCGAGTCAAGCGGGTGGATGCGGTTACCTCCTCCGCCGACGAGTGGTTCCTCCTTGGTCGTGTTCGGCTTCGTGATGTCGAGGTCTTCCGTGCCAGTCCAGAGCTGCAACGTCCGCAGCTGCGTCTGCAGTTGGGTGACGATCGAGTACCATGCGGACAGCGCGTCAACTTCGGCCTGAAACTCTTCAGAATTGTAGAGCGGCTTGTCCAACCTGAAGGCGTGAGTGTGCGGGTAGAGAGACTCGACGATAGCGAGCTTCTCCAGGATGTACGCCACTTGATCGAGTGGGCTGACATCGCCGTCGTGCTTGATCGAGAAGTTGTCGATCTCCTCCAGCACTGTGTCGACGACACGATTGCGGCGCTGCTCGACTCGTCTCCGCTCCTCTTCCTCTGTGCGGTTGCGGAGCCTGGCTCGAATTTGCCACCACAAGCTCTGTCCAAGGGCCTTGCGATACGTCTTGCCGGACGGAAGTTCGACGCCTATACGCGAGCTCTCGCCGCGCAGAATGTCGCCTCCAAGCACACTGGCAAGCATGCTTTGCCATTCCATACGTTCCCGCCCCTCATCTGTGTCGGGCCCGGCCGCATCGGGCGGCGGTGTCGCAAGAATAAGGGACTTGGGTTGCCCKACGCCCATGTGCGCAATGTCTGCGCCGTGGTGCGGACCGGGGGTCGTTTCGCCATCGCCGGTTGCCGCTTGTCGAACGGCCTCGGCGACGAGGGCTTTCACGGGATGGCTCTCGAGCTCATCGTCGTCGTCGTCGTCGGATCGCCAGTCGTCTAAGGCACGCGCATATCCGTCCGCGTCGGCCATGTCTATCGCTAACTCGCGTACTGGTCGGGTTCGGCGCACACTGCTGGACCGCTGGTGCCGCGTCAGGGTGGGAGGAGTGCCGTTGCTGCCGTCGCGGTACTTGGACTTCCAGTTGTTATATGAGCTCACCGTCGACGACCGGCCGTACGTGTTGGATCGAGTCAGCTTGGGCTGRGACGCCGACGAATGGCGAGGCTGTCCCATCGTGCCTGTCAGCGACGAAGAACGTGTATGTCCCGGGATGTCTGCTCGTCGTTAGCCAATGCTTGCTAATGGTGCGTCGTCGGTGCGCCAGATATAGATCTAGGCGTTCCAAAGGGCGGCTGTTCGCTTCTGCGGCTGCCCGGCACGCGTGGACTCACGGTCGTCGCCTAATGTCACTATCGGCTCGCTCTCATCTGGCGTACTCGGCCCATGCCCCATCATGCGAACCTTTCGCCGAGGCTTGGATGCAGTCATGGACGGCTCGTCGGCCACGGGCAGAGCCGAGTGATGTGGTGGTAGTTGTTCGGACATGGTTGGTGATAGCCCTTAGAGGGCATCCGACAAGAGATGAGAGGAGGTGAGAATGTCGCTCCGGGTTCGTGCAGTAATGGCTGCAATCCAGGTTGCGCCAGCCACTACAGACAGACCCGGGGGAAGATCGTAAGAGGGGCGGAGCACAGATGGAAGTGTAGTCGTGTGTATACGAGAGGGCGGTGAGTAAGGTGAAGGGTGGTTGGGGTTTGGACGACTCGGGGGAGGGCGGTGAATGAGGAGGGGTATCGAAGTCGAGGGTGCGCGCACCCGCCGTTGTCGTGGAGAGTGGGGTCGCAGAGCTCAATCAGGGATGTCGCGGCGGCGGCAGAGGGTGTGACGGGGAGGTAGATAGAACTTGGATGAGTGTTGGTCGATGGAAGGAAATGGTCAAAGGAGAGGTCACGACGCTGGATCGAACGGACGGCCAACGGCCAACGGACGACAGGACACTGGACTGGTGCGAATACGTAACAGGGTTGTGTCTCACGTACTCCTGCACTTCCTCGGTGTGAATACGTAGATTAGCCTGCGACTCGACACACTCGATGCTGATCCTTGCACACAACTTGTATACATATCGTTCGATGCATGCGACCCCTGTATGCAAAGACTTTGCGGCGAGGGCGGATAAGACGCAGGATCACGTCGACGGACGCGGTCGGCTGACTGCATACACACTCAGCTTTCAGACCGCGCCCGACCGACCCGGGATGCCCGCGTCCTAATGGGCCTACTTGTCCCATTTAGAGTCTCGGACACCGCCATCATGTGCTGGGACCGAGCACGGCACCTGCTGCCTTTCTTTCGCTGCAACAATAACGAATCTCCCGGCGCCTCGCCCTCCTCCGTCCACGCAACAAGATCTAGTACCTTTTCTGCGTATAATTGCCATGCAACGCCGGATGCCGTGCCCCGTGCTATTAGTCGGACCGGACACAGACACCTCCATTGCCGAGGGTATCTGGAGGCTTGACATCGCATGCCATGCCGACATCTGCTCTGGGAATCGCATACGCTTGCCATTGCGCAGACGCCCCCCACACATTGCCACCGGTCACCGGCGCGCTCCGGCCGTGCTGCGCCCGCTGCGCTGCCGTGCCGGCCGATGGCGCAAACTGACAACTCTGTACCGCGTCTGACAAGAAAAGACTGGCATGCCGCGCAATCACTAGCGATCTCGCGGGCATGCCAGGGCGGGCCGGATTCCGACTCTGATTCTGAGCGCTAAACGGCGGGATGCATACCGCACGGCGAACACGCGGCCGTGCGGCCGCGGTGCAGAGGAGGAGGACGAAGGAGACATTCCTCACTGTCGGTAATGGTCCGAGACTTTATCCACGCTTCCGCTTAACGATTCGCTTCTCAACGAGCCCATGCATCTCTATTCGCCCAATCTGTTTGCCTATGAGCAGTTTAGAAGGGCTTGTCAGACTCGGGGGTGTTGTCTGTGGGTCAGTCATCGTCCCTTGGAGAGTCGCTCCAAGCTTACCGGTGAAGTACGGGGCCAGCTGTAAGAGTCAGCTAACTGGACAGGTGGTAGGACAACAGCTGACGACTCACGAAGGGGATCTTCTGGAGGACGTCCTTCTGGAAGAGGGGGACGGGGCTCATGAAGAGCGAGACGGCGACACCGGCGGTGACACCCCAGCCGATCAGCGACGAGCGGAAGGGGCGGAGGAGCCTGGCTGCGTTAGTTGCTGCGCGCGTTATTTCCATTCGAGACATACTCGGGGGTGAGGCCGGCGAAGTGCTGCGGGGTCAGCGAAAACTCCAAACATCCGAGGCTAGCGAGGAAGACCGGTTGGGCGTGCGACCGAGCGCGTCGTCGTCGATACACAGAGAACCGAGCTCCATTCCATCTTGCCGAGACGTGCGGACCAAAGTGCGATCCCACGCTTTTCCAAACGTTCTTCGAGTGTCGCTCGTTCGCGGTCGGCGTCCCTATACGTGCGGTCTCCTCGCTTGCGCTGTACTCACGGGCTGGACCTTGTACTTGACCTGGAGGGGAGCCATTTCGATCGTTGAGAGGTGTATGCAGATGTCGAACGCAACGCAACTGTGTTCATTGGTCGGGACGGAGCGGAGGGACGGAGGAAGACTGATACGCCGAAACAGAGCATGACGTGTAAAACTGCCACCTCGCGTTTCGCAGGTGACTGGAAAGTTCAGGTGGAGGTCGCTCACATTGCATCACCAGGTTTCTGTGAGAGCTGCATTGTGTCACGGCTCACTACATCACAAGCACCATGTTCGCCCGCTCAGCACTTCGGCTAGGAAACCGCCTCGCCGCGCCGTCGGCTCCGCTTCGTGCCGTCCGACCGCTTGCCCTTCCGCTGCACCGCACCTACGCGAGTCTGTCGCCCGACACCCCGCCTCCAGCCAAGGCATATGAGGTCTTCGATGAGGACGGCAAGACGCGTCAGAAGGACCGCGCGATCCTCCGTCTGAGGGAGCAGCAGGAGGCTGGAGAGCTGGAGGACCCGCAGGTTCTGGACTACATTCGCGAGGAGGTCGCCGACAGGATAACGGAGCGCATCGAGGTGCGTCGGCTACGAGAGTGCAAAAGGAGTTGGCCACTAACGTCAGGATCTGAAGACGCCCCCGGCGATCGTTGTCGAGCTGGCGTCTCATGCGGGACAGCTGACACGTATGCTCCAGGAGGTGCTTGGAGATAAGCTGCATCCGTCATCTGAGCCCGGAGGCGTCATGGGACAGGAGAAGCGGAAGTGGATCATGGTCGAGCCGTCCGGAGAGGCGCTGAACCGTGATGACGACTCGACCTTCCTCTGTGAGTCAGCTAGGCGGATTTCGTGATTGAAGCTGACAGACAGACCCGCCTGAGCGTATTCAGTGCTCGACGTCCGACTTCCTGAACAACCCCGAACTGCAGAAGTACGCGGACAAGGTGGACGCGATCGTCAGCGCCGGCGGCCTGCACTGGGTCGGCGACATTGTCGGCGCCTTTACGCAGGCAAAGCACCTGCTCAAGCCGGACGGCGTGTTCATCGCCGCCGTGCTTGGTGGCGACACGCTGTTCGAGCTCCGCACGAGTCTCCAGCTCGCAGAGCAGGAGCGCAGGGGCGGTATCGCCAACCGCGTCTCGCCCATGATCAGTGAGTTAACCATTCGCATGTGAACTGACACGCAGGCGCGACTGACGCCCCTTCTCTCCTGAACCGCGCCGGCTTCACGTTGACGACCGTCGATACGGACGAGATCACGATCAACTACCCCAGCATGTGGGAGCTGATGGCCGACCTGCGCGACATGGGAGAGTCCAACGCCATCCTCGGCCGCCGTACGCACATCTCGCGTGACGTCCTTCTCGCGGCGAGCTCCATCTACCAGGGTTAGTGGCAAACAAGAGCTATATTGAAGGGTAGGCCAAAGCTGACGACAGAACTCTACGGAAACGAGGATGGCACGGTTCCGGCGACGTTCCAGATGATTTTCTTCATTGGATGGAAGCCGGCCCCGAACCAGCCCAAGCCGCTGGAGCGCGGCTCGGCCAAGACGAGCCTGAAGGACGTGTTGTAGATTGTGCGGGATGTAAGAAGTCATCAACGATTCACACATTCCTCGGACCCGAGACGTGTCGACTCGGCACACAATCTCCGCCCTCCAACCAGCTCCCCACCCATCCTTTGCCACCCAAACCCAGATCCAAACTGACAAACGATGGCACCTGTGCCTGCTCTGCAACTGCTGTTTGATTATGCGTGTACCCCGGGGGCTCCATGACTATCCTACAGGCGTAGATTGAATCTACTTCTGCTCCTCCTCGCGCTCGATCTCGTGGATGGCCTGGCGCTTCTCGGCAAGACGCTGAGCCTTGCGCTCGCGCATGGCCTTGTTCTTGATGCGGCGGGCCTCCATCTGGTCGGCGAGGGCCTTGGTACGGAGCTTCTCGGCCTTGGCCTTGTGGATGTGCTCCATCAGGACACGCTTGTTCTTGAAAGCGTTACCCTTAGCCTTGAGGTAGAGGGAGTGGTAGCTGTAAATGTCAGCAATGGCGCACACAAAATCTCATCGGCGCAGAAGTCGTCTGCGCCCTTTTGACACTAACAGGTGCTTGTCGATCTTGCCGGACTCGCGGTACTTGCGGAGRAGACGACGGAGAACGCGCATGCGACGGAGCCAGAGGACCTTGGTGGGCATACGGGCCTCRGAGGTACCCTTGCGCTTACCGGCACCGGTGTGACGGCCGAGACGCTTGGAGGCGGCGTGCTCACGAGTGCGGGCGCGCGAGTGGATGACGGTGGGCTTGACAATGATGTGGCCGTCCTTGAGGAGCTTGCGGACACCAGAGCGCGAGTTGGCCTGGGCGATCTCGGCAGCCTCCTGGGGGTCAAGCCAGACTGGAAATGTTAGATCAAAAGTCTCAAGACCTCATGCGAGAACAAGCCAGCTCCTCCTCCTCCAAGTTTCCTTCGTACTCGTCGTTCGCGGGGTGGTCGATGTCGCTCGCGCGGTCGTGCTCGATGTCGGTTCCCACCCTCCTGAAAACTTTCGCCGTCGATCTCCACTTCTGCTGACCCGTTCTCGCCCAACTTTTGACACTCACTCTTGCGCTTGCCGACGCCGGCAACGGAGGCGGCGAGGCGCTTCTGGATGCTGAGGTTGCTGCTAGACGACATAGCTGCTTTTGGGGGTCGTGGCCTTGCTGGTTAAGGAGCAAAGAAAGGTGGTAGATGGTGGTAGACAACGACCAGCACAGCGAGGGCTGGGAGTGTCTGCGTCGGGAGGGGTGCTAGGGGAAGGGGATTTGGTCCCGTCTCACCGTAGAAGTCACGTCTTGTGAACACAGCCAACCACCCGCACGTGGGGCAGTTTGTGAAGTAAAATCCGAAAAATGCATGAATCTTCGTCGTTCTTTCGGCGTTAAGCCACGTGGTTGTTATCTGATCTGTGCCTGAGATTATCTACTCTGGACCACGCTCGATGCATGAACAACATCTGTCGAAGGACCGAAGACGTTCGACACCCAGTTCGCCATCCGCAGACGAGTGCTCGCCACGACGATGCCCCACCACATCGATCGTCTGAGACAGGCTGACCGGCTCGGCCGGGTGCGCAGCACTAGCGCTTCGGTGGTCGTTCCTGCCCCCTTGCTGATCGTTGCGCCCCTCCAGGCCCGGAGCTCAACCGTCCACGGCGTACTGGGTGGCTATGGCAAGCATGCATGCTCAGCGTTCGCTCGGCTCTCAGGCGTATCAGATATCGTCATGGATGGCTGCTCGATGCTTAGGTGCAAACTTCCCTCACTTCTATCCAGCTCTCGCGACACCGCTCACATTGAGACTCACGACGCCGTGCAGCTTGCAGCAGACTCCATCCCTGCGGCCTGCACCCAAAGCCCAGGCACCCAGGTCCGCCGCCGGCCATCACCGTGGTCACGGCGGTATGTGCAGCAGAAGCGGTCTCCAAATACAGACGTCTGTATTCTGCAGCGCACTCAACTGCCGATGCTGCCGTAGCTAACGTCCCCCACTCACATCGCTACAAACAGTCAGCCTCAAGCCATCACTGACTACAGTCATTGCATATCCTGGTCTGGTACAGAACTGAGCATCTCGTAGATAACCAGTTGGAGTTGGAGATCGCTCTTTCTCGGGACGCTTTGTCAGCTGCGTACACGTGCGTGGGGATGGGCAGTGTGCAACGACCGCCGCGAACCCGGCGGCGGCGGGGCTGGGTGCCAGTTTTGTAACGGTCCTTGGCCTCAAGCTTAGTCTCGAATCCATCGAAATCGGGAGCGCTGGACGTCTGCTCATCCTCGGTCTCGGACTCGTCGGATCTCCAAAGGTAGTTGTCGTCTGAGCCCTCGGACCTGGTTGCCGACCCCGTGTCGTCGGCATCTGACGTATCGTCCGTCAGTTCTGGAGTTGAAACCGTGGCTGACGTTCCCTGGTTCGGCAGCGTGTCGCCGGAGTGGCAGAGTTCGATTTGCGGCGCAGAGTGCCATAAGCCTCTCCTCAGCCGTTGTCAGTTTGCGCCTGGAGGCGGGAAGACCTCTCTCGACGAGAAGATCGCGGAACTGTTGGACAGAGTCTCGCATCTCTTCGAGAACTCCCAAGAGAGCCGAGCATCGCCAAAAGGAGCGGAGACGGTTTACCGCCCACAGCTCGAACGCAGCGTTCTGGTCGGGGCCCGAGAACGAGAAGGGGCGATCGTGCACACTGTGTGCAAGCATGGAAGTGGCCAGGGGGTGGTTGGTCCACCCTAAGACCGCGGGCAGCCCGGTCGCCACATCTCGCACCCCGAAGGTGCCGCCTGCCCGGGGTAGCGCTGGTTCTTGGCCACCCTCAGCCAGAAGCTGTAGAGGGCCATCTCGTCGTCCGCGGAGCGGAGTGCGTGGCGAGCACCACTGAACTCCTCCATACGCCTCAGAGCGCCGCAGAGCAGCCTGGCAATCTGCTTGGTGGTAGTCTCGGGACCAAAGAAAAGAGTAGGCACTTCGTTCCTATTGCGAGGCATGCCGTCGGCGTCCATGTGCGGAGCTTCGGAGAGGAGCTTCTCCGCAACCTCGTCGACCCTTTGCGGGTCGGGGCGAGCCGACGTCCTCCCACAGCCAGTCTCTCATGGTGTTGATCTCAGCCATGACCCGGGTCTTCTGCCCCGGGGTCAGATGCTTAGGCTGGCACGGGGCAACGTCTGGTTGCCGCAAACCAGTTCATCAACCCTGCGATCCCGTCCACATCGACCTCGAACCCGTCCTCCTGATTCACCTCGAGTAAGGAGACGCAGGTGAACAAGGCGAACTCCTACCAGCTGGTGCGTTCAGGAAGTTGAACGCGTGGGAGACCGCGCGCACATTGTGTGGCCCGTGCTGGGGGTAGGCGGCCAGCGCGTTGGTATTGTTGGCCACGTGAATCTGGTCTCTCAAGTCCGGGTTGATCCTTGCAGCCCTCATGCGATGCTCAAAGTTAAGCAGGCGTTGCACCTGGGAATGCACGAGATCCGTCTCGGCAATGTAGTCCGTGACACTGAATGGCGATCGCTTGCCGAGCCACTCCTTGATCTCTGCCGTGGAGGGCATTGCCTCCGGTGCTGGCATGGGGTCGAGCAGCTTCCTATCAGCATCGGTCTAATGGTCTCACTTACTGTGTCCATGGACGCAGCCTTTGGAGGGCACTCGAACCAGCGGTACGAGCGTTGAATGTCCCGCTTGATGCAGCTCTCGAGCGAGTCCTTGAGAGAATCCTTTCCCTTGTACCCGCTCTTGCGCTGGCTGTCCAGCTTGTTCAACAGCCATTGAGGGGACACGTATTGCTAAGATTAAAGGGGCGGGGGTAGGATACGAATTAGGGATGGGGAGGCTTTCGTAATTGTTATAAGTAAGCACATCACTAAGTTGGGGGCGACCTGTCGCTTGGGAGCCGGCGCCGGAGGGGGAGGGGGCAGCTACGAGAGATCATTTCCCAGGGGGCAGCTACGAGAGATCATTTCCCACCCTCAGACCTTTGGCTGCCGCAGCGCACGCCAGGGAGGTCTGAGAGGATAGCCTCAGTATGCCAGGGAGGTCCAGGGGGGCAGCTACAGAGGAACATGTCAACCGGAAGCTGGGCAGAGGATGTAGAAAGCGGGGATGAAGGGGGTGGTAAGAGGAAATGCGAACAAGCTGAACATCGCTTGGCGGCGGCTGCCACATGACGAAAGGGACATGGTGGATGCGGAGTAGAGTGGGTTGGTAGAGTTAAGTGGTGAGAGGGGGAAAAGAGGCATTGAGGGTGCTGTCTGACAACCCCCGTGGAAAGGGAAAGCTTCACGAACGGGCGTGGGATATCGGCGATCATTGTGTCCCAGGCTCCGCCGATCGACGTCGGCTTCGAGGGACGGTCGGTCATTAGGAGAGGTTCATTGCGAGGAGATGACATTGTTCGACTCCGTCATAGCGACAGTCTATATAAACTGTCAGAACAGCTCGGAGACCTTCGACAGAGTGGTCGTCAAAGCATTAGCATTGCCACCCCAGCTAATCAGACCAGGTGAGTAGGCAGCGGGAGAGTTGGAGCTAATGTGGCAGAGCCTCCTCCGTCTATCCCCGAAAATGCTTCCTGCCACCGCCCTACTCCTCCTGGCCACCGCGGCACACGCCCGCCTCTGGGGCTGGGAACGAAAGTTTTCCATCGTGGCCCGATTCAAGAAGAGAGACTACACCCCGAGCGAGAACACGCGCCTCGACCCATCCCGCATGCGCGCCGAGGTCGACCTGGGCGCGCACCTCGATCTCGTCGCGCTTGACTCCTGCCCCGGCTTCGACAGCCACTGCACGGGGTACAGCCAGCGGCTGCAAAAGTTTGACCGGACGGGAAACACGTGGACAAGACGATCAAGAACTGGCAGGCCATCTCGCCGACGTCGGGTAACTATGACTGGGCGCGGATCGAGCGCATCCACTCGGCGTGGATCGACTTGTGGGCCCGCGGGGACGGGCGCTGGGACATTTACGAGAACGGCAAGGACGGCAAGGCGACCGGGGCCCTTGGGTTCTGCGAGATGCCCGTCGACGCTGAGAAGGTGCTCGCGAGGACGTGTCCCGGCTCAACCGACGATACCGTCATCTCCCTCACTTGCTTCCTGTATTAGCGGTCATGATGCATAAGATCACCTGTACAATGAGTCCCAATCTATGGCTGTATGTGTCACTCCTCCTCCTCCCATTCCGTCTCCTCCTTGTCGACATCGTCCTTCCACTGGAGATCGTCAGTTTTCATCTTGCACGTCGGGTCAGCTGCACTCACCCTGTCGGACAGACCGTGGAAGACGAGCTGCCGTCCACCAGTTTTCCACGTCTCGTACCCCGCGCCCCAGTACCACAGGTTCTCACCGGGGATGTACTTGACAGACCCCGAACCAGGGAGCATGGGGAAGTACTGACGGATGTACTCGATCATGCGGTCAATGGCGAACTCGGGCGCCTGGAACGCGCCCTCCTGCAGGATGAGGACGTCGCCGACGCGGACGGGCCCGCGAATGCCGCGCAGCTTGTCCGGCGTAACGCCATAGCGCACGAGGAGGTATCGCAGGATCGCATCCGAGAAGACGCCGGTACCACTGAGACTGAGCGCGTCGAGACGCTCGTTGTCCCCCGCACCCTCCGCGTCCACCATGTCCACGATCGTCGTCACGGTGTCGAGGAATATCGGGTGGAACGGCTTGGCCTGGAAATGTCAGTTACAGCAATAAAAGCTAACTCACAGCAATGAGGTAGCGCTCAAACTGCAGACTACGGCCGTAGTCGCTCTGCCGCGCTGAATCCTTCAGCAGCCCTAAGGACCATTGCGTCCACCGCCGAAGCTTAATCGTGCTCTCCGAGTCCCACGCGATGGACACGACGACGTTGATGTCCGGGCTCAACAGCGAGGTCTGGTCGTACGGCGGGCCGCGCACGTCTGTCCGTCGATGACCGTGGTACACCGGGATGTGCTTCTGACCCTTGGGCAGCGTCGACTTCTTCGGCGGCGCACACTTGCCGTCCTTGTCGTTGTCGTCGCAGTCCTCCCCAGCGTCGGCCTTCTTGTCCTTCGCTTTAGGCTCCTCCTTCTTCGGCTCCACCTTCTCCACCTTCTTCTCCTCCTTCACCTCCTTCTTCTCCTTGCCTTGAGTCTCCTTGGTCGCGGCGTCCTTGCTGTCGTCGGCCTTCTCCTCCTTCCCAACAGGTGACCGCTTCTCCCATACTCTGCGGTGGCTTGCGTCGGCCGCCTCGTGCGACTTGAGAATCCGCTCGACGACCTCCAGGTCCGGATGCAGCACCGAGCGTGCCTCGATACCCCACAGATACGGGTGCGCTATCGGTGATGTGTCCGAGTCGGCGTACACGCCTCCCTCGAACAGCATGCTCATATACCTATTGTCAGCTTGCATCAGGTATTCGAAGCTCACCTGTAGATATCCGCTCGCAGGGCCGCAGACATCTTCTTCCACTTGGTCGGCCACACGCCGTTGCCGTACATGATGTTGCTCTCTCCGATCCACCTGGACATTTGCGCGTTGATGCGGTGGTCGTCCGCGACGTCGACCTTCCAATTCGCGCCGTCTCGTGCCGGTGCCGCCCACTCCGCTTCGGGGAGGAGGTCAGCGAGACTCTCGTCCAGCGGCAGGGGGAGCAGGGCAGCCCACATTCGGAACAGGTCCGGGATGCCGGATCCAGCGAGCTTGTCCGTCGAGATAAGATTCGGCGGGAAGCTGCTGATGAGGGGATGCTGGTGCGTCGCGATCTTCTCGACGGTCGCGCGGAGTTCACGGAGATACGGCGAGTCGCTCATGGCGACCTGAAGCTGCCACTGGAGGCGCTTCACGTACTCCTCCGAACTGGGCGAGAGGGTGTAGTTGCCTTTGGGGAATTTCGGCGGGGCGAGGAGGTCGCGCGCTGCTCGCTCGGGGTCGTAGCCTGCGTCGTTGATGATGCGCATGCGGATCTTCTCATGCTCGGCAGAGACCTGCGCCAGCGTCGACGCGTACATGTCGGTGAGGGCTTCGTCGTCGATGGTCAGTAGCTGCCGCTCGACGGGCCACTGGTAGATGAGGACTGCACCCACGACGACCAGGACGAGGACCTTGGCCAGTGTCGCGGCCCGAAACCCTCGGATCAGGACACGCGGCATCGTGGGTGGATCGCAGCCACTGGGAAGAGAATGAAAGGGTTGGTTAGTTTGTGGTGAAGGAGTGTGTCGCAACAAAATGATGATTGAGACCCGCGACGTGCGACCTGAGACCTGCCGTCGCGTAGTGAAGGCCCAATGATGGAGGCGGCGTACCCCACGGGGAAATTAACCCTGCACCAAGGGCGATATTTCACAGTAGCTGGGTCGATCAGCTGATGGACGGAGAGCGCAGGGCCATGCTCTGACTGCGGATACGTAAAGAGATGCGATAGATAAGCTAGTGGGCGATGCGATCACTGGGAGATGCATTTCCTGCATGAGCTGATTGCGCCGTGCTGATGAATGCTTGAACGGCAGTCGTCGAGTCGTCCGGGTGGCCGATGACCGCTTGCGCGCTCGGAGGGGTGCTCGCTGGATAGACAGGCACCCCTGTCTTTCCCAAGCTTGATTCCCGGATCCGCGGCGCACAGTTCACCCGTGAGAATGTGAGCATGCGCAGTACGGGCCAGTCCGCCGGCGTGCTGAAGCATGTCCGTCGCCATCGTCAAGGAAATGAGCACTCTGAAACCGCAACCCCCGGTGACAGGTTACAGCCTGCTACGCGGGTGTGCTGTGGCAACGACTGCATGCTGTGGCATGTGGACGGAGCACGTACTGCGCCCATGTGCTGCAGTCAAGGTCACAACATATCCATCGCAGAGCAGGACACAATGCACGGTCGAGCACGTTCTGAGCGCCACTACGCACGACACACCGTCCGCACCGCTAACTGTTAGCTGGCTACTAGGCTAGCTGATGAGGCACTGGTCGGGGCGCAAAGATGTGGCTGGCGAGCTGCGACGGCGAGCCGTCCACACACGGCTGCGAGCACATCGCGATCAGCACTACCAGAAACAGCGCTCAGGAGGTTTTAGTTACTCGGTGTGGCAGCTACCCAGGTCGTCCTATCCATATCCAACATCGTCCCTATGCATCTTCTGCATCGCTACGTCTGTATGCATCGCAGCACGTTCAGGGCTAGTTCTCCTCGATAGAGACGCGGGAAGATGCCACGTGGTAAACTCCGACGCATTGAAACGCCGAAGGTGGCATCAAAGTGTCATCAAACTTCAGCGACCAATGCACGTGATCTTAGCAGCGAGGCGGAGTCCGCCTGGCCAGGGGTGTGGGCGTGCACCGTTGTCGATTTCTCACGAGCCTTCATACAGGTCTTCTTTACCCGTCAACCTTTCCTAGACAAAAGTAAGTCCCCAGCACCCCCGCGACGACGACACCCTACGCAAGGACTACGAACGCGTATCCAACGACGTCAACGCCATTTCCGTCAAACCGCAGAACCTCGAACTTCAAATTCGAGGTCACCAACCCACCCGTCGCCTTAAAACCTTCAAATTCTCGAACACGACAGCTAACATCTCGCCAGAAAAAAAAGATGTCGTTCCAGTCGAAGATCTACCGGTTAGTATCAGAAATCGAGACGTCGGATTGCGAAGCGATGCGTTTGGAGCGGACGGGGCGTTCTGGACCCAAGTTGAAGACGGAACCGGTCGGGATATTGGTTGGAGATCGTCTGAGATCGTCCTCCGGTCGCCCCCAGAGCGCCATGGCAGCGCGGGTGTACCGTGTTGGACGAAGAACGCAGAAGGAGCAGCCGACGTCACGTCCACATTGTTTGATCCTCGCTAACCTCTTAGCACTGCCAACGCTCCTCGCACTGCCCCCACCGAGGTTGAGCAGCAGATTGCCCAGGCTCTCCTGGACCTCCAGAACAACGTTCCTGAGCTCCAGTCCGAGCTTGCTCCCCTCCAGATCGCCTCTGCCCGTGAGGTCGACGTCAAGGGCGGCAAGAAGGCCATTGTTGTCTTTGTCCCCGTTCCCCAGCTGAAGGCTTTCCACAAGATCCAGCAGCGGTAAGTTGTCTTGTTCTCATCTCATTCCCCGAGTATCCTGAATCCTGCACGGAGCGGCGGGGGTAGTAGGAGGTCTTTTTCAAGATCACCTCCCTTTGGCTTGCACCTGGGTGGATGGTGCCGGGTTTGACGGTCCCGCATGTGATACTGATATGCCTTCTCTCATTCGTAACGGCAACATCGCAACTTCAAACCCCGTGAAAACATAAAACTTCGACCGTTCCATCGCGACTTTACGTCCCGCGCTACCTCAAAATTCGAAAATACAGCCTCACCCGTGAGCTCGAGAAGAAGCTCTCCGACAAGTACGTCGTTTTCATCGGCCAGCGCCGTGTCCTCCCCAAGGAGTCGCGCAAGTCGAACGCCAAGCTCGGCCAGAAGCGCCCCCGTTCGCGCACTCTCTCTGCCGTCCAGGACGCCACCCTCGACGACCTCGTTTTCCCCTCCGAGATCACCGGCCGCCGCACCCGCGTTGCCCAGGACGGTGCCAAGCTCGGCAAGGCCTACCTTGACGCCAAGGACCAGAACCTCCTCGAGTACAAGCTCGACGCCTTCTCGTCCATCTACCGCGCTCTCTGCGGCAAGGAGATCGTCTTCGAGTTCCCCGTCCAGGCCTCCGACTAAACTCCTCGCGGCTCTTTCGTAGTTGCTAGGGTGTATCAGGGTTACGACATGCATTTGGCCCGTCTAGGACTGGTCTGTACATATTAAGAGCAGCCTGTGCACCGTTACTCATGTCCAGTGCATGCTTGTGTAATGGAAACTTGCAGTCAAAGATCTGACCTTGCTGTCTGACCGTTAAGATATCAGGGTTGGTCGGTGTAGACCTCCTCTCCCACTATGGCCCCTACCAGAAGTCAGCCAGTCGGTCCTCTTTGGAGACAAATGGACCTTAAGTCAACCGTCTCCACTCCTGTCTACTTATGCGTCACCAAGTTTCGCACGCTCATGACTGTCGATGACTACTCCATGCCCTCGACGACGAACATGAGTGTCAGAGAATCACAGTTAGGGCGTTCACCAGTCAGCGTACAGCTTGCAGTACGCCGTCAAGCAAGTTCATCCAAAAACGATCGAACTTGGGCTTCGTAGGTCGGAGAGCGCCCTTCGCAGAATCAACCTCTCCCACGCTGGTCTGCGCCCCATCATCTCCTTGCACAAGCTAGCAAGCTTACACCACACCCTGCTCCCCCTGACTATCTTTGACGGTGTCTGGACGCTGACACCCTGGCTGACCGGTTCTGTTGCTGTCTCACTGTGCTAACTGTGCTAACCCAAAGTGCATGCGATGGAATGAAGAGATGTGTGTGTGGTGGTGTGGTGGTAATACAGGATGCTTAGTAGGCAACGACGCACTTGCCCTGGATACACTGGACGTCTCCGTCGGTAAGGGAGCCGCAGTCGACGCCTCCGGCATCAGAGCAGCCGCCGCAGTGCTCAATGTCCGAAAGGATGTTGACGCAGCGGTCGTTGCAGTACGCCCATCCAGCGCCGGCGGGACAGGGGCTGGCGGGAGCGGTCTTCTTGGCGGCGGCGCGGCGGGCGAGCGCGGCCGAGGGCGTGGGCACGGCCGTCGGGATGGTCGCGCCCGCGACACACTTGCTGAGCGTGTTGGTGCGGTACCACACGTCGTCCTTTGTGTCCTTGTGCGTGCTTCCGTCCGCGCGCGTGAGGAAGGCGCCGAACTTGCTCAGACCAATCGCGTCCATGTCGGGGATGAAGACGTTGTAGATGTTGTACGTCGCGTCGCGGGCGCCGATGTACGCGGCCGCGAGCGTGTGCTCGCCGCTGCCGCTCTTGTAGCGCACCTCCACCTTGTCGCCCGCGTTGTAAGGCGCAAGCACGGCCATGGAGACGTTGAGGCCGTTGGCGTTGTTGTTCTCCGCACCGGTGTACTTGCACGTGTACTGGTTGCCAATGTCAACCATGATAGTGTCGTCGACCTGCACGACCTCGGAGCGCGTGCTGCCGTCGTTCATGCGGACGTTGATCACGATGGAGCTCATGCCAGACTCAGGGGGTACAGTCCTCGTGCCCATGTTGAAGTTGCGGTACTCAATCGGCTTGCCGATAGACATCTCCTGCACGTCCTTGATGCTGAGGAGCGAGGCGTCGGTGCCGGCCGAGCCGTCACGGTTCGTGTACGTGATGTCGAACGCAGACCACTGGGCCTTGAGGTTGTACAGACGGGCCGAGCCGGTGAGGAACGAGTAGGCGCCGTTGCGCATCTGGGGCCAGAAGGTGGCCGAGATGGGGAACGGCTCAAGCGGGCCCTGCAGGCTGACGCTCGACGGGGCGAGGTTGACCATGCGCTCGAGCAGGTTGGCGCACGTGTTGAAGAACTTGTCCTGCGACTCGGCGAAGCCGCGCATCGTCACGTTGCCGTCGGCGGCAAAGGTACGAGTGTCCGAGGAGACGGCGGGGTTGTTCGGGTCCCACGGCTGGCCGATCGGGTTCACGCGCGTGTCCTCCATGTGTCCCTTCGCGATGCTGTTGTCGAAGCCGTCGACAGTCGTGTCGAAGTGGTGGTACGGCTGGCTCGTGATGTGGCCGTTGATGTTGGCGTGGACGCCGCCGAGGGTGTGGCCACAGGCAACGAGACCGATCATCTCCTCCGTCGTGAAGCCCATGCGCTTGAAGATCTCAATGTGCGACTCGGTCGAGCCCTCGGGAAGCGGCAGGCGGCCAGTACCACCGTTCTGGAACACGTCCTGGCGACCCTGGTAGAAGGGGATCATGGGACCGCCGCAGGCACCGACGGCGACGATGGCGCCGAGGGCGATGATGTCGGACAGCGAAACACCCTCCTGCTGGTAGAACTTGTACTGCGTCATGACGGACGGGAACGCGATACCCTTGTTCTCCTCAAAGTCGAGCTCGTAGTCGATACTGCCGTCCACACCACCGGTGCCGGCCGCGGCATCGTGGTCAACAGCATCGTGGAAAGCGGTACGGAGCCACTCGGCGGCGTTGTTGCGGTTAGTACCACCAGTCTTGCAGGGACTGAACGTTAGCCTCGGTACATTTTCAAGATAAGCTTGTCCAGAGGCACGCGAGCGAGCCTTGGAACGGACGAAATGAAACTCACGTAACAATCTGGAGGAAGCGTGAGTCGACCATCAGACGGCGGAGCTTGTCAGCGTCCGACGCCTGAGTGACCGTCGCCAGCGTCGACAGCAGCGAGAAGAGGAGTCCAGCGACGAGCATCGTGCGGTGCCCTCTGCCTGGGTTTGTTTTCGTGAGGTTTTCAAGAGACGGGGTTGGGGAAGGGGGCTGACTCTGGGTCGCGCTAGCTTATAAGCAAGTGCCTCAATGATCGCCATCTGCATTCTTTCTCCTTAAGCGCAGCGTATCCCTCCCGCTGTTGAGCCCTGAGGCGCGCGACCGGTGTTCGGAGGCTGCAAGGGTGCTGCAGAGCCTGCGACGTCGCCTAGGCATACTTTGACGAGGTACTCGGCGAACTGGCTGAGGAGCAATGCGCGCTGTAGAGAATCAAGGGTCGGTGAGTGCAGACGCGAAGAAAGTTTTCACAGTCTCGTATAAACAAATATCCTGAGGACCACCCTCTGCAGACCCTCAGCAAGCCCTCTGCAGCGACACGAGTGGCAGGCGGCGGTCCTCGGGGGTGCGATGCCAAGCAAACGCTTTCGTCCTAGGTCCTATCAGATAAGACAATTTTGAGCCCGGCCGAAATTTCATCCCATCCTCGGCCCATATCTGGCTGTCCCCCTCCTCACGGGTATCTGCCCGATCTGGCTCATTGGACCAATCTTCCTCCTCGCTGCTGCATGCCCTTGCCGAACATGACATACCCTTGCTCTCGACCTTTGCGCCCTGCTTCTGCACCTCATGCGACCCTCTGCTCGTGTGCGCGACACGGTCGGCCCACTTGCTCTAAGCTGTGCTGCTCACCGCCTCTTGCGTGGTCGCGCCCGGGTTCCTCGTAGGTTCCGAACAACCCACGGCGTCGTATGTGGGCCGGCAGATCTGGGCTGTCGGGAGGCGCGTAACGAGATCTCAACGCGTCCGGCCCCTCGCGGTCCAGTCCATTCATACTGCTTTTCACGCTTTGACTTTGCTCAAATGCTTGATGAAGACATTGTTGCGGCTGCCGAGCTGTTCAAGAAGCGTATGCAGCTGCTAACTCTGTGTAGTCGCCCGCGGGACTACGACTCCAAGCACCTCCCGAACATCCGACGCGAGAAGCGCTTTGAGTCGCCTTCCCTTCACATCAGCCATCGACGACGTAACCATCGTCGATGCCCCAACGGAGTAGAACAAGCCACCTGCAACACAACGGTGACTTGCCACCACCGCTGCCAAGTCAACGTTTGCCCGAAGTTCCTCGACAAGCCAGTGACAGCGATCTATTTCACAGTGCAGGCGTAGTCTTGGCCCTCGACCTTCTGCGCCACGGCGTCCGGTGGCTCGGGGGTGTCCCGGGCACTCACGTCCCAGCCTGCGAGGAGCGGAGGGATTGCATAGTAGCGTGTCAGCCCGACAGATCCGACGTTCAGCGCTCGCCGTCTTTGCATCTGCCTGTCTGCCGACCCTTCGAGGAAGGAGCTCGGGCTCGGAAAAACTTTCCGGCGCCGATGCCACACCGTTGCCCAATCGCTGTACGCTGAGGTGACCTGTGGCTGACTGTCTGAGTAAATGGGCGCCGCACCGCCAGAACGGCGACGCATACCCAGCGATCAGCACCGCTCAGCAGTCGTAAGGCGTAAGTGCGAGCCCGGAGTTCAGCGGAGGATCGCCGCACTCCAGAGAAAGAGCGTCTGCGGCGTTCGTTAATCGGACCGCTTGCTCGCCGTGAGGCATCCCCACGCACTCACAGTTACCTGGTCGTCGCACCCACCCCGCAAGCTTGCACCCGGTCATGAACTGCACTCGAGGCTGCTACGACCAAGTGGATTTGGTGCTGTTACATAATCCGCTGTAAAAGACAGCCGCGCATTGCGTCTGAGTTCACCAGGAACCGATGCCAAGCCGCGATCTCCAACGCTCGTTTCATATCGACGTCATGTGATGAGTATGCACCATGCAGCGGAGGATGAAGACGTTGAATCCACTGTCAACAAAGATCAGCAATCCGCACTGACATGTCCTGCAGCATTGAGGAGCTCGACCCCGCCGCTGCCACCGAAGCCCTGCAACACCAGTACCACCGCACGACCAAGTGCGGGGTCGCTCCTGGTCGACTAGCGCCAGAGCTGGTGATCCTGCACGATGTGAACGAGGCGCGCGCCGTGATCGGAGAGGAAGGATACGAAGGCGACGAGAATATGCCGGGCTGGCCATCGACGGGTTCCCTTAGGCTTCAGCTCCAGTCAAGTGGTTCAGGTTCTATCGGGATGCACGACATGCTCAACGGGTTCAACTACTTCATGAAATTGCCCCACCTTCCCCCGTCGGAGAAGAAGGCCTGGCGCCCGTCCGCCGAGACAGAGATCCTTGTCGTATCTGCGCCCGAGTTCAATGCTCTCGAGATCAAGTACAGGACACTGCCTGGACGCGTTATTGACGAGGGAAATGTGGCGGACCACAAGTTTCAGAGGAGGGGGCCGGATCCGGGAGACGGCGGGGACGACATCATCCGTCAAGCGCTCGCGCGCTGCCAGGAGTGCTGGGAGAAGGGATATCACCGCCCAGAGGTCGATATCAGCTGCAAGGCGTTCGGCGTGCCTGTTCCGGAGCGCCCTAGTCATGTTTCACAGGAGGACATCGAGAAGACACGAGCCTGGCTTGATGGTGCGGCGCCCGAGGACCCGTAAGGTGCTGAGGGCGACATCCTAGCGCGCCGGGTAGAAAGGTCTGATACACTTGCAAATGAGTTCAATATCGATGGATACACTGCTGCATTCGGGCGGGGTCTGGGGAAAGCAGACAAGCCAGTAATGACTATCATAGCTGGTCGTGAGCATCAGTGTCGGCAGTCCGTCAAGTCCCATCAGTATTTTCAGCCAAGAGCACCTGCAGAAGTGAAAGCAGTTGCGGCGGCGCAACGGATGTAGCCGAGCGTTCCACTGCGCATCAAGGACGTCAGATCATTCACCGCATTGACAGCTCGGCATAACGGCGAGTCTACGCAGACACGGGGCATCGCTCGACACGCCGTGGCCTGTGACTTGAGCACTGATCAGCTGTCACCATGATCTCACGTCAGCCTCGGCAGCTGTCAACCGTCATTCCATGACGCTTTGGTTCTCCGCGTTCTTTGGCCAAGGGACTCACCCCTCATTTCCGTCATGGCGAAGGCATCGGGAGTCCCCCTATTTTCTGTGAATTAATAGACGAGTTGCGTTCGTCACCTGGGTATGCCACCTGTCGCGTATGCCACCTGTCGCTTGTCAGACTGGGAGCACTCAGGCAAGCTCCGACCTCACTCCGCAGTTGGAGGGTGTGGGCTGAAGGACCTTTGTACAGCATCAGAAGGGACGGGTGGAGAGCCAGCTTCAGCTGCGGTGATAACGAGAGATCGCTCCGCATTCCCCGGGGCACACCCGTGCCGCCGCGTTCCTCCCGCTGTCCATACCAGAGTGGCGGTTTAGCCCACCGCCGCGGCAATCCCGAAACCCAAGTGGAGAGCGGCTGAACCAGCCTCTTTTCGTCGGTAGAACACATCCACAGTGACTGACTATTACAGTGGCGCCCTGCGAACAGATCGCCGCGGAATAGAACATGGGATACGCAGGTTGTAACCTGGAGTCCGGGCCCCACGGTCCTCCCGCGGAGTCACCCATCAGGAGTGGCAGAGAACGCCACGATCTGGGATCAGTCGCCGCCTCGTTGGGCGTAACGAGCCTGGTTGGCTACACACCGGGACAAGTAGGTGAGCGAGTTAGTGTCGATAGCTGGTGGATAGTCGCGGTGAGATATCTGCGAGGGAGCAGCGGAGAGAGGGAAAATCGCATCATGCCCTAAATGCATTTCGTTACACTTGGAGTTGCGGGAAGCCGCTCAATCTGGCTTCTGAATGAAAGTGACTACTGTTGTCCTAAGGATTATGTTTCTACTACTTTTAACTTGCTTTGACTACGTTACTTGACTTGGTGGCGATGATATGCAGTGATACCCGTTGGAGCCATGAAATTGATTGACTGAGACTGGAGAACCTGTTGACCCAAATAAAACGACCGGGGAAGGAAAAAGGGGGATTAAGCCTTGCACGAGAACGGCTTGCCGACGCTCTTGCCGGCGTAGCTGTCGACA
This sequence comes from Trichosporon coremiiforme, assembly GCA_039545355.1. NCBI lineage: Eukaryota > Fungi > Basidiomycota > Tremellomycetes > Trichosporonales > Trichosporonaceae > Trichosporon > Trichosporon coremiiforme. Next base: position 812,545 of record BCJJ01000007.1, read on the forward strand.
ATGTCCTGAACGGACGCGTAAGTGCCTGCGCCGAGGAGGGTGAGGCCGACAAGAATGATGAAGGCGTTGAGGATGGTGAGGCCAATGTTCTTAGGGCTGCTGAAGCATCCTCCCTCCCTGATGAGCTTGAACCACATGAAGCCGGGGAGGTAGAGGGTAAAGGCCGTGTTGAACAGGGCCGCAGTGATACCGAGCAGCGGGCTGAAGACGGGGATGACCTCGGCGATGACCCAAGAGCAGATAACGAGGGCCAGGACGACGCAGATCCAGACAGCCCAGCCGCGGGGAGTGTTGACGTAGCGAACAATGTTGTTCTTGAAGAGTTTGTCCATGATGAAGCGGCCGTCGGTCGTGACCAGGATAGCACCCGAGATGAAGATGACGGGGAGGGCGAGGCCGAAGGCGATACGCGAGATCGTGTGGCCAGCGCTGAGGAGTGCAGGACCCTTGACGCCAGGGCCGATGAAGGCGTAGCCGAGGGCACCGACAACAGTGTAGATCGTGATCATGACGCAGCCGAGCAGGCTGACAGCCTTGGGGAAGTCCTCAGGGCGAGCCATCTCCTCCATGTACGTGAACTGGCCAATCGAGAAGGCGTAGGCGAAAAGGACGTTGCACGCGGCGAGCATGCCCTGGACGAACGTGACGTCCCCAGCGCCAGCCTTCCAGCCAGTGTTCCAGCCCTTATTGTGGGCCTCGATACCAGTGGCGATGAGGGTCACGAAGACGGCGCTCATAATCGAGAGGAAGTCGACGTAGCCAAGGATGGACATCTCGGCGAACGACGGCGGGAGCGCACAGATGAAGAGCAGCACGAGGGTGACAACACTCCAGACAAGGGCGCAGATCGTCGTGTCGTCGACAATCGTCTGGAAAGCCATCTTGCCCGTCAGGAAGTGCGAGCCGATACCGAGGATGATGAAAAAGACGAAAATGACCTCGAGGCACCGCGAGAGGATGACTCCAGCGGTACCCGGCAGCAACAGGCGACCAACATCGCTGTAGTGGTGCACCTGCGGGTAGCGAAGCTTGACCTGTCCGATTACGAACGACGTATAGACAGCCAAGCAGCCCATACCGACAGTGAGGATTGTTCCACCGACCATACCAAGCGAAGCGAACACGCTGCACTGTTAGTATCACAAAATGTGTGATAAATACCGAAAACTTACAGAGGCATGGAAAGTGTACCGAGCGCAACAGCCGTGACGACGAGGACGACGGTGAGTTGGAACCAGGTGAGCTTGTGAAACTTCCTTTCTCCGTGGGCAGTGATCTCGGAGATGTACTCGACGCGGTCGGCGTCAGTCTTTCCCATCTCCGTCTTCTCCTTGTGCCTGTGGAAGCCGTTCACCTCGAGGACCTTGGTGATGGTGTCGTCTTTGCTGAGCTGGCCATTAGGCTGGGAGACATACGCCGGCAGGTGCCCGTCACCCTTCTCGATGTCGACGTCGTCGACGACATCGCCGTTCGGTGTGTACCCGTCATACTTCTCGATGGAAGCCTCGCGCGCGTACTTGTCCGACATGGTGGTGGTCGTCGGTTCTTGGAGATATGTGTGAGATGTGAGAAAGAGATCTGAAGTGCGTCTACTCTCGGGTCGCGGGGGCTCTCAAAGCACTAGTGCGGGCGTTGTGTGCGGTTCGAGCTGGGATTGGGAGAAAGATGTGTGGGGTCCCAAAGTTCGGCGAGGGCGAGATGAAGCCCCGACTCGCCTTGTCGAGCGCTTATAAAGTCTTTTCTCGTCCAATCCTGCACCTGCTCGGCTGAGCCGGACATCCCGCGCACGACGGCTCCCCTCCACTTTGGTCCCCGGCATCTCCACTCTGGCACCGTCGCGTCAGGGCGGCGACGGTCCTGGCCGTAATAATGAGTCGTGTGCGACCTGGGGGGCTGATGGCCAGGCGCGGGCGGTTGCCGCTCGAAACGAATCACAAGTGGCCTGCCTTTGAGCAGCTGCCCTACTTGATCCAGGGTCACAAGCGACAAGACCCTGGGCTGGTCCTTCTGCAAGACCACACCGAACGCAGGCGCCGTCTCCGCAGCGAAAGGATGTCAGTGAGAAGGGGCAGGCACAGGGCGGCAGAATGGGAATGCCGTGGTAGCTCCTGGCGATATCAGCAGTAAGCGACAGCCAGAAGAGACCGGGTCAGCGGGTAGGAGGGTCACCTGTTCCCCACGCCCGTGGCAAAACCGATGGGAGTTAATTTTGGTTGGGCAGATGGTCAGCAGGGAAAAAACACTTGCCCGCGGCAAGCCCCCCACGCCTGCGTGCCTGTGCGGGGGCACGACGCCTCCCTTCAGGCGACCAGGCAACCAGAGCCTGAGCAACCCACCGCAGGGGACGCGCAGCAGACTCCTGCAGAGGAAGCCGACAGGGGGCTTGATGCTTGGAATTTGCCAATAGCTCTGTATAATATTCTGCTGGCTAGGCATGAAAAGGGATAGCAAAGATCAGATTAATAGAGCGTCCGCGGGCTCAGTCAGCGCCGCCGCCGAGCCCCAGACGCCCCAGTCGTCCGCCCACCCGGCGTATGCTGGGGCGTGTAATTGGCGTCGCGGGCGTCGTGCGTGTCCTGCGCGTCGCAGGTGCAGGCGCAGAGGTGGCCGCCTGGAACGTGGCCGGATCAGGCGATTCCGGCGAACCCGGCCAATCCGGCTGCCGGCGGCTCAGGATCGCTGATATCAGCCAGGAATTGCCGCGGGGCGAGCGACCCACCATGATCAAGCTTGGGCCACCGCTTGCATCTCCACAACCAGTGCGACATCTCCACCCCCACAACCCCTTGCATACCCCTGTTGTCTTCTCTGCATCCCCGCATCGCACACCTCCGCAGCATAAGCCGATTGGCCCCCCGGCGCAGCATTCGTTAGCCGGGTGTGGGATTGGGCGCCCAGCGTTGCTCCGACGCTGCCCCGCAACTGGTTAAAGTGACCTGAGCTCCTTCGGTCCAAGATAACGACATAGCCTCACACCCATAGCTCTCTCGATCGAGCTTACGAACAAAGGACGTCAGGACCAGCACCCGGCCGCATCACAGTTTCCCCGAATTCCGACGCAGAAGTCGCCTCACAGCAGGTCACCGATTACGGTTCAGCACGGGCCTCATCTGCACGCCGACACGACGAGAATAGCATCAGAGACGTCACGTCCCAAGGACCCATCGATCACTTTCCAACGGACCTCTGCCTCCACCTCCACACTCGCCATGGACTTTCTTGCCAACCCCCTTGACCTGACTGGCCGCGTTGCGCTCGTCACCGGCGGAAGCGGCGGCATTGGCCGCGCGATCGTGACGCTCTTCCTCGAGCGCGGCGCGACCGTCGCTACGACCTTCGTGCCGGGCGTCGAGGATGCGGAGAAGCTGCACGTCTCCTTCGGCTCGCCGGCGAATCTAACTTTCCATCCGCTTGACCTGCGGAGTGCAGATTCGATCCGCGCGTGCCTCGACTCGGCGCTGAAGGAGCACGGCCGGCTCGACGTGCTCGTGAACAATGCAGCAGTTGGCTCCGCGACCGTGGCGGCCTGGACGGACAGTGTCGCGGCGCAGGACGCAGCGATGCTCGCCATCAACGCCGATGGAACGCTGAAGGCGTGCCAGCACTTCCTCACCCTTCCTCATTCCGCTGAGACACCGCGAAAGCTCATCAACATCTCCAGCGTCGGCGGAGGCATCGCCGTCTTCCCCGGCTTCAGGCTCAGCGACGGCATGTCCAAGGCTGCTGTCGCTTTCCTCACGCGCCAGCTTGGCGCCGAGTGCTGCCACAAGACCGTGGACGTGTTCGCCGTCTGTCCCGGTGCCACGAATACTGAGATGTTCCGTCAGTCGACGCTCAACCCCATGAGCGAGCAGCAGAGGAAGGACTTCCTGAAGGCGCTGCCCAAAGGACGGCTCATTGAGCCCGAGGAGATTGCGGCTATTGTTAACTTCCTGGCCGGGAGTGCGAGCACGGCTATGAACGGGGCGGTCATTGATGCGTCTATGGGTCTGGGAGTCAGGCCGGGCATCATGACGGAGATGGAGCACTAGGCGTGTCATGATCAGGGATTGCGGAGATGCATTGTAACGCAGTATGGGTCAGAAGCGACACAAGGAGGAGGAGTGTGGCGGCGTCTGCGGCAACCAAGGCGACATCAAGCACTGAGATGCAGATGTTGCCTTGGCTGGCGCAGAGGCACACTCACTGACCCGCACTCATGGGCCCAGCTGACGTGAGCATTGACTCCAGCACTACGGTAAGGTCACACTTGCCGGCGGCTGCCGCGCTGAAACTCGGGCTGTCGGGCAGAACATCTCGCCAGCCTTTGTTCGGTGACGGTGGTCCGAGCACAACATATTCGTATATCCACCGGTACCGTGACTAAGGTCGTTGTTGAATCATCCGGTCTCGGAAGCGCGGTGCGGTCTGTGCTGATCGGAACACACGCTCGACATGTGCGACAGCGATGGAGTTGGGTTGAGGAAGGTGGCACGAGGCTTGCGCTCGGGCCCGGTTTCAGCCCACACTAGCGGCAGCGGGGTGACACCCGCTCATATCTGGAGGGCTACTGGCGGGATTCGCAGTGAGACGATGAGCGAGACAGGTACACAACGGCACGGCGTGCGCTCCGTGCGCAGTGAATGCCCAACGCTGCCGGGTGAGACCAAACGGTGTTCGCCAAAGCCGCCATCGCGACTCCAACGGAAGACCGTCAGCTCTTGATGACTACTCACAATGGAAACGACTGCACCGCAGTAGCTGGTCCGCCGTGCTGCGCGAGCGGGCATCGTCAGCGGAGATGTCGCACCGCCGCTGTTGACACGGTCCAATCACGATCACGTCGCTTCAACATAACTCCCGCCCATCCCCCAACACCGCTCTTCTCCCCTCCTTCATCTCCAACCTCTGCTTTTGCAGCGGCCCCGCGATGGTAACTTCGAGGTCAACAGTTGCGATGCGGATTCACTTTGCGGCCCTCCACCTGCGATGAGGATTTGCGGAGAGAGAGAGAGAGAGAGACGGAGGTGGGGTCAGATCGAGGCGGTGGCTGGTGGCGGTCAAGGGGAGGTGGTGTGGCGCCGAGGGTGCCGACTGGCGGAGTGGGCGTGGAACGTTGGTGGAGAGGAAAGATTACGGCGGACCAACGACACTGCCGTCCGAGGAGGAGCGTGCGCTTACCGATGTGTAGGCGATTGGAGCAGTGGAAGGGGGTGCTCGTAGCGTTGGGTCCGCGTAGCGGAACGACAATGGCGGATCGCCCTGGCTCGATGGTAGACAGAGCCCTACTGATCTTGAGAGGCACTCAGACCATGGTCGCCGTCTCCCGCCAGGCTCTCCCCTGGTTGCTTCCACTTAGCAAGCGTCCAGTTTTGTAATGCCACAGATCTGGACGCGAGCAACCCAGACAGAACTCACGTCAAACCATTTGCTGGAGTCAAGTCCAGACTCACCCAGGGACATTCACACTTCGCAGGTCCAAACTTGCCTCAGTCGACTGGACACCAGCCCAATCTCATCTCATCTTATACACTTCGTCTCCCCTTTTTCCGTCGCCTCTCTTTCATCTTTCCGAATGGAACGGCTCGGACCTACACGCCTTCGCACCAAGTTTCATCCGTCAGCTTGCTACTTCGTTCCGAGTCACTCACGTCTTGGCAACCAAGGTCCCGAGGTCCCGAGGATCCGAGCCCCGAAACGCTCGCACCGCTCGGACATCACTCTCACCCGCCTTTCCTACCGGAACATACGCTCGACCCGAGCTTCCACGAGCTCGGCAGCGTCCCCCGCCTCACCCCCGCCCAGTGACGATCCTCATCGTCTTCGGCCGCTTAGCTCAGCTGGTTAGAGCATCGTACTAATAATCAGAACTGATTATCAGTCCATGCGGAGGTCGGCAGTTCGATCCTGTCAGTGGTCAAGCATTTTTGCTGTTTCTCCTCTTCCTCTTTTGCAGAAGAGCGGTGAAGAGAAGAGCGAGAGAAATGGAGACGTGGTGGTGGGTAGGTGGATGGATGAGGACTTGGGTGTGGCGGGTGTCGCAGGTACGGATTAGATAAGATTGGGTTTCTGGCTGATCTGGCCGCACGTGGTCTACCGACTTGTTCTTACTCTTGTCTTCTGTCTACCCGACTGTTCGCTCTGGCTTCTGATACGGCGTCGACGTCACTGCGCTGGGCTGTGCAGCCTGGAACCGAATAGCGCAGCGCATGCCAAGAACTGCGCAGCAAGTGTGGTCTCAGAAGATTGTTCTCACGATATCACGGATCCGACGCAGGCCGCGTCAGCGTCACTTGTCCCTTCGAATGATCCACCGATCGAGCACACATGACGTCAAACCCAAGAGCGAAAAGCAAGCAAAAGGACAAGTTTACATACACACTGTGAATAGTTATTACAGATTTATCTAGTCTATGTGATGTTACGTTAGGTGCCGCGTTAGGTGGGTCGTTGTGACGGCCTGCGTCACGGCATTACACGATTGTGGGGCTCACGCTGCCTTCGCTGGCTCACGTCAGCCGCTCCGAGCTTGGAAGCTTGCTCACGCCGTGACGGCTGACGGGCCGGCGTGCCGGCGACGTGAACGCGTCTCCGCTCGCCTAGATAGCCTGCACGTAGCTCTTCGGCACGACACCCTTAATCCTCGTCCCGGCCGCTGGGTGGGGGACGAGAATCTCGGCCCAAAGCTGGTCAAAGGCCATGCCCTCCTGACTCAGCTCGTAGATCTGGTGCTGCTGCACTCTGACCTCGCCTGGACCCGGATGATGGGAGGCAGGCGGGAAGTCAAAGAGGGCATGCACGAAGCGGCCCGAACCGCCGTCCAGCGGCGGCGTGCTCTGGCCCGCGACGCCGACATAGGCCACGGGCACCAAGCCCTCAGCGCCCTTCTCCACGCCCCGGCGGGCCTTCACCCACCCGCTGCCGTCGAGGTCGGGCTCTATTATGCGCACGACCTCGCCTTCGAGTACCCGTAGGTCGGCGTCGGATTCGCCCGCGTAGTCGAATCGGACTCTAGCGATCGTCACGCGGGGCTCTGCGGGTGCAGATAAGGCTTCGCGGACCGCGGGTTCCTCGGACGCGGGTACGGCGATGAACGGCGACACCATGACCTCGTCGTCCCTTAATGGCTCGAGGGCCGGGCGAGTAGATTTCATAGCCTGCGGCGCGCCGTGGGACGCCTCGGCACTGTGCCGGCGGAGCTTGAACGCGCCGCTCGTGATCGAGCGCCGGATGCGGCTCCCGTGCGGCTGGAACGTGCGCCGCCTCGTCGACTTTAAGCCCGTACACTCTGGGTCGACGAGCAGCGCACACTTCGTGTGCAAAGCGATGGAGCAGAGTCGGCACGATAACTCTGCCTTCAGAGGCGACCAGACCGCTTGCCCGCACACGTCGCACGGCTGCGGAGCCGCAAACTGGCGTTCCTTGAAGTCGTGACCTAATTCGGGTGCAGGGGAGGCTGGGTGTCAGTTAAGGGGGGGGGGGGGGAGCGCTGTTGCAACTTACGTCCGAGGACAGACTCGAGACAGCGCATCTCGGCATGCAGAACGGCGGCCTTGCGCTCCTCCACGCCAATCTCGCGCAGGAGCGCCATACGCCGCTCCCACGCCTCGTCCGCGTCGCCAAGTCCGCGATTCGACGAGTAGCGCGCGCACTCCTTCCGAATCGTCGCGAGTTGTTTTCCTGTCTGTCAGTTACAGCGACCTAAACGCCAACTCACGCCTCGAATCCAGCGGACTCTTGCTGATCTCCGGATCGCCCTCTACGTCCACCAGCTGCTGGTTACAGTAGAGCCATCGGTTTACGAGCCAGTTCCTGTCGGCGCGCTTCTCCGTGCCAAGCGTCGGCTCCTCGTTCTTGTTGCTCGGGGGCGGAACAAAGGCAGGACTGCGCAGGCTGCTGTGCACACCTCCCGGCGGGATGTGCTCCGTCGCCTTGCCCGTGTCGTTCCACTCCAGGTAGGCGTTTTGGTCCGCCGCGACGGACACGGTGTCGTAGCACGTCTCGGCGCGCTTCAACACCGTCAGCAGCATCTCGATGTGCGTCAGGTCTTCGTGCGCGTGGTGCCGGAGCAGCTCCAGCATGCTCTGCTCCACATGCCCGTACAGCTGACGGGCCTCTTCGCCCCAACCATCCGGGCCACCGCCTTCCGACCGGTCCCAGCGACCACCGCCATCGTCACCCTCGCCAGCCAAAGCAACAAGATACGCCCGCTTGCGCTCCGCGCGGTTCGCCTCGGCCTCGGCCGCGGCGCGCTCGATCTTGACCCAGTCGCTCTCCTTCGTTCCTTCGCTCGGCGGCGGACACGCGCGGAGCTTCTGCTGCGCCGTCTCGTCCTCCCGAACCGCAGTGTGGAACTTGCCGCGCGCCGACTCGACACGCTCGCGTCCCGTCTCCCAGCGTGATCGGACGTCCTTGCCCCAAGCGGCCAGGCGGCGGGCACTCTCACCCCCGCGCTTCTCCAAGTTCTGCAACGGTGCGACGAGCTGGCTGCCGAGAGCTCCGGGACGCTTCTGGTGCAGCGACGCCTGCGTGTTGAGCTGGTCGAGGTGGTTGCGCATCGCGGCGACGAGCGTCGGTGCCGGTGGCTTCTTCCCTCCCGGGGGCGGGGTAGAGACGCTGTCCAGCTTGGCATCGAATTTCTTGATCGCGGCCGCGAGCGACTTGCCAAACTCGTATTCTAGCCGGCCGATCGTGTCCACAAACTCGCGGTAGTCTTTGACGGCCTCCAGCGAGTCGTGGATCAGGTGCAGCGCCGGCGGCTGGCTGCCATTTGTAGCCGGCGGGAGGAAGTAAACCCGCGACGGGTCATGGACCCACGGCTTGGCGATAACGCCGGGCGCAGAGAGTTTCGATTCCGTGATGGTGGGCGAGTCGGCGGGAGTCGAGATGCTGAGCGAAGAGCGGGGCGGGTCCGTTGTCGTCGTTGACTCAGAGAAGGACACCTGCGTCGAGGGCGCCGGTGGAGGTTGCGGGACGTGGGCCGAGTGCTGCGGCGGAGGGGTCGCTTGCTGTGGCGGGGTATGCGAGACAGGCGGCGGCGGCAGCTGTACTGACACCTGTGAAGCCGGCTGCGACGGCGGCTGATGCGGTTGCTGGTACGCAGCTCGAGGAAGGTGCGGTTGTGGGCGCTGAGACACTTGTTGCTGCTGCTGGGCGTGTCCGTTCTGGAGGATGGAGGTCGGCTCCACTGTAGTGAATCGATTATTGAGTATAGGTACGTCACTGGGAGGCGGGCTGCCGTAGTGAGCTGTCGTTATATTCGTATCGCCTGAATGTTGCCGGTAAGGAGCCGTCACTGGTGGAGGAGGAGCAGGTGTTGGCGGAGTGACAGCGAGAGCTGGTGGAGGATGAGAGTGTGACGGTCGAGGAGGAGCAGGTATCGGTGCCTGCGGCGAAGTGACCGGTATGGGAGGAAGGTTGCGCGCGTTACCGTTGCCTTGCCCGTTAGTGTGAATGGGCATGGTCATGCTCGGCATGGGGGGTCTGATCGGGGGTTGGGCGGGAGGGATCGAATAGCTGGTGTAGCTCGTGCTGCTGTGAGGAGCGGGGATGGAGGGGTGGTAGTGGACGGGACGGAGATCTGGCTCCGGGGGGTATCCGGGGTAGATGCCGGCGTCGACCATGGTGAATGTGGTGGCAAGAAACGGAGGTGGTGGTGAACTCGGTCTGGCAAGTGATTTTTATGACGAGGGTGTGTTGTGGTAGTGTCTGATCCAGGTACGTGCGCCAAGACTGGTTCCGGCGGGGCAACGCGTGAGTGTGTGCAGGTTGCTAAAGCGGTGTGTGCATGGCGTTGGTGGTTGCTCCATCTCGCATCGACGACGTCATGTCTTCCTGACACAGCAGCCTCCTCTGATTCTGCGCACACAAGTCACCAAAAACTCTACCGCTACTGCGCACCGTTTCACCTGCCCGGAGTAGTCGCACACTCGGTTCGCTCGGTCTTCTAGCGTTCGCACGACCACCGTATCGATAAAGCCCGAAGAAAAAGCGATACACCCTCTGAAGCGGTGCACGCTCCCACAGCTGAAATTCAATCTTCACGACTTTGCCATTGGTTCATCGGCGTTTTCCGACCTCCTCGTGCTACACTCACCTGGCCTGGCCTCACCGCCAGCTTTGCACCGCCTCTCGCACTTGCGGCTTTCTCGTCTGCGGTGACTCTCGTGAGTGGATGGGAGATCAGTCGCGCTCCGTGCATCGAACGACCTCCATCGCACTCTGCACATGAGAATCGCGCACAGCCCCACCACCGATCACTGACCAGTCATAACTTATACTGATGCATGGCTGCTACATGACCTAGTGAGGGAGCCCGAATGTCCATGAAGTATGTATTACTAGTGCCAGCGGTGCTTTATCGTTGCGCCGCCGTGCATATTTATTAAGAGCTGATTACAGTGAAAGAGGGGTAGCGGATACGCTTGACAACGACCTGATCGTGCTTTACTTGCAGCGGCCCGAGACGAGGGCGAGACCGCGCTCGCACTCGGAGACGACACACTTGCCCTGCTTGCACTCAACGCTGGTGGCGCCGAAAATGGAGGTGCAGTCCTGTCCGCCGTCCATGGGGCATCCGCCGCACGACTCGATGTTGCTCTGGGTGTCGATGCACTCGTAGGCGAAGAGGCCAGCGCCGAAGACACGGCACGCCTCCTGGCCGGGGGTGCAGCCGGCGTTGGCGACGGCAAGGGCACGGCGCTGCAAGTTGATGACGGAGCCCGAGGCGCAGGTCTGGATCGAGGGGTCGATACAGATCGTCTCGCCAGTGCTCGTCTCACAGTTCTTGTACGGCGCCTTGCAGTCGACACCGTACTTGCAAAGGTTGGAGTTGGTCGCGAGCGCGTTCGAGAGGTTGCACCCGTTCTTCAGCAGGCAGCCGACGGCGGCACCCTGGAACTGGGCGTTCGACTGGCCGTTCGGGCAGATGCACGAGAGGTGCAGGGGGGAGATACAGCCGACCTTCTTGGAAGCCTCAATCGAGCAGTCACGGATACAGGTGTCGATCTGGTTGGGGCTGCGCGGTCAGTAAGGCTCTCATCGCGGGGAGCCAGGCTACTCACTCGACAGCCTGGGCCTTGACGCTGACGGCAAAGGCGAGGGTAGCAAGAGCGACGGAGAAGCGCATCGTGTTTGTTCGGAGGTGAAGGAGCGGCGGGGTGAGAGATAAGTGAGAGGGAGAGCTTCAGTGTACGCTGATAAGCAGAGGATGGAGAGTTTCTCTTAGCGCGCAGTTGCGACTCTTATATATATCCACTCCTCTGCAAGAATTAGCGCAGCTTCTCGTCTTCTGCCTTGGGCTCTCTGCTGCTGCCTGTCTGCGTCGCTGCTTCTCTGCCGCTTTAGCGGCGTTCGAGAAGAACCAAGTGAGCAGCGCAGGCAAGGGACCCGAGCGAGGGCAAGGGCGCGAGTCTCAAGGCTCCCAAGGATGTCGCCTGTGTCGCCTGATGGCCGCGTGCGCCGGCGCTAGCAGCCATTCCGCCTCTATCCCTGTGTCATGACTATTCCTGCGATAACATTGCCTTCTGATAGGCCTCCATTCAGCCGCAAATGAGCCGTATGCTGGCCCCGGAGGCCGACCGGAGGGATGCCCGGGGCAAGAGACGCGGGGGACGGCGGGGTAAGAGGGCCGCAGTGTCCATTGGGCGGTGCGTGTGCAGACGGCGCTCGCGCGTGGGTGGACAGACGTCCTGTGTTGGTCGTGGGTCCAGGAAGAGGGGGCAGGGTGAGCAGGGTGTGCCGCTGTATCCTGGCGAGCCGGACAGGACACAGCTGAAAGGCAGGCTGGCCAGGCGGACGATCAGGCGGTCAGGCGGCCAGGCATGTCCGGATGAATGGGCCCTGACGTTGAGCGCGCGCGCGCGCTTTCACTCCTGATCTCCTTCGCGATGTCCTCTGTACGAATGAGGCAGTCGTGAATTCGTGAAGCTTCCATCTATGCTGTCCTAGCAGTGCCGTGCGTGAGCACATGCCCTGCGCGCGGACATCCCAGCTGCCCCAGCAGAGGACGGGAAGGTCAGCTAGTCAGCTAGGGCCTGAATGCAATCCTTGCGCATGCTCCGAGTGAGTGGAAGAGCAGACCGCATGGTTCCTGGGATACACGGTGGGTCGACAGCCTCGAAAGCCGTAGTGCTGCGGATCCTGGAGACGTGTAACTCTGCGGCTCGGCGTGCGCGCGTGCGCCTGCGGATCGCACGGACCGTACGACGAGGGAGACCAGTGCAGGAAAGGCGCTAGGCAGCGAGCCGATGCGGAGAACCTGGGCGAAGGTACGGCCAGACGGCCCCGCAACGGCTCCGGAAGCCTGAGGGTTGCGACCACGAGAAAGGCTAGCGCGATCAATTAAGCAAGGGGGGTCTGAATGTGAGTGAGGTGGGCGGAGGTCGCGGAGGAGGCGGAGAAGGCGGAGGGCTGAGTGCCAGGGGCCGGAAGACAGGCACAAGAGGGCTGGCCGATGTTCCTGATCGCTGCAGAACTGCATTTGCCTGGAAGAGGAGAAGTGGTCCCGAAGTTAGTACAGAGGAACTGCTGGACAGCTGAACAAGAGGCAGTCAGGCGGGGGCTCATGTGGGGCCTCCTTACGGCTTCCAACCGGACCCTGTTTGCTGCTGTCAGCCATTCACCGGATCTTCCTCTGCCGTCCTTCCTCCCTCGTCACACTCCTCTTCCTCACCCTGTTCTCACATGAGCTCATGAACTCTGAGGGATGCGTTGCTCGGGCTTTTCGTCCGCGTCGTCCTCGGATGAAGGAACGAGGGATACCGCAATGACGGAGCGTTATGTCACAGCATCGACAGAGGTCTTTCTGCTCTCGCTTCCATCGCACAGACAGAGGAACCAGGAGTGGGTCCCAGAAAAAGGTTGTTTGGATTAAGGATATTCGCTAGGCACCATCCGCAACTGCTAGCGCTGCACAAGACCAGTACCAGAGCACTGCGGGCAGGTATCGGGCATTAGTGCACGCACCATGTTTGTGCGCTCGTGCGTAGTTGCCATGTGCACTGTCTAAGGACGCGTCGGAACGCGCTCTGTTGCCGCATGTCCGCATGCCCGCATGTGCGTACGCTTTACGAAGCCGATCGACGGCATCACGGCAGCCCCCCTCTTCTCCAGAATCAATGCTTCACATAGCGAACAGCGATACGAGCCCACGCCGACGACCACGATGATGCTGAGGGTGGTGAGGGCGTGCTGAACGTGGCTTGCGGCATGTACACGTTCTTGCTCTGCGCCTCCTCCTGCCCCTCTTGCCCACTCCACTTCTTCCTGCAGACAGATGAGTTCCCATGGCCCACTTCATGCCTGCCATCTGCTCCCAGCCTGTATCCATTGCAGTGATCGTTGTGCCCCGCACGCCGTCCACTGCTCAGACGACCACCTACAATTCACCGCTCGAGACAAAGGCAGATGCGTATTGACTTGCCATCCTGTTCAATACAGTCGCAGACAGCCACTGAGAGCGCCACTAAATACAGTGGCTAGGCACGTCGTATTCATCGTTCTGATGCTTCCGGCTGGCGCGGCTGGGCGTCGCTGGGCGTTCGCTCATGTCTGGCTTGACGTAGCTGCTGGGTCGCTGCAGACCTGCACGGTCGCATTGAGCCGCATGGGGTGGTCGTGGATTCCGGGGCCACCTGCCTGCTTGAAGCTGCCTCTTCTGCAGTGCCTGGCATCCGCGCTCGGAACTCGCCCCTGAAAGACGCCGCGGCAGCCACCCGGATGCCGAGGATATACGCAGAAACACCCGCAGATCAAAGGCCGATTGCGACCTTACGTGCCTCACTCACCTCAAGTGAACCCCGGCCGAGTCAGCATTCATACCTCGGCTGAGTGAAGGCTGCCCGACTCAACACTAAAAGTTACATTCCATGCTTATCATACACTACAAGTTCTCTCTGCTGTCATGTGCCTGTCGGGGTCCTTTCAGATACGCTGGTCCCGACTGCCCGCTGGCGCTAGACTGCGGCTAGCTGGGCGCTGCGCACGTTGGCGTCGGCTGTCTGCTGTCCGCTGTCAAACGGCACCATTCATCGACATCGGCTGACGGACCGTAATGCGGTGCGCACGTTTGATGTCAGCTGGCAGCTCGATGAGAGCGCCAGATCCGCTCGCTGACGGCTGGCCGGCGCCAATATCTAGCGGAAGGGGAATCCACCCGAGTCGGTCAATGTGAAGTCCTCCCAGAATCCGTCCAGGTTGAAGGCGCCGACATCGAGTTGCGTCCCAAACAGCCCCGTGCTGATGTTGTTCAGGTTGAACATGGCGTTCTCCCCGTTCTCACCCTCGCCGAACTGAGGGACAGCATTCACATGTACGGGTGGGGGGTGCGGGTCCTGCGCCGCGGGCTCGGGCGATGGGAAGCGAGACGGAACGGCCTGGATGTCAGCTGGGCGATCTCCCGGAAGCTGCGCTAACGAATGTGCACTATGAGACTCACGCTCTGATCATTAAGCTCGCACAGCTTGCTCGACAACATTCGCAGCATCTGCCCGTACCGCACGGCGGGGTGTTCCTTGTCCTGGCTGCTCGAGAGGAGCGCGGCACATGCTTGCTCAACGAGTGAGATCGTCTTCTCGATATCCTCGGTTCCGAGCGCACCCGAGTACGCCGCCTTGAGCGCAAAGGTGCCGCTGTAAGCAAAGTTGATGAGGTACCTCGACGGGAGGTAGGAGAGAATTTGGAGCTCGCCGAGGCGCAGACAGATGCGCAGAATCTCGTGCGCGGCGTCAATGCTCTCGTAGATGTACACGGCGTCCGGACTCGTCGCGGTGCCGCGGGGGAAGATGCTGATTGCCCCGCTCTTCGGACCGTACGGGTCGCGCTCGCGCTCCTTCTCGGCACGCTGCTGCGCCCGCTGCACGTGCGCCTGGAAGGCGAACGCGGCGACGTAAAGCCGTACAAAGTGGTACGTGCACCAGACGAGTTCACGGACGCTGTCGAGTCGCCAGCGCTTGGTCTTCCACACCAAACAGAAGCTCTCGAGCGCGCGCCGGAAGTGGTCCAGGAACTTGAAGTACTCTCCCTTGCCCACCAGCGCAGACGTGCGCGACGGCGTCGAGAACAGAATCTCGTGCGCATTCGTCATGATCTGTGTGAGCTCGATCGTCGCCTGCATCATCGAGGCGCTGTCGTAGGCGTCCTCTGCCGGCTGCTCCGCCGACGCGAGTAGCATGTAGGGGAAGTTCTCCCGCGCAGCCGCCTCACCGGTCTGAGAGATGTCGGAGAAGCCTTGGAAGCACAGCGCTGGTCCGCGGCTCCAGAATGCGAGTCCTGTACGCAGACCGAGCGTTCGGTCGTATAGATAGCACCACGTCCAAACGCCGCGTGCTCGCTCCAGGTCCGCGTCCCTCTCCCCGTCTTCGAGAGCAAGGCGGTCGAGTCCGAGTCCGTACGCTGCCCGTATCGCTGTGCCGACTAGCGCCCATGCGCGGCGGTTCTCGGTGCCGTGTAGCCCTTGCACCTCACCCTGCGGCCCGGCCATCTCGCTCGCCATGGGACCAAGCCTATCTCGGGGCAGGTTCTCCGCGAGGATCAGCACGCCTTCGACGAAGCCGATAGACGGCTGGAATCCGGAACACGCATAGTCCGCAAGCGTTTCTCGGATCAAGGCGTAGGACCGCTCGTGAATTTCGCGCATACCAGGCTCGAGCAGGTGGTGCGAAGCCACACACACGATGACGGACAGGAGAAACGGGTCGCTGTGCGCAAGCGCCACAAGCTGTGCCTTGTTGCGGGGAATCCTGACTGTTTGCACGATGGGCTGAGAGTTAGCGACCATCGGACCTACAACTCACGAGAACAGCATGGCGATGCGTGAAGAACTGGTCGACGAGCTGCTCCAGTTGCCGCTCATCGAGAATCCCGCGCGAGATCAACACGAAGTCGGACAACGGCCGCGGAGCCGCATCGTCGGCCCAAGCCACATGCTTGCCCCTGTCTGCGCGCTGCTCAGACTTTTCCGGGCCACTGTCACCGTCAGGGTCGGTTGCGGCGTTCGCCAAGATCTCCAGGGCGTCCGTCTCATTATTGAAACTGGCCACTACGATCCGCCGGGTCGCATCAGGTTCCGAATGGCGCTTTCGCCGCAGGCCCGTAGGGTTGTTGGGTGACAATGTGGATGAGGAGCCAAGAGACGAGACTGTCTTCGTAGACGGCGGGTCGAACAATGGCGACAGCTTGCTGTCCGTTGGATTTGATGGGCCGAAGTCGTAGCTCGAAGCGTGCGATGGAGGAGCAGGCTGCGTGAAGGACTGTGTCCGCTCACTAAGATGACCGGGCGTCTGCGAGTGGCCACCACGGGCGCTCAGCGGGTTAGCAAACGATGAGCCACCTTCTCTCCGCTGCCCGCCATGAACAGGGTACACCTCAGGCTTCGCTTCATCCTCGTTCAGCGTCTTCCTTCTCCTCTTCTGGGGAACCAGTCAGCTCCGGCACATATAGCAAATGAACGCCGCCCGGCACATGATGACTCACGCTGGGCAAGAAGATGCAATTCCTCTGCTCTCTCCGACATCGAGAGCATGGTGGCTCGGACGGAGCATTCGGGTCGCCGAGGTCACACTTCGCCTTCCTCGCGCGGCAATGGACCTGTGTTTATGTCAGCATAGGTAAACGTGAGTGGCAATGATTCCCCCACCGCTTGCTTGGCAAGCATCTTTTCAGCAGCACTGCACATCCCACCAATGCAAGCATGCCGCCTGGCAAGTTGTGCATGTACTTACACATGCTCTGTATCCTCGCTTGGGCACACGATCCTCGCCCTTCCTTTTCGCGGGAGTACCCGTACTTGAACCGGCGGCACTGGACGGCGCGACAGTGGGGCTCTCGCGCGCAGACGCCTGGTTGTACGGCACCTCCTGCATCGAGGAGCCTGGTGGTGGTGAGAGTCTGCTTTGTGGGTGTACCAGACGCATGAGCGTTCGCTACTGCTTCTGTGCTTCAGCAGAGACAATGATCGGAACCGCGTATGGGGCACACGACCGTGAGTCTAGCGAGGCTGGCGAATGCCGCGAGGGCTGTTGTTTGTTAATGTGACGGTGTGTGCGCGTCGGCCTCGATTACGCGAACACGGCACGGGGATTCTGGCTCGGACTGGGTGTCGATAACGTCGGTGACGGAGGAGAAAGGTCGGGGAAATGAGGATTCGGTATGTGACGGATGTGGGTTGATTGGCGAGGGGGAGAGAGCGGGGAGGAAGCAGCGCTGAAACTAGCACTTCATCTCCGGTTGGATCTCACTGCTCGCCGCCGTGCTCCGGAACTTTGGTGGGCAGCGTGCCGGTAACGTCATTACGTAAAGTGGCAATTGGGTCGGCCCAAGGAATGTTTGGCACTCATTTACATGACATGGAGTCTGTGCTTCAGTGCATACTTCGATCGCACTTAGACGAGCTCGGCAGCGCTATCTGCAAAACGTCAAGTCAATCGCGATCTCGGATGAGCGAGGCAGCCTCGATGCGCAAACGAAGTCGCCTGGCGGTTTGCACCCGAAGACGCTCTTAAGCCGGCAATTGCCGGCGCAAACTGTTTCCGCTTCCCTGCTTTTATCATGCTGACTCTCAGCTGCAGACGTTGCTTTTATCACCTCGAACGCGCATAGCTGTTGCATGCTGCCTGAGCTAGCTGAGTTTCAAGATCCGCTGCATATGGTGTGCAGGATCTCATCGCAACGCCCACCTTGCAACAACGAATGATGGAAGCGAGAGAGTCGGAGCGCTAACAGCCGCTTGAGAGCCCCAGATCGGTGGCAATCGGTTCGAAAGCGGACGCTAGGTTGCGCTCTGCGGAGCCAAGTGCTCTCAACCATAGACCAAAGACCTTCAGGTGCTGGCACAAGCTGCTGCCGCCTATCATTTCTCATTGCCGCTCTGCTGCCGTGGCCCTCATCGTTGGCGCCCAGGACGAGCTCCCGCATATCGAGTTACAGTCTAAACTCCTCAGCCACGCGGCCGTCGATAGCCGGAGGAAGAAGTGCATCAAGTCCAGTCAAATGCAAGTCGTCGGATGCAGGAACAGGCTAACGAATGCCTGATACCGCCTGATGACGAAGACACGTCGCGTCCTTCACGCGGGTTCGAAAGCTCGACGCGCCTGAAGCGTGCAGATGAAACCCCGCCGACACGGCGATCAGGGCCTGATCTCCTCCCTCCACCTCCCGTTAGTCATAGGCTCACCTCACTCTCTGCATTTCGTCCCTGCAGCTTGAGCTTAGAGCCAGCCTACTGAACCCTCAATTCGATTGCCGGCGTCTCTATGCATGCGTTGGAGGTCCCGTGCGTAAGGTGTATCTAGCGACACCATGAGGGCTTGTGCGGCCTGGCAGCTCCTCCGACAGGTCATCACGTCCAACCCCTGACGGTCGTTCCGGTGCCTCTCCCTGCCCGCGCCTCCCCTCGCCCCTCAAAAGACAATACAAAATGCATCAGCTCTAGGTGCGCGATGCGTGGACGGCGTGTGAATAGTACATCTCGTTTACACGTTGCAGCGTGAGGGATTGTCACGCCGACGTAAGAGGGTGGGAACGAATCCGTGTCTAATGTCACAGACAGACTAGGACGGCTTGATGGGAGGCAGCGGAGTGCCCTATGGTTGTGGTGCGGGGTTATGCGGGGTTGGGGATAATGCAGATGATCGCACGTCGAGTGGTAATGAGAGACGTGCGAGAAGAGGTCGGGATTGGACGGGAAGGCATGGTGGGGAAGACGGGGGCTTGAGGCCACAGGGTGGTGAGGGTTACTGCTTCTGCTGCTCGGCAGCGTCAGGCTTGGCCTGAGTGGCGCGAGAGAGTCGCTCCTCGGCAGCTTTGATCTGAGCTTCGAGGGCAGCGAGCTCGCTCTCGAGGTGAGGAATTAACGATCGTCTGCATTGTTTAGCCCACGGTCGCTACTGGAAGTCTCACCTCTTCTCGAGCTTGCGCTCAAGCTCCTGCACATCTTCGGCAGACTGAGGCTGTTCCTCGTTGACGCGCCTACTGGCATCCGAGAATGGCTGGTGCTGGCGGCTAGCTGTGTTGCCTGAGTTGTGGCTGCCACCCACGACCGCGTCCATAAGCGACGTGGTGGAGCCGTTCGCCATCGAAGGAAGGGCGAAACCAGAGCTGAAGTCGAGATGAAGTGCCATGGTGGCGAAGTGCGTGTCGGGGAGTGCAGACAACAGGGGTTGCACAGAGCGATAGGGGTCATATAGGGTCGCCAGTGAAGAGAGGAATGTCACGGTGCATTGTTGTTATTACCGGGCAGTGACGAGGTCACGGTGTCAGCGCATGGACATAGGTGTGAGAGTCACGGCGTTAAGCCACGTCGCTGAGGTAACGTCAACGCACCTGCGGTCGGACATGGTGGAGGTCATGCAAGGCAACTGGAGATGAACGTGGTGAGAACGAGCGAGCGAACGTCGAGGGGAGGCAAAGGGGCGAGGCGCGGGCTATGCCAAAAGCTGAGTCGGTGGGCCTGGTGGGTAGGAGTGTGCTGGTGAGAGTGAGAGAAAGAGAGGACGCAACGACGAACGGGAGCAAGCTTGGCGTCGCCGCGAGGACTTGTAGAAAGAGGCAAGTGGTTGCATCGCCTGCCCGCGCGCCCATCTTGCAGTCTTTCGGGTCCTATGTCGTCTCCTGCGGTGGTTCCTACTTGCCACCTGACGGCGCACGGCGTCCTGCACCCTTAGCTTAATGTGAACTATGCACGCCGGGGTGCGGACATCCCTGACATTCGACCCACTTTCGGCATGCGACTCTGGCGGCCTGCAGTGCATCGGGTACACCGCTGCATGCATAGAGCGCATAGCTTGAATAGTGGAGGGCAGAGAATGCGCGATCACAGGCATAGTCGCGATTGTGGCTGCGGCGGAAAGACGGTGTCAGGTGTTGGGCCAGCGATCACTCCAGCGTAGGGCCTGTAGTAGCGTCCGTTTGCGTTTCTCACTCGGTCGCTGGGTCCCTCTGTGCAGCGGCGTGCCGGCATGCGGCATTCGATACGCGTCAGTCACAGCCACTGAGCCACCAGTTCAGTGCCAGCGCACGAAAGGTCAAGCAGCAAGGGTTGGGGTGACACCGCCCTGCCGCCTGGCACCCAAGACGTCATGTCACCCTCGAATTTGGACTGGGTCACTGTTTCAGCACCACGTGCATTCGGAGCCCCGCACTGCTGCGTTTCGGACCCCTGCATCCCCGCACTCAACACCGCGCTAAAGTGCAATGAAGTGCAATGGTGAGAAGTGAAGCGAGGGGGCCCGTTGGTGCAGATACCTGACCGCTCTCCTCGCTCTCTTCGCTCCTCTCACGAAGCTTTGCTCTCTACACGATAACACGGCTACCCTTGTTCACTCTCGTGGCCCATGGATGCTTTTCTCGACGCCCAGCATTGCGATGTGTACCGCCAAACTGGCCCCGGCCGCGGGGCCACAGGCTGTGCGCCCAGCACATTGTTCCGGCGGAGCTATGGCTGCCGTGTTCGACGTTGCCTCAGCCTTACAAGATCAACCTGATGCAATTCCGCTCGTATGATCTAGCTGATAAGCTAATAACTTGCTGCTAAGCCACAGGCCGCGGGCGCGCTGTCGCTGGGTGCGGTGGTGAACTGCTGCGCCGCTGGGGGCTGGGCCTGTGTATGGAAGTTCCTCGCTTGGACCGCGTCGGGCGCATCCCCCCTGGGCGCCTGGTCCCTTCAACTTCTGAACGTTCGATACGCATGACATCACAGCCCTTCCCTCCGGGTAAGAAGTTTAAGAAGCCTTGCCCCTCGTGGGTTCCCTGTCCTTTACGCGTCTATGCGACAGGAGTTTTGCGAACGCGCGTACGGATCAGCGCAATTACCCATCCGCCGAGCCAGGATTGACGCCTATAAATGAACGCACGAGCTCGCGTCGTTGCTCTTGACACCGACTTCGCCATTTCCGATCCACTGCCCCCTTCAGTGGCCGCGATCGCCCTCGACTCGTCCTAGCCAGCCTCCTCTCATCGTTCTCCGGTCTTCAGCCTGCGCGGATGTACTTTCTGGCCCTAATGCGTATCTGCTCATCTGCGAGCATCAGTCTGCCCATCGACCCGATTCCCCCACCGCTGTTTGGACAGGCGCTCGCGGTCCCATGGGTCAGGACGATGCTGGAAGTCCCAGCCCATGTGTGGATTGCCGCTCGCGGAGCAAGGGACCGCGCAGGACCATATGGGAAAGTTGAGCTGAGCGACAACTGACCTTATAGCACGCTGCTCGCTGCGCAACTCCGTTTCCTCGTCTTCTGCTCAAAACAGCTGCCTAGAAGCTGGCTTCTACCTTCGTTCTCTGTCATTCTTTGCCCTCCTTCTCGCCCTTTCCGACATGACCGACTCGACAGCATTCGCCATGGCTTTCTTGAGCGCTTCCGTCCAGTACCCGAACGGGGCGGAGCTGGAGCTCGACCCACACATCAAGACTGAACCAGACACACAACCGGTGCTGTTCTCGAACGACCAACACACCGACGCCTATCCCTCCTCCTTCCCTAGTCCCACAACCGACGCGACGGTGCAGTATCAGCTCAGCCAGCATGCCAGGTCTCTGCCCACAGCACCGGCTGTCCGCCCGCCGCCTCTGAACCTCGGTCAACACTCAAACATGTACCGCATCGACTCGGTCGCAAGTGGACCCATCACCCCATGCACTCCCTATCTGCCATTGTCCAACCTGCAGGGACAGAGCTTCGGCACTGTCAACAGCTCGCCCATGTCCAACAGCTCTCCCATGTCTCAGCCTTTGTCTGGCTTCTCGTGCTTTTCCAGCATCGTTTCGCCCACCTTGTCGTCGCCCTCAACATACAGTAATGCGAGTCAAGACGTTCTCGTTCCGGGCAACTTCTCTCCTTCGCTGTCCACCACTTTCTCGCCTCAGTTATCCTCCACTCTGTCTGTGACCGACCTCGGCCTGGCACCCGAAAACACGCTCGCCCTGCCCGATGACATGATGGATATTTGCAAGGTGGAACCAGACGCCGATCTCGACGATCAGCCAGTTGGACCCGTCGTCGTCAACACGGTCCCGTCAGCTCTCACCACGATTGATCCTGTTCACTTCACCTCTTCCCCTCTTTTGTCATTGCCTTCAAACAACAACCTCAAGTTTAACGATATGCCATCCACCCCACCCTCGGCGAAGTCAGTCTACGGCTCGCCTCCGCGCATTCGCTACCGCAATGGTTTGCCTCTGCCTCCGGCGTCGTTACACCCGCACCCACCTCCGAAACCGGTGAGCACATCGTTACATCAGCAGCTGACAACAGGGGTTGGGCCAGAAGCTCAAGTACGTTTTCAAGCCCCCCCGTGCTGTCTCTCCACTCGACGACCTGCGTCACCTCGAGATCCCTTCGCACATTCGCGATGCGTACGGCACTCGTCGTCGGCAGTGCAACGTCAGCGGTACCATGACCCCGCGCCACCGCGCCGCTACGCCGGACAGCCCTACTCCTCCTCATTCTCCTCCTGCACCCTATCTTCGCCGCCACGAGTCCGAGTCCGAGGACGTCGACGAGCTGCTCAGCGACTCGCCCACGCACCTCGCGCCCACTCGCAGCCCCTCTCCTGAGCCTCCTTTGCGCTCGGTGTCGACGCCCGACCTGCGCTCTGTTTCGTCGCTCTCCGACAACGCGCCGTACACGTCGTCGCGCTCGTCTCACCAGAACCTCGCCAAGCGCAAGGCGACGCAGCCTCTCGACGACCAGCAGCGCCAACGCCCTCGTGCCGGTGAAAGGCGCATGAGCCAGAACCGCACCGCGCAGAAGAAGTACCGCGACAAGAACCGCCGTCTCGCCGACTTAGTGAGTGACCACCTACGGGGGACCTGACATCAGCGCGCCGAGTTCAACATTACGGCCCTCGTCCTCGTCGAGAAGGTCAGCAGAGGCGAGATCACCGAGAAGAAGGCGTTCTCACAGCTCGCGGGCCACTCGCGCGTCTTCAAGCAACACATGAGGAGTGAGTTTCTGTACTTTGCGCGTCTCACACTCAGACACCTGCGGCATGACGTTCGACCGCCTCATGGCTTCGATCGAGGAGGCACTCAACGACTCCTGCTAAGTCTGCCACACACACGACATCCCGCGGCCACCATGCCTGTCCTCTTTCAGCTGTCGTCTGTATTTATCTGCTTGCTGCTTGTGCTCCTTGTCGCTGCCCACGGATGTTGGGACGTCCTTTACTTCAATAGCTCGATACGTACACAGACACGCCACCCCATGCTCGCTCCTTTCTTCATCTGTAAGACTACTTTTGTAACTTCACAATGCAAAAAATGTGCATATCTGGCTGCAGCACACAACACCGCAAGTGGCAAGGCCCTTTGTGTGCTCATAAGAGAATGCGAAGCCAGAAGCATGCGTGAATAGAGCAGGGCGCAGCGGATTGTAGGGCGTAGGGGCGCAAGAGCGAGGCCGGCCCTTTGCCAGCGCCCTGCGCTCGTCGGGGCAGCCGATCGAGTCCAGTCATGATCACCAACCTCCAAGCATGTCACACTCGAACGACTCTGATGACTCGTTCTGTTAATTCTGTTCCACCTCTCACGAGACTCTCACACTCAATCGACGGTCGCGTCAGCATTGCGCGGCGAGGTTGTGAAACGCAGAGCCCACACCAGGTCAAACGTCTCTTCGGGGTGAAACTGCCACTGACCCTCTAAATGTCTCATGACGTCACGTGGCCCCCCCAGTGTCCATCGCAGCTCGCCGCTCGCGACGCACTGGCAACGCAACCTAGTTCTCACAGCAGCTTGCCAACTTTGACTCTACCTCACAAACATGTCACAGAAGAGTGAGTGCAACTGGCCGCGCGGCTGACCGGGAGGTGTGCTTCTGCGCTGTATTCGGGTGACGCGCACCGCCCCGGCCCGACTTGCGTTCACCCGGTGGACGGCTGCCATGCCCACGGTGCCGAAGGCGACGTTGCCCGCAGTGCAGGCCCGGAGCTTCACGGCGAGCGTCAGACGTAGCTGCGGAATTGGGAGACAGCTGACAACCCAGAGGACACCGAGTGCTGCCCGCCCTCTGCCCCGCCACCCAAGGTGTCGAATCCCGTTGCGGCGACCGGCTCGTACCGACCCACGGGCAAGTTCGAGTCGGTCGGAGACTTCAATGAGGTGTACACTACCGGCCCCGACGATGCGGAGCACGCGCTCATCGTTATCTACGACATCTTTGGTTTCTGGGAGACGACACTGCGAGTGAGTCCTACGACCCATCTCGCTTCACTCTGCACAGCGCCCTATGCTGCTCTCATCACCTATATCGTACATCGGCACGGCACTAAACAATGGCATGGGGACCATGGTTGCACCGCACACATGCTTTGATGATTTGAAGAGGGAGTCTAGCTAACGACAGGGTTCCGACCTGCTCGCGTCGCACCTCCTTCTCGTGAACCCGCACAAGATCTATATGCCGGACGTCTTCCAGGGGAAGCCCTTCCCTCCCGAGAAGGACGGCGACAAGGACACGCTGAACACGTTCTTCTCCGGAACGTGAGTTGGGCCACCAATAGCTATGCGGACTCTAGGGTAAGCTAACGATCAGCGCTAAGCTCGACGACCGCCTCCCCGAGGTCATCAAGTTCGCCGAGGATCTGAAGAAGAAGTACAAGACGGTCTCGATCCTGGGATACTGCTGGGGTGAGCTAGAGCTTGGTCGATCTCAGCTAACGTCAGGAGGCAAGCTGACTCTTCTCGCGCTCGCCGATGCCAACGGCCCCTTCACGGCCGGCGCGGCGGTTCACCCGGCCATGATCGCGAACAGCGACGGCGACAACCTCGCCAAGCCGCTCGGCTTCTACCCCTCCAAGGGCGAGCCGGGAGACGTCGTGCAGCACATTGCGCACGCGATGCTCCAGAAGCCGTTCCATGAGAAGTGCGACTTCCACCTGTACAACACGGTGCACCACGGCTGGGCTGCGGCGCGCGCCAACCTCGACGACCCGGAGAACAGCAAGCAGTTTGACGACGTGTACCAGCGCGTTGCCGACTACCTGGCACTTGTTGACAAGTAGAAGCTGACATGTCTGCTGGCATGTCTGAATAAAAACGTATCAGTGTGCAGAAGTGCGCGATGACAATGGATAGTGCCACTCAGTGGCACGTTGCCCCAACTGTTGGGAATGATATACATGCTAATCGATCTACAAACTCCACCCGCCGGCCCAGTATCCAGCGAGGGCCATCAGCGAGCAGCTGATGAGGTTCACGTTCGAGTTGGACAGGATGTCCTTCCCGACACCGACAACCTTGCCGCCGCTGTGGTCCTTGCTCGCGTCCGTCAGAATTTTGCCATCACGGTACACAGTGCGCTGGCAAGTCGCTCCGAGCAGCGAGTCAACCTGCTGTCAGTTCCTTCAAAGAAGAAGCTAACTCACCAACGATCCAGCCAGACCAGCCAGACTCGCGCTGCCGAGGAGGTGTGCGGCCCGCGACGGCGAGACAGACGACTCGATAAGGAGGTCCACGACAGCAGTTGCGCCCATGATCGTACCGCCGAGCATGCTCCAGAACAGACCCAGGGCAGTGATACCACCGTTCGTTCCGGGAGGCACCTTTTTGAACGTCAAAATGCTGACGGGGGAAGTCTTGGCGAGAATGCCGAGCTCAGATGCCAGTGTGTCGCCCAGGCTCGTAGAGAAGTGGAAAACGGCGGCGTAGATGAGCGCACGCGTTGTACGATCACTGAGAACTGCGGAGACGGGGTAGTTCTGATGTCAGCTCGGAATAGCCTTAAAAGCAGCGGGAGGGTTGTTCTCGATCTGCTCACTGAGACATAGCGGCTGTACGCCAGCGCGGCGATCAGCGACGGAAGCGAGTTGCTCAGCACCTGGACCCAGTTGCGGTTGCCCTGCGGCTTGGTCGGGTCGACGCCGTCCTCGAGTGTCGCCTTGACATTCGCTTTCACCTGATGTTAGCTTGATGCGTAAATCAACGAAGCTTTCAACGAACTTTGGTCGCCCGACTGCCGAGGAGGTAGAACACGATAAGACTGACGCCGAACAGCTTCAGGGGGTTGGCGAGGTGAGCGTATCCTGCCAGGAAGGCGGCAGCTGCCCCAGAAAGCGAGAGGGACTTCTTCCTAAGCCCATGTCCCGCAAGCAGGAGCGAGATGCCGAGCGCGGCCGGGCTGAAGTTCATTGCTGATGTGGTGTTGTTCCAGACTTTCCTGTGCGTTATCCTGCTTATCCAGTGGGTTACGTCCCCTCGATCGAAGCATGCATGTGGAGGCGGCACTGTCTGGGGTCTCCACAGGCATTAGGTCCCGAGAATGAGCTGTACTATGGCGCAGTATCAGGTGCGAGTGGGAAGGCAGCATAATAAAACCGTCCCTGGCCGAATTTCGAAACCTCATCCTTCCTTCTGTTTGTGAGTACGACTGATGGTGATGGGCTGCCCAGCGCTGCTGTTTTGGAGAACAGCGTGTTGCAGCACGTATGAGCCAGCTATCCACTCGTCGGAAATCTAGCTGACAATCCAGTTAGAAAAGATGACACTCCTAAAGGCCGCAATTCTCTGACATAGCCCGCCTACGGGAAGATGGCTATGCGTGATATCTGCCGCCCGGCGGCCGACCTCCTTGTTATAATGGGGCGGTTTCGCTACGGTCTGACTAAACTCTACACCGAGGTGGACTTTGGCGCTTGATCACTGCAAGCTCGCTCGCAGTGCGAGGCACGAAGGAAGCCCGAGGTGTGGAGGTCGGACAGATGAAGGATAACGGCGGTGACCGCCTAGATGTTGTACTTTGCATGTATCGTTTTACTCAAGACTGATCGCAAGCTTGGATAGTGCAGGGTGGTCTGTTTGAGAGTGCTCCGGGGGTGCGTTATGTTCAGAGCATGCAGCATTATGGACGGCGCGGACTGGTCAGATGGTGGTGGACTGACTATGCAGCTGGGGTGCGTCAGGATAGGCGGGTGCGAAGGCATGCGTAGGGTGAGGCGCCTAAAACCGTGCGACATCGGCCGGACATCCGTCTTTCCTCCAACCAACCAATTCCGTCCAACACTCGCTGCCTCAGCCTTAACTCACCTCTCTCCCCTCTCACCTTCTCCTTCACAAACCGGCCCAAAATGCTCTTCCGCCTTACTGTGGGTATCCCCTTGCGCGCGGCGTGGCGAGCACAGCAGCGACACCGACACGACATGCGACGGAACGACGACTGCACCGAACCCGGGATCGGCCCACGGGGCTTTTCGACACCTCGGAACGAAAATCGCCAAATCACCAAACTCTGGGCGCGACGAGCGCGAAACCGCCAGCGCGCTCGTCCCCACCGGCTCCGTCGTCGCCATGCGTCCGGAACCGCCCGCGACGCTGTTGTTATGCTGGAAATTGCAGGAAATGGTCAGGAACCCCGAGGTCCTTGATCGAAGTCTGCGGAGTTCCACGAAATCACGGAGACCATGCGCTCGCTCCGCCCGCACGTCGTTCGGCTAGTCGACCAACCGCTCGTCTCATGCCCGCCCGCCCGCGCTTGCACTCCGGAAGCTCTGGACAGATTACTAACGTTGCACAGGCTCAGAGGACCCCCGCCCTTACCCGCCAGTTCTCGGTTTCGGCTTCGCGCCGCTCCGACCTGGTTAAGGACATGTACCTTAACCAGCTCAAGAACTACAAGGCCCCTGCCACCGTGAGTGTCGCGGAGAAGGCTATCAGGATGGACATCGCTGTATTCGGCGACGAACGCACGGAACAGCGACGAAGGAGGTGGACAGGCTTGGGAGATAGATCGTCTGCAACGATATAATACGTCATGACGTTCGCTCGGTCTCGCTATCAACGTCGACCTCTCTCGGTCCTTGCCCGAAGCCTCACCACCCGCATAAACAGCTTCAAGGAGCGCGGCGTTAACTAACAACACACAGTCCAAGGCCGACGCCGAGCAGCACGTCCGCAAGTTCACCGCCCCTGAGCCCCCCAAGGCCCCCGAGCTCCCTTCTGACCTCGCCGCCGACATGTCGGCGTTCGACGCCCAGAACCCCACTATTGGCGGCCCCAAGAAGGCTGCCAAGGCCGAGAAGGTTGAGTCTGACGGCATGACCGCCGACCAGTACCTCAAGTTCCTCGAGCAGCCCCTCCCCAAGGAGGAGAAGCACCACTAAACGTGCTCTTTTCTAAGGTCAAGGTCTCAAGGCTAGGTTTTAGAACAGACGTATGAAACAAAACGATGCATCTCAACAAAGCTGCGCGAAGAAGCGATAAAACTACTCGGCGCAGCGAACCACCAGATAACATCGGCTTCGCTCACGAACAGGATTTCCGCCCCCCCACCGTTGTCTTTTATCGCCCGACCAAACGGTCTGATAAACAGCCGAAACAGCTTGCAGGCGCAAGAAGCTGGAACCGTGAGGGGCGCAAAAGGCCTAGGGGACACGCTTGCTTAAGCAGAGTTGAGGAGAAGCGCTCGAGTTGTTGGTCGGGGGAAACGCTCGGTCGCAGCCCCGGTGGCAGTCTAGAGCGGCCGCACCTCGTCTTCCGTGGTACACAGCTGCAACTCAGATGTCATTGCCTCCCAAATGCATACGGCCGTCAGTGATATATGTGCTGTGCCACAATAAAGTGCGGGAGCTGCTGAAGCTGAAGCAAGCGTACGGAGTTACGTTGCCTGCGACGTGGCTCAGAACAGCTCACGCCTCGGCTTTGCCCCGGCCCCGCTGAAGCTCAAGTGCAAGCGCGCGCCTGTCGGTCTTTCGTGTGTTGCAGCTCCACAGGTGTCGCCGGTGTCGGCTTGCCGAGGCATTGGAATGCTACACGCGCCAGACTCGACTGGCGGCTGTCCACACTCGCTCCCCGGTGGATTGCAGTGCCTGCTGATCCTCTGTTATCCCAAGTTAGTCTTACATGGTCAGAATCTCTCTCCTCCTGCTCTCCTACGCATTCTGTTCCAGCTACGAACGCGTTGCAGTTACTGATACAGCGAGGCTTTGGGTCGTTACTTCCATGGTACGAAAGGTCGTACGCTCGGCGGACCGGGCGATTGTGCGCGAAAACGTCATCCGGGCGCGTATAACCGAATCGGCAAACTTAATCAGCACTCATGGTTCGGCGTACTTCTTGAGACCGTCTACTCCATCGTTCCGTCCTATATCAGCTCGGTGCAATAATAGTCGTCCAAGCTGTTGCTCCGTCGCCTTCCTACTTCGCTCTCGCGGCGTCTTCCCGCTTGCCCACTCATCCACCTCGCTGCCCCATCGCCTCGCACGTCACAACCGTCAGGCGTCATCAGAACCATGTCCTCGTCGACCGGCGAGACGAAGGGCGTGTTCAACTACCTTGACCCCGCCTCGTTGACTTCGGGCGAGAAACCGTGGTCCAAGGCCGACACGCAGGCGTTCAAGTCCTTCTCCGAGCTCCCCGTCTCCTACGCAGTGCACGACATCCGCGCCTCGCCCGAGCTCTCAAACCCGGACGTCGCCGGATTCTCATTCCACTCCTCTTCCTCCTCTGTGCCCATCGACGAGGTGCTCTCCTCTGGCCTCGCAGAGGGTTCGCAAACGAGAAAGGACTACTATGCCGAGATCGAAGCCGTGATCAAGCAGCAGCTCGTGGCCAAGGCTGTGGTCATCTGGGACCACACGATGAGGATCCGAGACCCCAGCAGCCCACGACAACCCGTGCAGAGCGTGCATGTTGACCAGACGCCGGGGGCGGCGCTGAGGAGGGTGAAGCAGCACGCTCCCCAGTTTGCAGCGGACGTCGAGAACGGTCGCAGGTTCCAGCTGATCAACGTGTGGCGCCCCCTCGGTCCGGCTCTCGATCATCCCCTCGGTTTGCTCGATGCGCGCTCAGTGGCGCCCGAGGATCTCATCGCGGTCGATCTACTGTATCCCAAGGTCTACGAACGGGGGAAGGAGGTCCTGCCCAGTCCGGAGAGTCTGAGGAGTCGAGAGGGGTACGAGCCCCGCGGCGAGACGTACCGTGTCGTTCCCAAAGAGGGGCACAAGTGGTGGTATGTCAACGACATGAAGAGCGACGAGGTTGTGTTCATCAAGTGCTATGACTCGGAGGGAGAGATGGGGCCGAATGGAAGGAAGGGTGTCGCGACCTCGAGTCCACACTCGGCGTTCGAGGATCCGGCTGTCAAGAACCCGCCGCCGAGGAGGAGCGTCGAAGTGCGCTGCCTCGTGTTCTATTAGTTCTTTCCGCCCCGGTACCCCGCCGTGAAAGACAAGTAACGTTGTACAAATCATGACTATTCATTATGCATCTACATCAACAATACGACATTACGGGAGGACGACGATGCCGGTGCGGCGCACCTCGACCTCCTCTCCGTCTCCCTCCCTAAGGCTGATACCCGGCCAGGCTAAAGACCCGACGCCGGAGACAGCGACGAGCCTGAGCTCGATCTCCTCCGTCTGCTTCGGCCCAACGGCGATACGGACGCCCCGCGGTCCAGACCAGACAAAGTGCTCGCTCGTCTCGCCCGACACGATGCCCCACACGCTTTCGTTGGGGTGCGAGTTGCGCACGCTCAACTTTAGTGTGAAGGGCTCGTTCAACCTGACAGAGGCAGGCTGGCTGACCTCAGCGGTCAGGAAACTGTCGGGTTGCGGGGCGTGAATCGGCGGGAGCGCGATGACTGTCGTGATGTCCGCCTCTGCCGAAGTGGAACCCTGGGGAGTGGAGAGGAAGGGTGATTCGTCGCTGGACGAGCTCAGCTCGCGGCAATCGGTGGATGACTGAGAGACTGGCCGCCACACGACCTTGAGACCCGGCACGACCTTGCCACCGAGAGCGAAACGGGCGCATAGCGCGAATGCAGTGTCTGGTGTCCAGGCTGATGTCAGTTACGTCTTCACGCCGTCAACTTACTCTGTGGGAACGTTTCGGCTCCAAGCGAGTCGTCGACTTTGCCCTCGCCCAGCGCCGTGATTGCCTTCACCTGCACGGCGCGCTGGCCGCCGAGCTTGAGCGCGGCGCTAACGATGGCCTGCGACCCAAAGTCCTTCATGCCAGGCGAGACGCGGAATGGCGGCACTATCGCCAGCACGGCCGTCTCGGTCGCGTCTCCAACGGCAAACGTGAGGCGACACTCGCCCGCACGCGGCGAGGCGATACGGAACACCTCGGTCGACTCGCCCGCCTTCAGGTCCAGGGTAAGGCGGCCGTCAGCGCTGTCGATGCCGTGACTGAGGCGCAGGGGGTCCTCTCCACAGACCGCGGTCACGACGAGCTGCGCGGCGGCGTCGGCCGTTACTGTCGCCGAGACGGGGAAGTCTTCCCCGACGTAAGCCATTGATGGGTGAGACAGCTCGATGTCGACAGAGGGCAGGCGCGGCGTGATCTCGACCTCGGAGTGCAGCCCAGTCAGCGGCGCGTACCCGCCAGCTCTCGTTGTCCACGCAGTCAGCGGCTCGGGTTTGAGCCCAACGTCGAGCGTCCATTCGTTCGCACCAATGCAGACAATGACGTCGGATACTTCAATGCTCTCAGCGTCCTCGGCCGCACTGATCTTGCCGCTGACGACAAGGCGGCTACCCTCGCCAAACTTGAGCGCCGCGTTCCCGCTCTTGTTACCCGAGACGCCCATGTCGCCGATCTCGACGAAGGCGTCCCCGCCCGGCGACAGATTGATCTCGCGCTCGTCGCTGAACACGATCTTGAGCGAGGTCACGGGCAGGTCGGCTAAGTCGACGCTGCTGCCGATCTGCACCTGGAACGCGAGCGGCGTGCGGGCCTGCGCCTCGGCGATGCGGAATCCCGCGCGGGTCTCCAACAGACCCTGGCCCTGCGGCATGTCGACGAGAATGGGGTCAGCTGGTGCCGTCCCCTCCATGAGCGTGTTCAGCTCCTTCACGAGCTTTGCACGGTTGCGGAACCATCCCGGCGCGAGCATCTGCACGACGAGCGCCGCGTTCGTCTTCTTGTCGCCCGTCTCGCGCACACACAGCAACTGTAGCGCCTGGAGCTCCCGCGTTATGGGACCCCAGGCGGGGAACTTGCCCACAATGTCGGCGAGGTAGCGCGCACCGTCCTCGTACTTGCCGGACTGGACGTACGTGTCCGCGACACGGTAGGCATCATACAGCCCTAAACCTGCACCGGCGGCACTGGGCCCGCCGAGCGCCGCAGCCTTGGTCAGGAGGTCGATAATGAGAGCCGAGTGGTCGACGCCCTTCTCGTTCGCGAATCCGGGCGCGCCTGCGAGCGCAACAGAGCCTGTCTCCTGCTCGGCAGCGAGGGCTGCGTCGAAGCGCGCCTTGCGCTCCATAGTGCACGTCGCTGCGGCGTAGAAGTAGAAAGCTGGCGGGTGGAGAAGGTGTAACGGGTTGACAGCCGAGACGAGGACCTCGGGCGAGGGTGGCACGGTCGGCGTCGACATCTGCGGCAGCGGCAGCGGTGGCACGCGGAACCCGTGCCGGATCGCAAGCTCGAGCACCTCACCGAAAAGCCGGTACTGCCGCGCGACCCAGGACCAGAACTCGAACGTCTCCTCCCCGATACCCCAGCCGCGAGACAGATCCGCGAACCGCCGCACGTGTACAAAGAACGGCACCATGACGCGCGAGCCGGAGCCTTCGTACAGGAGTAACTTGCAGATCTGATGTCAGCTGACCTCTAGCATCATCGTTTCAGCTCAACACTCACCTTGATGGCGACGCAGTCCGCGAGCACTTTCGCCTCCGCCCACCGCTTCGTTCGCGGGGGCAGCGTCGTTGTGCTCCCAAACATGCGCGCCAGCTCGTTCCAGCAGTCCTCATAATGCCGTCTCGCGAGATCAAGCTCTCCACGACACTCCGCAAACCAGCCGGCCTTAAAGTCGTACCGGACGATCCAGCCCTGCTGTCCGAGTGGACGAATGAAAGACCCACTACGTGCACGCGCGGCGGCGCTACTGCCACTACGCGAGCGGCCGCCTCTCTCGCCAATGTTGGCGGGTACGCGCCCGCGCTTCTGGCGGACGCGCTTGCCGTGTGCAGCGTAGTACTCCAGTGCCGGCTCCCAGAGCGCTTCCTGCAGACTGCGGACGAAGTCGGGCAGCTCGGCGGCGGGGACGGGTGTCAGCACGAAGAGCGAACCCTTGGCGCCGAGACCGGCACTGCGGCGGAGATTGGACAAGCGCGAGTCGAGTCCCGGCGAGTCTGCTGTCAGCTCTGTAATGAATGGACCATCGTAGCTTGCAGTACGTACCTAGCGTCTGCGCACTCGCAATGAGAACAACGGTGAGCTTGACGCCCCGCTCCGCGAGCCTCTTCCTCAGCTCCGCAATGTCACTGACGAGGTTCTCGTCCGCCTGCCTCTCGGCCTGTCGTTCCGCCTCGGCCATCATGTCCTGTCCCAGCGGGGAGCCAGCGCTACCGTGCGGTGACGGGGGCTCGTACAGCCGCATGAAGCTCACGACGACGGCAGGCACGCTCTCCGCGTGTTTCCGGACCCAGACTGGCGCAATCAGCCCGTCCGGATTCATGGGACTGCCTGGAGTCAAGGGCGAGAGCGGGGAGTGAGACCGTCCATCGGCACCTGGGGCAGCTTTGCGCGCGGGGAGTTGGACGTTGCGGTCGACAAGCTCGACGCGGAACTGCCGCCGCTCATTCGGGGGTAGCCATACGCGAGCCGGGTGCTGGTACGGCCGCAGCGTCTGGCGCAGGTCGGACAGAAGCGTGTCGAACTCTCCGTCTCTGGAGGAGGTGGCATGGCGTTCGGGAGTCGCAGGAGGCTGTTTCACTGGGCTCTGTGTCCGAGGACTCGTTGCAGGGCCAGAGCTCGGGGAAGGGGAGGAAGGTATCGGCGCCGGGTCGCTCCCCAACCCGGCGACGAACATGAGCGGCTGGGGGTGCGCGAGGAACTGGCGTCAGCTTGAAGCTCCGCTGCAGAAATCTGGGGAAAGAAATACTCACCTCGGGCGGGTACGAGTTCATGGTAATCGCGCTGCCCTCCTTGTTCAGATGGTTAAAAGGTAGATGCAACAGCAACCAAGGCGCCGGACCGCATCATCACCGGTGCATGGTGGCCAGGTGGCCGCCGCCCGTGCCTGGCTGGGTATGAGCGTCATGGCGCCCGCCAAATCTCAGAATTTCCTCCACCCAAGCGACCTCCACCACCCTCGTTGTTGAGACCGACCGAGCCTTTCTTGCTTCTGCACTATCTACGAAACAACTCAGGACGATGGTCAACTCGGTCGGAAACGGAAAGAACATCTGGGTCGCTGCTAGCGACGGCGACCTGGAGCGCGTCAAGGTGCGTTCTCTCGTGGGATTGGCTCAATCGGCCCTATCTTCAGAGTCTCCGCTCTAGCGGCGTCGACAGACCCGACTGAGTCTCAACAACCGCTGGTTTCGGGTCGAGCTCTAGTTACTGCCCAAGAGTACTGCGGCTCTTAGCTTCGAGGATTGGCATGTGTCAGCTGACCATCAGGAGCTCATCGCCGCCGGCGAGTCGCCGAACGCCTTCGACGCCAACTCGTACTCGCCGATGCACGCCGCTGCGTCGTACGCTCACCTCCCTCTTCTGGAGTACCTCGCCTCTGTCGGTGGTGACGTGAACCTTGCGGACGAGGACGGTGACACGCCGCTGTACGTTGTCGAGTCGCTACCGGCAGCGCAGTGGCTGGTCGAGCACGGCGCGAACGCCTTCCACAAGAACAACGAGGGCAAGTCCGCCGCCGAGACGCTGCACGAGGACTCGCCCGAGGTCGCCGAGTACCTCCGCGGCATCACTGGCGAGGCTGCCCCGGCACCCGCCGAGGGTGAGGGCATGGAGGGCGTCGAGGAGGGAGGCGAGGCGCCCGAGGGTGTCAGCAACCAGGCTGTTGACGCCTACGCTTCGCAGCAGACGAACGACCTCCTCGCCCGCACGAAGGAGATCATGGAGCAGGCTGAGCGCGATGGCACGAACCCCGACGACAGGATTCGCGAGGTCGTCGAGCAGGCTGTCAGGGACGGATTCCAGTTCGGCGCCGCCAACAACGAGACTTCTGGAAGCGGAGCACAGCCCGAGGAGTCCACCACGGACGGAGGCAAGCGCGCGCGTGCCGAGTAGACTCGTGTTGGTGGTTTCACCGTGTCTGACAGTAGAAGTAGTGTTTGTATAATACCGGGGTAGATTATGGATAAAGGATACATCCAAGAAACGTTTGGTTCGTACAAGGGCAAGCAAGAAGGTCGTCTTCACTTGGAATCGTGATATAATGCTAAATGGGGGTAATGGCGTACCGATGCTACGGACACTCCATGGTCGGAGCGCGCGACGGACAGCGGGCTTAGCCTCGGGCACTTCCGCTGACGCCGCTAGGCCTGGCACGAATGATCATCCAGAGCGCGATGAGCTTGAGCACGGCGCTGAGGAAGGACGCAAACCACGCTGTCGTGCCCTGCTCGACGCCGAGGCCGACGAAGGAGCCGATCCAGAACGTGATGAGGTACACGATACGGCGGTCGCGGGGCACGCTGAAGCCCCGTGAGAAGAGCTTGACGTCGCTGATCAGGCCGGCATAGGCACTCGTCACCATCGCCGTGGGCATCTCGGGCACACCGAGGTTGGTCGCCATCACTACCTGCGGACCGCCCTGGACCGCACTCAGAAGCATGCCGACCCACTCGTACTGGCCCCCTGGAGCCACGATTCGCGGACCCCACGGAGATACGACCCAGGTGAAGATTAGAAGGATCACGCATTGATACGTCATGGTCGTGACTACCCACCAGCGTCGGCGGTGACCTGCGTTGTTAGCTTTCTGTCCCAGCGTCGGAGGTAGTGATCTGAAATGCCAGTGTCGCGGGTATGACAGACACCCGGTGCTTCTGGAATGTCTGCTAAGACATCGCGAGACACGGCGATCAGTGGAGCGGTGACTCACCGAACCGAGCGCCGAGCTGGCCCATGATGAGACCGGCGCCGAAGAAGCCGCCGAGCGAAGCGATAGCCAAGATCAGCTTCGACGTGCCCCAGTGCAGCGCCGCGAGCGTCAGGAACACCGTGTTACCGGTCTGGTTCGTCGCGAATGTCCCATACAGTCGGTACATGACTGCGTCAAGCATCCTGCAAAATGTCAGCTGCCGAGTTCTCTCCATGCACAACATGGTGCGCGCCTCGCAGTGTGACTGTGCAGCTTATCGTGAACAAGCGAAACAGTCGATAGGTGGATCTGGGCGGATCTTTGAGCCAGATAGCGCGGAAGTGCTTCAGAAGGCACATGTCACGCGGGCGCACGACCGCAACTGAGGCAAGGCACTCACGCCGTCGACAGAGTGATCACGAGATTGGAAGCGACCATGTCGGGTGCGCCGAGCTGGGTGCTCGCCCAGGTCTCCTTGTCATTGTCCTTGAACAGGCGGTCCTCCGGGTCGGGCACGAGGCGAGGGTGCGCCATGAACCGGGTGAAGAAGCTCTCCTGTGCGTGTCCGTTGGCGTTCTTCCTATCGTTCAGGTCGTTAACCGTGGTCGTTGAGGAGCTTGAGGAGTCGGACAGGAGTAGCGGTTGGGACTCGGAACCCAGGGCGGGGGCGGAGCGCTGCCGCCGAGCGACCGCGCCATAGTTGGCCATGCTGAAGCTGTCGGCGTGCTTGGATTTAAGCAAGAGAGATGGTAAAGAAGAAAGATGCGTGCGGTGGTCGTGAGCAAGGCTTCTTGTAGTGGGACACTAGTCGCTAGCGACGCCAAGGTGCCTGTCCGGTCAGTCACGCCGCTCGGACGCTCAGACGGTCCGGCGAGTAACCCGGCACGCGGTAGATTGAGGAGATCTCGTGCGTAGTGCACAGAAACTTCGGTTGTCGATTGCACACCAGTGATCTGCAGAATGTGCAGTGATCGTCCGCGTGCTTCGTTCGCACTTCGTCCGCTCGCTTGTTGAAAGTTGGAGATAGAGGCAACTGGATGACGAGTATCAGCGCTGCAATGGCGACACTTGCTCCCTCCGGCCAATCGGAGCTCCACCCGTGATCAGTCTCAGTTTACCCAGTTCCTGACTGTCGTCTGCAACCATCCAGCGATCCGTCTTGTCTCTCGTCTCATCTCCCATTCCAAAATCCGCTGTGTCCACGCTGTTCCCCCATTGGAAGACGCCCAAAGGACGGTCGCTTCGCACTAAGAAACAATCGCTCGCCCGGCGTGGCTTGCCATCCGCCCATCGCACTGTCGTGCGACCCATGCCCGGCTGGGCGACTAATCTGCCGTGGTGTTGGGTGGCAAGGCCGTAGTGAAGGATTCGAACCGTGGGTCCGGGCACGTGAGCGGCATATTAACGTTACGTAATCAAGGAAGGAGAGATTGATCACGTGAATGCATCCTTCGGGTCCGTTGACGAGCCTCAGTGAGTTGTACAGGAAGGAGTACAGGAACAGACCTGCGGCGGTGAAAGGAGCGCGGGCGGGCGAGCAGCGCCGAAGCGAGGTCACGAATGAGGTGATCGGGCACAGCACGCCGCTCACCGCAGGCGACGAAGCTATGCTGCACTGACTCGAGCTTTCGTCCGAAAAGCTGAGTGCAAAGGCACGGCCGACTATACGCTCCAGAGGGTCAGAGGACAGATCGCTGGCGCGCCATTTCGGTGACAGACACGATTCGGGGTGCCACTGACCCTTGCTCAGATCCTGACATCCCACTGTCGGTGCTGCTGCGAAAGTCACATACCTGCCTGCACCTGGTCGTTCTGGACCATGCTACCCTGTCCCAGACTTCGGGTGCACATTGCTCGACGTCAGGCTGTCAGGTTCTCAATGTGCTACTTCAGATCTCAAAAGCTGATCTCGGCCGCCGGTCCATGATCCTCGGAGAGTGCCGGGACTGCCGCTCTTACCGTTTGCAGCGGTGCAGAAGAGGCAAATCAACTCTTCAAGAAGGTAAATGTGGATCTCAGTTACGACGACTTTAGCATGTGAGCCTGCGAACTGGTCTGACAGCTGCGTCATACCGGGCACGCATGGCTAACGATTCAACATGCGTTTGGTGTCTGAGAGCCTAAGTGTTGCACTTGAATGCAGCGTGAGACCTCTTTTTCCAGCGATCGCTTGTAAACTCTGTGGAGGTAGTCTGGCCACAACGATGCGTAAGCTCATTAGGACCGTCTTACAGTCGGCTGCAAATATTAGAGTTGCTTAATGAAGAGAGGCGACTGAGGCACACAACATGTCTATCTTGTAAAAGCAAACAGGCTCCAGAGCGCTGCGTCGATTCCAGTCCAGAACCCCGGCGTACGAATGCTCTCTTCTGAGAGGGTGCTCCGCACTCCTGCCAGTGTGTGGAGTGTGGAGTCGGCAGACGACTGCAAGGTTGCCACAATAGGCGAGGGTGGAGAGACAGAGGGAAGGACAGAGGGAAGGAGGCGCGACACCAGGGGTAAGGTCAGTAAGCTCTGGCTAACGAGTGCTGGAAGGAGGTTCCCGGAAGCAAAGACGTTAACGAGCCAAGGGGAGTATGAGCAGGATGCTCAGGAGACTGTGTGGATGTGAATGGACCTCGAATTGCTGCAAAGGGGGTGCTTTGGGAGGAAAGATGAGTATGATTGGTGGTGAGGAGGCGAAGAGTTTACGATCTATTCATGGTCCTGACCCAGCTTGGCCGAGCTTGGCCGCTGAACCTGGTGTTCTGGCGGCGGCGGCATGGCTGAGGCTTGGCGGCTGGCTGGCTAGCTGGCTGGCTAGCTGGCTGGCTGACGAGAGTCCCCGTACGCGTCGTTTTCGGTGTCAGGGCGGGAAGGCAGGGTGAGGCAGGGCAGGTGCAGGACGTGTGCCAACTGGCGGACAAGGACGATCAGGGTCCCACACGCCCTCCCGTACTACGGCACTTCCGGGGCATCCGGCTCCCAGGGTCACCCGCGCCCAGACGCGCCAGCTGCAGGCATCGCCCAACCTGTTTGGGTTCAGAGGCGCTGTCTTCTATGGTTAGTCCTGAGCTTGCTCCTAGCCGTTAGACGCTGCACTCTGCAGACTATGCGCGTACAGACCTGCCCTCGCTCGATCCTGTGACCCACCCGGCCCCGCGCGACCGACCCGCGACCCGGCGCTGCCTTCCCCCTGCGTGGCTGCAGGAACCAGCCTGGTGCTCCCTCGTTCTAGGTGCCCGTTCACCGCTGACACCCCCTACTAGTCTTTTAACAACTCAGCTCCTGTCTTCCTCTCATCTCCTCAACGCCGCCTCTCTCTGTCCCTCCGTCTCTCGTTTCCTTGCTAGCAAGGCATACCCCCGCCTGTACGTTCGTTAACTGGATTGTACGAACACATTCCTTTCAGTCAAGACTCTCGTTTTCCTCCTTTCAGTTGTTCATTTGTGAGTACGGAACGCATCGGACGAGGGAAGGAAGACCATGTTGTGTGCTAATCCAGACTAGTATTTCAATCAAGATGCGTTTCCAGCTCTTTTCCATTCTCGCGATGATCGCGTCGGTCTCGGCCGTCGAGGTCAACTCGCAGCACGAGGTTCGTGACGTCGTCGGCCAGGCTGGTCCTGCCCGCGTCGTCCGCTCCTACGAGCACCCCCACGCGGCCGAGCCCCGTCGCCGTCGCCGTCACCCCAAGAGGAAGACGACCTGCAAGCCCAAGAACAACTCCTCGCAGGCCCCTGCCTCTGGTGACAAGCCCGCCGACAACTCCGTCCAGCTTGACGCCTCCGCTCCCGCTTCTTCGGCTGCCCCCTCCGCCGGCCAGACCGAGGCCGAGCAGAACGAGGAGGCCTTCGAGGAGGCTGAGGCTTCCAACCCTGAGTCGACCCAGGCCGCCGCTGCCGAGCCGGCCACCAAGGAGAAGTCCAAGACCAACAAGGTCAACACTTCCGTTCTCGAGCCCGCCAAGGGGGTCACCAAGTGGACCGGCACTGAGATGCCCTCGCAGGACCCTCTCGGCGCCGCCCTCGCTACCTTCAGCACCGGCGGTGGTGGCGTCGGTGGCTCGTTCCTCGACATTGGCGGCGACACCTCGTACGGCAGCTTCGCCCAGATGACCAACGAGGGTCACAACGATGGTCTCAAGGACGCCTACGGCAAGCTCGCCGTCAACGGTGACAAGTGGACCTTTACCTACCGCAAGGGCCAGGTCAACGACAACGACTCGTGGTTCTGGTACACCACTCCCGACCCCGGAAACACCGGCATGGACCTGACCAAGGCGCGCACCGCTTCGTTCACCTACACTGTCCAGTTCGAGAACGGTTTCGACTGGAAGCTTGGAGGCAAGCTCCCCGGTTGGTACGGCGGTGACTCTGCCGATGAGGCCAAGCACTGCTCCGGCCACGCCGGCGGCCCTGGCTGCTTCTCGTCGCGTCTCATGTGGCGCCCCGACGGTGTTGGAGAGATCTACAACTACTACTGGGGCTCTGAGCAGGCTTACTGCAACGACCCCGCGTCGTACGCCATCGGCACCGGCCAGATCATCTGTCACTCGGGCTCCGGTGACTCGCTCGGCCGCAACTCGTTCAAGTTTGAGGCCGGCAAGCCCGTCACTGTCACCAACACCATCACTCTCAACACGATGAACGGTGACAAGCCCAACAACGACGGCAAGCAGTCGCTCATCGTCGACGGTGTCAAGGTCATTGACGCCAACAACCTCGTCATGCGCCACCACGACCAGGGCCGCATTCGCGGTCTCTTCTTCTCTACCTTCTTCGGTGGATCGGGTGGCTCGTGGGCGTGCCCCAAGGACCAGACCGCGACCTTCTCGGACATCTCGGTCTCGGTTCTCGAGAACTTCTAAGCGCATCATACGACAACGACCACTTGCATTGATACAGCTTGCATGATGTAAGGTCGGGAGTCTGCGTGCTGGCACGTCGGCTCCCGCTGTCTTCAACCTAATCTCTTACCTTCGAACTCCCTTCACCTCTTCTCTTCTCTGTACAGGTATCAGGAATGTGCAGGCACATTCTGTTCGGTGCGCGCGTGCAAGCACGCGTGCGCAGACATGGGCAACCGAGAATGTGTTGAGCACGTCTTAGTATCGTTATGGAACTTAAGCAGTTATGAGTGCATGTACGCAAGAATGTGGAGCAGCTGTGCCACTACCCAAGCAGTTAGGAGGCGGGAGCGTAACGCGATGTCTGAAATCGCACTGTCTGTGTGTGACGGCGGAAGCATCCTGAGGCAGGGAAGGCGTTTGTTGACAATGGATGGCGTTGCGCTTGGGCGTTTCCGATCGCCCGACTGTCGGGCATGTCGGGCGAACCAGCCCGCACCGCGCACCGCAAGTCTCGAGTGGCCAAGACTGCAGAGCAGACATCTCAATTTCGTCAACAGGTAAATCTCGTTGCTGAAGGAGTGGCCAAAAATCATGTTCACGCCCCTCTCAACGGGTTCAGAACGCGCCCAGGACCGGATATGGGGTGAGTCTTGGCTGTTTGTTTACGTTCGGGGCGCGGACGCTGACCTCGATCACCCTTGCGTCATCGACGACCACATGTCTTCCTCAACCGACCTCGTTCCCGATCTACGGCCCCTTCATCAACCCTTGTAACTTGGTCTCGTGCACCTGTACTCTCACATGTGCATTGCCCACACCTGCATGGACACCATGCCCGACGAACACTCCCTCCTCACAACGCGTCCTGACCCCGCCGCTGGTCGTCAAATCACGATAACAATGTTGTGACGGTAGAACAACGCTCCTCCCCGCTCTCACCAAGGCGACGGCGGTCCCTCCCCTCTCCCAGCAGACGTGTATCTAGACGTCGACCACGCGCAGTCAGCACATCCGACGAACCAGGCCACTGGAGCGAGTACCTCTTTCGTCCCTCTCATGCCGCGGTCAACAGGTGCCTCAGCAACTTTTGGAGCCGGCATGCCGTCCTCACGCTGATTCCGTGCTTGATCGTGTGGATTTGGGTCGCGCTGCCATTCCCTGTCGAGGACCCGTATAAGGGCAAGCCGAGGTGGTCATTTCCGGGACATCGGCATGGTGAGTGCGGGTTCTGGGGGATGAAGATGAAGGAGGCGGAAGAGCGGAAGGAGCGAGGGAAGGAAGAAGCGACGGAAGGGGAGCGAGAGAAGGAGGACAAAGGAGCGGCAGCCAGCTGAGGCAGGTGGTCGAAGCTGACAACAGGCAACCTCACGATGGCGAGCAACGAGACGACGCCCGGCGTCCCGAGTCCAGGCCAGCCAGCCGGAGCCGAGCCCTTACCGACCGACGTCAACTTCTACTTCTTCCTATTCTGGTGCGCTGAGTCGAGACGTGTCCAGCGTAAACTGACAAGTACAGGTACTTCGGCGTATATGTCGCCGTCGCGCTGTGCTTCATAACGTCACTGTTTG
Source organism: Trichosporon coremiiforme (assembly GCA_039545355.1). Classification (NCBI taxonomy): domain Eukaryota; kingdom Fungi; phylum Basidiomycota; class Tremellomycetes; order Trichosporonales; family Trichosporonaceae; genus Trichosporon; species Trichosporon coremiiforme. Next base: position 854,688 of record BCJJ01000007.1, read on the forward strand.
GTCTCTACCGTCTAAGTAAGTCTCGCTAGCTTCCCTACACCTGGCAACAGCTGACATAGGCAGACTGGTGGCCGCAAGCTCTTGGAGGCAAAACGACATATCTCTTGATGTGGGGGCTGACGCTCGGTGTCGGCCTGCTCTCGCACAACCTGGACCTGTTCGGTATGCGACGGCGGGAGCACGAGCGCGGCCCCGGCGGGGACGAGGACGAGGACGAGGCGTTCGAGTGGGAGAGAAAGAGTACGTTCACTTACGCCGCGACTACCTGAAGCTAGCTTTTCTCGATCCTTCAGCTAACCCACAGCCTTCTGGGTCCTCCTCTCATTCGCAGCTATGCACCTGCCTGCGCTTGCTTGTTTCTCAAAGCTGAAGCGAGACCGTCGTCACGTGTACCGCCACGCCCAGCCGCTGGTGCAGGACACGTTCTTTGGCAACTCGCTTCGGCGCATTCCGTCGAGTTGGCTGAGGTTCCTTTGGTTCATGGTGTGCCTCGCCATCGCCAGCTTCTCCCTAATTGCGGGACAGGCGTACGCGAGTCTGTTCCTCAGCACGCTGCCGCACACATCTCTCGACGCGGGAACCTGGGTGTGGAGCTGGATCATCAGTGAGTGTGGCGATTGCAGCTGTTGTGGGTCGTCAAGCCTCAGCTGACTTCCAGCGGTGCAAATCCTCGCACTCATGTCGTTCTACATCATCAGCGCCAAGGTGCGATCCCGCGCCCTGCTGTTCGTGTACAAGCTCTTCTTCCAGCTCGTCTACCACGTCTTTTACCGCAACCTGTTTGCGCGACTCCGCTCGCCCTCCCAGTTCGCGACTGTCCAGCTGCTCTCCTCGTTCGCCGTCATCGTCCTCTTCCCGCTACAGATGACAAAGGGCTGGCACCGCATCCTCCAGCTCGTGATCGGCACCTCGGACACATGGCAGGAACACGTCGACAGTGTGGCCGTGGGATTCTTCTGCCGCTCCCTCGCGCAGAACACGACCATGGTCTCCTTCCTCGGCTGGCTGGCCATTCTCCACTTTGGCCCCAACAGCGCCATATACCCCTTCTTCAGGTTCAACTCGACCCCGGTCGATCCGTACACGTTTGCCATGACGTTCTACGCCTCGCTGGCTGTCTGGGGATCCGAGCTCGTCAGCTCCTTCGTCGCCAGGCGCATCATGCAGCGCAGCTTCAAGGTCGACGTCAGCGAGGTCGGGCTAGATGCGATGAGAGAATATCCCGAACTCGTCCCCGCTTGTGGTGAGTTAATCCGCGCCCAGAATGCAACTGACACACAGGCTGGGCCTCAGTGCACGTCTCGATGAACATTCTCATGTTCCTGATCAAGCTCAACTTCCGATAAACGAACCAAAAGGCAACTTTTACGACCATCTCATGACAATCACATTTTCCAACGAACGCCCCTTCATCACGATTTTCCATCTGTTCAACACCGCGCTGACGCTCTTTGGCCCATTCCCGTTGTAATGTTCATCCATGCATAATATGGTAACAAGACTCGTTAAACTAGCATTATTATTCGACTCGACTCATCTCACAGGCTCGCGGCCGCGTCGGCGTTGATCGGCGTAGCGAACAGACGAAGACACTCCTTGCTGACGTCCTCGTTCGTACTCCTGACCGTGAGACGGCAGAGCTTAGCGTCGCGATTCGGCTCCAAGCGGCCAAGGATACCGACCTTTCCGCTGGTCATGTGGAGCACGCCTGCCGTGACAATGTTGACGGGGTTCGGGTCAATGCCGCGGAGGACACTCATGCTCTGCCCCGCAATGACCTTTTCGTTGCGCGCCGTGTCGACCTCGCCATTCTCCGCCAGCTTGATGGGGAAGATCTGCTGGGCCTCGCGCGGCGGGCCGCCGATGATCTTCCAGCGCTCGAAGAAGGCCGCCTGGTCCAGCTGCACGCCCTCTATGAACTTGCTCAGGAACACTGGCAGCTTGAGCACGAGCGTCGTGAACCCGCCCGCCAGGTAGGTGAACCTCAGCACTGGGGGAGAGGTGAAGACGCCCTTGGCCTCGACGTGGATCATCTCCTGGATCTGCGCCAGACCCTCGATACGCGTAACGGGCGTGTCGTGGAAGTTGGCCGACAGACCAGGCTCGTTATTCTCGATCCGCGCCGAGACAGACGTGAACGGCGTGCTGATCTTGTTACCGATGAACAGCGCTATCCGGCCCAGGGGCCCGTGGTACTCGGCCTTGATCCCGATCTGGACCTGCTTGTCTTCGTAGAGCACGCCCTCGGACGCATACGACAGCCGCTCAAGCCACTTCTCCACATTCGGGCCGGTCGTGAACCCGTGTAGAAGCGCGGGGTTGACGCCGCCCAGCGTCGCCGTGTGCTGCAGGTCGTCCGGCGTCGTCGGGCTCGCGATCGCTGAGAGAGGCGCCGCACCACCGGTCGGCTCTGAGAAGAACTGCTGCTGCTCGGGCAGGAGGCGCTGCTGAGCCGACGCGGGCTCGGGCGCAGGGCTCGACATGTCCAGCCCAGCGAGGGAGGTCATGATGTCCTCGGACAGCATGGTAGACTGCGAGGACGGGCCGGGGCCCATCATTGGCTCGGTGGCGGAAGGCGTCTGCGGCGTGAGGTTACCCGATGGCTGGGGGTCGACGGACAGCGACGCCTGCGGCTGCGGCTGCGAGAGCGACATCTGCGGCTTCGGCGGCGGCACGGGGACGGTCTCGTCATCGGCCGCACTCGTGCTGTCCTTCGAGAACTGCTTCGTGAACTTGTCCCGGTTCTCCGACTGCTGCCCGATGACCCATGTGCGCTTGTCCTGCGCCGCGTTGCCGCGCTTGTGTAAGCGGTTCACGAGCGCGGACTCGCGCTCAGGGAAGACGGGCATCTCGTCGCATACTGCCTGCAGCAGCTCGTCGTTATCGTTGCGCGTCGCGAGCGCGAGATACTCGCACGCACGCTGCTGCAGCTCCGCGTCGAGAACATGCGTGTACCGCCGGAAAATGTTGACGAGGTGCTCCTTGATCTCCGGGAACAGGTTGACCCACTTGATGTAGGTCGTGAGCAGGAGCGCACGGGTCGGCGCAGTGCAGATGTTGATCTTGGAGTGCAGCGCGTGGAAGAGCTCGATCGGGCTGCATCCCTCGTCGTTCGCGATCAGGTGGCCGAACTCGCCGAGGATGTAGCCGGCGACCTTGACCATGTTCTCGTGACACTGTGCCTTCTTGATGTGGCGGTAGACGGCAGTCGAGGCGTACGGCTGCAGGTCCTCGTTGTTCGTGACGAGCTGCACGACACGGTACCACACCTCGGCGCCGACGTGGTCTCCTGCCGTTGAAATCAGCTGCAGAATCGTGTCGATGTACCACTCGTACTCGGTCGCGAAGCGCTCCGTCAGAATGGCGATCTTCAGCACCATCTCCTCCCTCAGGTTGTAGTCGGCGACCTGGAGGTACTTGAGCAACTCGCCGACGATGACTTTGGAGTTGGTCGTGTCGCACATCGAGTAGAGCAGGTCGAGCGCTCGTCTTCGCACAGAGATGTCACGGTCCTTCAGACTAAGAATGATCGTGTCCTGATGTCTTTTGACGGGGTCGAGCGAAGTGGAGCAAGCAGCAAGGTGCGCCATGGCGTCGAGTCCAAGGTATCGGACGTTGGTTTCTCTGGCGAGAATAAACCGGCCAAGCAGGACGGATGCGTTAGATACGACCTTGCTCTCGGGGTTCAGGTGGATCGCGAGGTTGATAGCCTCGAACAATACAGCGTTCTGCGCGTTGTTGTGCTGGACATTGCGCGGCGTCTCCTGGGACATATCAATGATAGCTTGCAAGAGGCCGTTAACCATCTCAACAACTTCAGGATTGTCTGGCGGAGGGTAGTACTGCAGCAGCCGGAGGATCTTGATCTGCAGCCACGGGTTCGGGACCTTGTAGTAGACATAGTGCGGCGGCGTCTCCGAATCGAACACAATCTGCTGTCAGCTACGTCGAAATCCAAAGAGCTTACCTTGTCCAGCCTGTCCACAGCGTGCTGGTAACATCCCGCAAACGCCTCCAGGTGGTCCTGCGCCATGGCCGTCACGAGCGAAGTCGCGGTCATGGCCACACCCTGGTCGCGTTCACCGATCATAGGCACGATGCGCTCGGCCCACTCCTGCGCGGGCATGACCGAAGGGTGCTTGCGGTACAACCGCAGCAGCGTCAGAGCGGCCTTCTTCTTGACGAAGGTGGTCGAGACAGGGCTGATCATGGCGCGGAACGTCGACTCGGCCAGCGCCTCGGCCATCTCCCTTCCTCCCAGGTTGGCGATGGCATGCAGCGCCAGACAGTTGTTAATCTCGTTCGAGTCCTCCAAATCCTTCCTAATGGAGTTGATGACCAGTCGAACGATGTCAGAGTTCTCGTGCATGAGCAGCGTGATCGCGAGGTATCCCTGTCTCGTCAGTTGGAAGAGCGCTACAATGAACTCACAATCTGCTTCTCGCTGTACTTGTTGCTGTGGATTAGGTTGACAGCCTCCATGTGGCCGATGTCTACCTTGTAGCCAAGGATGTACGTGAAGACAACCTTGGACAGGTACTTCTTCTTCTGATAGCCATCGAGGTTCCCATCCTTGAACTTCTGACGAATGTGGGCCATCTCGCGGTTCACCCGCTTCTCCTCCAGCTCACGGACGCGGCATGCTCGCAGGTCCGAAATGTACTGAATGGTCAGCTAAGCTTGCAAACTAAACGTTGAAACCAAACAAGCTACACAACGTGGCTGACAAACCGCTCGCTGTAAGCCGTCCACGCCGTACTCACCTGGGTCAATCCGCGCATTGACGTCGCCATCGTGGCAGCCTAATTACGGGTTGCGGACCCAGCCCCTCGAAAGTCGTGAACGGTGTAAAGTGAAGTACGGTACAGGTTGACGCTGACGGGCAGTCTTGACTGAGGCCGTAGTTGACTGGTGATTCTTCGAGGTACGGGAGAAGGGATCGATGAGTGAGTGAGTGCTGAGCGATCGAGGATCGAGAACACGACCAGACGGGCTGCCCGGCTGGTTGCCTGGATGTGCGTCAACGCGTACCGCAGGACGGAGGTGGCCCGACAACCCGTGCAATCAGACGCCACATGGCGCCGGTTGAGTGACCCACGTCATTTGAGTTTGTTACGTAAGATGAGATATCGGCACCGAAATAGAGGAGCGAGGTGAGTCGTCGAGTCCATGAACGAAACCCAAAGCCGCCAGGACCGACGACTGGCCGGATACCCGCATCTCCATCAGACAAGCACACCTCCTCAAGTCGACTGTATTCGACAACATTGCTCAACTACCCTCGCCACCTCGATCCCCGTTCGTTTGTCGCCTCCTGGACTGAACGGATAGTCTCCCTCGCCCCCAAGTTCACTCTCCTTCCATCTACCACTATCATCCAATAACCGACGTCATGTCTCGTCGCAAGGCTTTCGACACTTCGCTTTCCGGAGGCAGGGGAAAGGCCCCCCAGTCCAACTCCAGCAACAACGCCAACCCCAACGCCAAGGGGAAGGGCAAATCCCCTGCGACTACCCCCGACTCCGACAATGCTGTCGTTGCTCAACGCTCCACCCCCACTACGATTGCGGCTCCACCGGCGGAGCTCGATGATGCGTCTCAGTGTTTCATTTGTGCCGAGCCCATCACCTATTGGGCTGTCGGACAATGTAACCACCGCGTTTGCCAGTGAGCTGATGGAGCCTCTGAAGAAGCTGACAGTCAGCGTGTGTGCCATTCGTTTGCGCGTATTCTACAAGGTCTTGGAGTGTGCATACTGCAAGCAGATGTGTCCGTCCTTGCTCTTCTCAAAGTCACCTGAGACTGAGTTTCCGGATGGTCCTTTCCGCAAGCCTACTGCCCCTGCGACGATCGAACGGGCGCAAGCTGAGGCTAGCAAGCCGGAGAATAAGGGCAAGAAGTGGTACTCGGGTCTCATCCTCCCGGGCACGCTAGACCTGAAGCAGTTCCCGTACTCCGACGAGAAGCTGGGTGTGGCGTTCGAGGACGAGGAAGTCGTGAGTACAGAGTTATGGCTTCAAGGTCGACAAGCTAACTCTCCAGATGGAAGCGTCCCTTCTTCTGCTCCGCTTCAACTGTCCTTACCCCGATTGTGCCCATATGGCCAACGGCTGGCCGGCGCTGGAGAAGCACACGCTCGCTGAACACGGCCTCGTGTTTTGTAAGCTGTGCACGCGTCAGCTGTCGCGATTCTCGCACGAGCAGGTGCTCTACCCCCCTCATCTTCTCGCTCTGCACGACCCATCGCGTCTGCATCGTGGTCAGAAGCCGCCCCGACCCCGGTCGGAAAAGGAGCAGGAGCTCGTCAAGTCGTGGGAGGCGCCACACCCCATGTGCGAGGTAAGCTATATGCTGGGTGCCGCAGCTGACAACTCAGTTCTGTCACGAGGCGTTCTTTGGAACAGATGAGCTGTTCAAGCACATGCGCGAGAGGCACGAGGAGTGCTTCGTGTGCAAGGGACTCGGACAGCGTGATGTCTAGTGGGTATACAGAAGGAACTGCTGCTAACCCGTCAGCTTCCAGAACTACAACAAGCTGGAGACGCATTTCAAGTGAGTTACGAACCTTGGTCCTGTAACTGACATCAGCCGCGACCACTTCCCGTGCAAGAACCCGATCTGTATCGAGAAGAAGTTTCAGGTGTTCGGCAGCCCGCTCGACCTGCAGGCGCACATGATGGAGGAGCACGGCGAGAACATGACTGCGCGTGACAAGGCGCAAGCGCGCCACATCCCCATTGACTTCAGCTCACGCGCCGAGTCCAGCTCCGCCGCTAGGAGCGGTGGCCGCGGATTCACACTCTCTGGAGCCCAGCAGCTCGCCGCCCCACCCATGGACGAGCGTCAGCAGGCGCAGCAGCGTCGCCAGATTCAGACCGACCGCCAGGAGGAGGGACGCCGTCGCAAGGCGTTCGTCACCGGCCTCACCGACGGCAGCGGTGGCCGCGATACCTCCGGCTCCGGTTCCGGCAGGCAAAGCCCTCAGGAGTCTGCCAGCGGCTTCGCCACGCCCCGCGACGACGTTGATGATGCGACTGTAGCGTGAGTTACTGCTCCTTGTTTGGAAACTGACAACCAGGCGCCACGCCGCCCTCCTCGCCCGCGTTGGCATGCTCGTCGGCGACTCGCAGACCAAGCTCGCCTCGTTCCGCTCCGCTGTGCGCCAGTTCAAGAACAACGAGTCGTCCGCCAAAGACATGGTCGATACGGTCTACCACGTGCTTGACGAGGACGTCACGGCCACGTCCGGAGTGGTCCGCGAGATTGCGAAGCTGTTCGACGGTGACGACGAGCGGGAAAAGCAGCAGGCGATCATCGCTTCACTGAGCAATTTCCGCGTTGAGGTGAGTTATTGGACGAACGGTCTTGAGCTAACGTCAGCAAGAAGAGTCCTTCCCGGCCCTTGGTGGCGCGCCTGGCGGCGTTGGTGGCAACTGGGCGGGCGTGTCCTCTGGCCGCATCCTGTCCGCCAAGCGTGCAACGCACACCGGGCGCGGCAGCGCGAACAGCCGTGGAATCTGGGACCGTGTCGAGGCTGCTGCTGGTTCCCAGCCCCGTGCTACTGTCGGTCTGAATGGCCGCCGGGTGCCCGGAGCAGGTGGTGACGCCTTCCCCTCTCTCGGCGCCGCTGGTCCCTCAAAGCCGGCCGCTCACTCGACGCCGTGGGCTTCCGGCGGTGCTGGCTCGTCCAGCCGCGCCCCGCCCGCGCTCGTCCCGCAGATCCGCTCGGTCAACTATGCCACCGGTCCGGTCGCTTCGCGCCCGAAACAGATCAACGCCAGCTCGTTCCCGAGCTTACCCTCGTCTCAGTCCGCGAAGAATGCGGCTGCTGAGCGTGCAGCTCTGTTTAGTAAACCGACTGCGCGACAGGAGTCGATCGCCCGTATCCGCGGCACGGCGGCCAAGCCCCCGCCCACTAATAGCTGGGGTGGTAGCGGAAGTGCTACGCCAACCAATGCTGGCGGCAGCTCGTCAAGCAGTGCGGTCAACGGCGCGACCCAGGCGTTGGACGAGCTCAGCGTTGATGAGCCCCAGCCCAAGTCGAAGAAGAAGGGCAAGCAGAAGCAGCTGCTGTTCAGCGTCAGCGCGAGCGGCAAGTAAACAGCAGCAGCAGCATCAACAATAGATCAAGGATAAAATTCATAGAAAGGTGATTTTTATCGTCACGGATGGATGCTAGTCTAGGTCTATTACACTACACTCTCTAGTTCTTGAGGCTGCTGCTCTCGGCAATGACCTGCTCGGTGCTCTTGCCTCCCTCGACGACCTCCTGAACCTTCTGCTGGACGAGGGAGAAGTCCTTGAAGTCGACGTGGGGGATGTTCTCGCGCTCGCAGAACTTCTGCAGGTCCGACTCGCCGGAGGGGCCGACCTTGGTGAAGAGGAGGTCGGCGTGGCGCGCGGCCGACAGGTCCGAGACACCGTCGCCGGCGAAGAAGATCGTCGGCCGGTGCTCGAGGGAGCGGTACGGCTCGATCGAACGAGACTTGTCGTGGCCGAAACCAGACTCGGGGTGGCGCCACACAATCTCCCACGACGTGCCCTTCTGCTCCGGGTCGAGGTACTTGACGTCGTTGGAGATAATCTCAATGTTCTTGGCGTCGTCGCCGAGCAGGTGCTCGAGCACGGCGTAGATCGTCGGCTGCATGCCAGACGACACGATGATGAAGGGGATGTTCTGGCTGCGGAGGTAGGCGTAGAAATTCTTGAAGCCGGGGTCGAGAGTGATGTCTGCGGAAGTTAGTGGCGGAGTTGCGCAATGGGGGACGGCCAAGGGGTGGGCATGGAGTCCTGGGCAGAAGCTGCCTACTCACTCTCGCTGAGCACCTTCTTGCACTCGTCAAAGGGGATCGTGACACTGTTGAGCATCTCGCGGAACGTGTCGCGGAAGTTCTTGTCGCCGGTCAGGACGTCGTGGTTGAGCGCCTTGCGGCCCTCGACGCCCATGCCATAGTTGTCGGTCAGGAAGTCGTTCGAGTCGCGGTCCGTGATCGTTCCGTCCTGTCTGTCAGCGCTTCACACAGCGTACTGGAACTAGTGGCTTCGTCGCAAACGTGTCCGGCATGTTCTCGGCGAGAATTCCCCGAGGTTCGGACCCGTTCCGGCTCAAGTGCCACTGCAAGCAAGAAATCCAACGTACCCAGTCAGACAGGAAGATGTACTTTGCGTCCTTGTGGAGCTGGGGCTGGGGGAGGCCGGACATGGTTGTTTTTGTTGTTGTAGAGCGATGGAGAAGTTGGCTGACTTGAAAGGGCCCTTTTCAAATCGCAGTCGTTGCCGCCGGCCCGAGCGGACAGTCGCTCGCCGACGCGCTCAGAAGTCTGCGGACTCATGCCGCGGCCTACCGGCCAAGCGGCGGCATATCGGCCCTCCCACCCCCACGTGGAGGCGTAGAGGCGTCCTTAGTCGCGCAGGCACGCAGCAGGTACACCCGCAACAACCCCGAGGCGAGTATGCATAGGAGAAGGAGGGAACGAGTCGCCGCGCGGCGATGGAGGGGTCTGGCCACCGCAAGGGCAGCATAGAGGTTCTGTGACAACAACGTTCAACGGAGCTCCATCGCCCCGCAGCTTGTGCTTCTCTTGCCTATTGATCGGACGTCTCACTTTTACCGAAACCCAGGATCTCCAGGAACCATCGAAGCGGTGGCTCACCACGCCGCAGAAGACTGCGCGCGAGAGTCCACACCACCACTGTTCTACCACGCATGCTACACACTCACTCTTCAAGCTTGCACATTCTTCCCACACGCACGCAGCGACTGATGAACGACGTTTATCAGAAGCATGTGAAGCAAACGGCAAACCAGGGAGTACGAAGCCGCCATCGTTGAGAAAAGTGGAGGTGACGCAGGGACACGTGCGTGCCATGCGCCCTGGAGCTTGAATGACGATGGTCGAACCTTTCAGTGGCCAAGACTCTTCTGCTCCTCATCTGCAATTATCATGAACTCGGCAGCGGGCCCCTCCTCGCCGAGTCGGAATGGCGGAGATCAGACGTGAGTACGTGCTGGAGGTTGTGTTCTCAGGTACCGAGGCGGGGGAGCCGTAGAGCTACCTGCGGGCCCCAACGCCTTGAGAAAGATCGCTGTCACAGTGAACTGAGATACCGGGCATCGACTAGCAGCGTTCGGGCTGCTCTGAGCTCGCATTGAGGGAGAAACTACCAGTGTCAGCTTCGATACTCGGGAAATTATTTAGCTGACAGCAGTTTGAGCCCTCGGCAACGGGAAAAAGCTCCTGTTTCCCCCGATACCATCAATCTTCCACCGAACGCCAATCATGTGAGTGCGGAGCGGAGTGTAGTCATTGGTGCCTGGCAGTGTGCTACTGGAACCGACGATAGCTCTGGCATGCGCTGATCTGCACAACAATCGCCTTCGCTGTGGTGGTGGCCTGTCGGGCGGGAAAGCAGGCGCTGGCGATGCCCTTATCACACAGATAAGCTGACCGACAGGAGATCACGCTTCTGATTTCGGAATACCTCTCTTCTCGTCACCCCCGACTCGCCGATGTTCTCGCCGCCGAAGTCGGCCCTGCTCGCGACCACGCTGTCACGAATGAGATTGAGGGTGTCGAGAGAGCCATCCTGGGTGAGCCCGGAAGCGGGTCGCAAATATCTGACGTCAGATGGTGATTTTGGAGCGCTCGAAAGCCTGCTCGCCGGTCCTGGGCTACTAGGTCCGCAGACACTGAAAGCGTTCCTGTACATGTGCTACAGGCAGCAGTTCCTCGAGTACATTGACAACCGTGAGTTGGTCTATGCCATGGGCTAACTCCCAGGCGAATCGCAGAAGGCGTTCAACCTGCTGCAGAAGCGACTGAAGCCGCTGGAGCACTATCAGCCGGTCCCGTACGACTTCTACAGCCTGGCGTATCTGACCTCTGCGTCAACGGTGCACGACGCTCCGGGATTACGAGACTGGGCCGGAGCTGGTCCGGAACGCGAGAAGCTCGTGGCCATGTGGCGGGAGTTAACGGACGGGGCGCAGCGGGGTGCGGCCGCGTTCGGCGATGCCGCAGCGGCCTCAAGCCGAGTGCCGAAGGACCGGCTGCTCACGCTGATCAAGCAGGCTTGTGCTTGGGAAGTCACAGCCGCGAATCCGAATACGAAGGGGCCGATCAATATCGAGACGCTCTTCGTTGACTACACGAGTCCCGAGATTCCGAGCCGCCTCAAACTCATGGTTCGCGGGCACCGGGCCAATGTGAAATGCGTCGACTTCGTGGGCGACACGATGGGAGTCAGCGGGTCCAGGTGAGCTGGTCCGGGAATGTTGAGCTGACAGCAGTGACTCGACGTTGCGCATTTTTTCGACGGTAGACGGGTCGACGCACCATGTGCTGAAGGGTCACACCTCTCGACTGTGGGACTGCGCTACTTCGCCTGCGCAGTCGTACATTGCCTCCGGTTCGGGAGACGGCACAGTGCGCATTTGGACGCCTCATGATGGGCAGTGTCGCAGCGTGCTGGCCGGCGACGGCGGAGATATTTACGGTGTCTGCTGGCGGCCAGGACGGGAGGACAATGTCGTGGCGGCATGCTACGACAAGATTCTGCGCTCGTGGGACCTCGAGACGGGCAAGCTTATCCGGACGTTCTCGGGACACGCGCAGAGCACGCTCGCCGTTGCCTTCGACCCAACGGGCAAGATCATCGCCTCGGGAAGCAAGGACAAGCACATCCGTCTCTGGGACGCTGTCGGCGGCGTGTGCGTGCAGACCATGACTGCTCACTTAGGCGAGGTCACCAGCGTCCAGTTCGACCATGAGGGCAAGTACCTGCTTGCCGGGTGCAAGGACAACTCGAATCGGTTGTGGGATCTGCGAATGGTGAGATTCGCCTTCGAGCTTCGATAGCTCGCGAGACTTGGCTGACCCCAGCAACGCAACATCTACCGTTACACCGGACACCAGAACACGTCGAAGAACATCATCCGATGCCGCTTCGCGTCCCCCTCTTGCTCCCTCATCGCCAGCGGATCCGAGGACGGCATGGTGTACCTGTGGGAGCGCGAGGGCAGTGCTCCAGAGGAGAACATGCGAAGTCCCGCCTCGAACTCGAACTCGGGCGCATCGACGCCAGCCCAAGGCAGCCCGATGTTCTTCACGACCACGACGGGCGTTCCGAACGCTACGAACACGTCGCTTTCGCGCACGTCCACCATTTCCGTGCCGAGTACAACAGTGCCCCGCGGACCGAGCGTGGCCAGCCCGAGCCGAAGCGCCGCCCACTACCCCCCAAGAGGCATCATGCAGGGTCCTGCCCTCCCGAAGTCTATGGCGCCGACGACGGTCAGGCCGCTCAAGGTGCTCGCTGGCCATGGCGCCGGCGCAGTGTACGATGTGCGCTCGCACGCGGGCACACTGCTCAGCGCAGGCGAGGACGGCGCGGTGGGTGTCTGGGCCGACGAGTAGGCGGGGCCATTGCCGACCGCTAGCCACAATTCCGAGAGGAGGGCGAGGCACGCCACAAGGAGCAGCAGTAGACAGCATAGCATGGGCATGAATTAGTGTGCAAGTACTTAATGCCGGCTTTGCCGGAACGTCCAGCTGCGGATGGTCCCTTCTACGAGTGCTAACCCTCGTCCTCGCAGCAGCACAATTGGTCAAAGGGTGCGACAAGGATGTGCAAGGATGTACAGAGGGAAGACGGACATATATGCATACTGCGACATACCGCAAAGACATTAGGCGGCCTACAGGTGGGTCATGTCAGTGCTGACCCACTTACAGAGGTCAGTCAGAGGCCATTCAGTGGGTACGGAACAATTCAAAGGCAACGCAGACGGGCACACGACGAGCCTTGTCTCAGAAGAGGAGTGCGAGCGCTCACCACGAACTTCCGACGGGCCAGAGTCAACAGGCCATACAAAGCCGTTCCTCCGTTGTTCCTCGGGGGACGACCGACCAGGCACTCGTCATGTCGCTTGGAAGTCGGAGCGTCGCATGAGTGGAGTCTGAGCTTCGGTCTGCGTAGCCCTAAGGAACGGCGACAGTGAGCGGCAGCCTGTGCCAGTGGAGAGCGCGTCTCCGCTGGCTGTAGACGCTGCGTCATAGGGAGCACAAGTAGGGACAGCACCAGGTGCGAGCGTGTCGAGGAGTGGGTCGCTCTCCAGTGTATATCCACCCGGAGTCACGATTGACCAGACAGTTGATCCTGGATTTCATAGATCCTGCTATATTAAAAACGACGAGTGACGCGCGCCAGAGCTCCTGTGTTGTTGTGCCCCGTTCCCCGGATCGTAGACCGGGCCGGCCTATCCGCGAGCGAGTACATGATTTGAAGCATGCAAGGAAAGTCTGCAGGAAGCATGACCGATGAATACGGTTACAGGCGATAAACCTGCCCCCGATGGCGGTTTCAGTGGGCTTTCAGAGCTTCCACACTCGAGCTGGGCCGTCGGGCGGGCCACTGCTCGATTAACGACGACGACGTGGGCATTTGTCTACCTGTAGCGTCTGCGTGTCGTGGGTGGAGCGACTGAATGGGTAATGTGGGGTCCTAGACTCGACTCTCGAAGGTCGAAGACACGACCCGTCCCAATCGGGTATACCAAGAGCAGCAGGCGGCAAGAAGAGTGCAAAGCACGCCAGAGCCAGCATGCCAGCCTGCCAGCATCGAGATGAAGACTCCCGTTTCCGACGCCCATACGACGAGCCAGTTGGGAGGGTAGCCCGTCCCTCAAACGAGGCCATAACGTCATGCTCCTCCGGAACACCTTTGATCGACCGGCATGACCGAGCTTCTCCTTCTGCGACTCCGTCGTCCATTGCGCTCTCTCCAATCCAGCGATGTGGGGTGCGGAAGTCGGCATGCAAGGCCATGCTTCCGTGTGCCTGTAGACCTGCTCCCACACCTCTGACGGTTTCTTGGAAGCTGAGGTGTGCGTGGGCGCGGGTTGCGCGGCACAGCGACAGCGTCGAAGCGTCACAGGAGTGCGACGCGCGCGCGCATGGCCAGACGGCCATCCTTCTGCAAAACACAAAACGGCCGCCAGAACCGCTAGTTAGACTCTGCGACAAGCGCTGCGACACACTTGCAACAGCGTTAGCTCCGTCAGACAGTGTCAGAGTTCCGCCAGCTTTCCGCCAACTGCAGAACGGTCTGATAGGCAGGCTGTCTCGCGCGATTGAGAGCAGTCAGACATCCGCAGCCTCTCCCGGAACCCAAACGCGAGCGCGTGCTAACTCTTGTCATGCTCTCATCAAACTGTGACCCACTTGTTTGTTTCGGTCGAGGTCGGGCGTTCCGCCGCGCCATCGCAGCGCCCCCAGGTGCAGCCCAGGTAAAGTCCAGGCCGTACCGGAAGACCCGGAAGGCGACCCTGCGCAGCACCCGGTGCTCACCTCATCGTACCGTCAGTATCCGGGTCAGCACGCGGTCAGAGAATCAGAGGCGCAGAGACTTTGTGGAGTGATGGTGAAAACGCAAGGCTGGACTGCGCGCGTTAAGGTTCCGGAACAGGGACGCCCCAGGGCTGCGCAGGGTTTCGGAACGAGCAACCCTGGGCGAAATCGGCACTAAGGCGAGACACTGAGAGCGAGCGCGCCAGCTCGCCCAGCGCGAGGTACCGAGGTCTGCTGGTACGCTGGCCAGAGCGCTGGAGTGAGGCTACGGTGCACCAGCGGGAGCCAGGCCCATGCCCCGGAGTCGCGACACGCCAGAGCCGGCAAAGCCAGAGGTTACCGAGAGGAGCTCCAGACTTGAGGCTCCAAAACCTCCAGCCTCCAGGCGATGAACGCGGAGCTCGTGCAAATGAGCAAATGAACTGCTCGTGCGCGATCACTTACGGGATATGGGACATGGGTACATGGGACAGCGACAGCATGACAGCAGTCGAGCATGAGCCAGCGCCCAGTGTTGTGACAATTCAAGGCCGGCAAGCAGCGAGGCATCCGAGGCATGCGGGCCCGCATCGTTCATCACCCACGAGCCCTTCTATCCAACAAAGCCTGCCGATGCAAAACAACACACCCGGCCCGCAGCCCACGACGCCTGCTTCACCGCCGCTACGCCCTCCGCGCCCTCCGGTACGCCCGTTGCAACCGGTGGTGACGCCCACGATCCCACGACGAGGTACGGTCCGTCACCGTCGCGCCGTCGTCGCTGCCAGGAGACAGCGGAGGCTCAAACGTTCGGCGCTGTAGCCGCCGCGTACGTGCTCCCCCACGCTGCACTGCACCCAGGACGAGGTTTGGAGGTTCCCTTTGTCTGGAGTCGCCCCTTCATGCTTCAGCGTTCAGCGTGCTCAGCGTGCTGAGAGTGTCTGCGAGGACGATGGTACGTGGTGAAACTCTTCATTAGGAAATAAATAAGCTTCCCGCGGATCAGACGGGACGGACACGGCCAATGGTCTGACAGACCTCCCGGGTGTGTCTGAGACGAGCGAGTCCTTGCTGACCGGACCGGCTGGGGCGGGTGTGCACCTCACTTGCATGGAGGCAGGATGCGCCGCGTCGTCCGGCCCCGCTGTGCCCAGGCACAGCTGCATGCACTAGACTGCGTACAGCACGCAAGCATGCAATACATGCGCGCCAGGCTCTACTCTACTCTGCGCGTGCATGTAATTGAGCGATGCAGGGATGTCAGGAGCAGCGTGAGGACGTGAGGGCAGGACCGCAGGAAACACTCAGGAACGCACACTGTCAGGATCACAGGATCGGACTACTGGAGGAGAGGGTACCGATCCAGCCAGGCACGGTGGCCGGGGCAGGGCGCGCAGGAAACTCTCGGCACACTTTAGCGCAGAAACCACTAACCTGACACAGTAACACGACCACCGCACCACTCCCAAGCCGAACAACTGCCTGCGATGCTTGCCTGCTGCCTGCTGCTATCCACTATTGCTTTGCACGCAGACGCGCCCTACGCCGTACGCTGCAACGCTGGACGATGCATCACACTCTGACTCCAGCGATACCGCACTCTCGGACTCTACCAACATTCTCATCTTTGCTCCTTCTCCACATCTCTTTGCCTGAACACGATCTCGCTTTCGATCACTTTTACGCCCCCGACAGTCGCTCACTCATACCCTCCTCGACGACCCCCAGTCGACAAGTTTCCTGTCATCCCCCCCCTTTCTTCCTCGACCCGAAGCCCAAACCCGCTCGCGTGTACCCTCGACTGTGACCCGAGCGCGCGCGTCAATCGTCAATCGCATACCTCCCACGCCACGCACGTCCTTAAACTTTCGCATTTGGATCACTGTCGATTGTCGACACCATCAGCGATTCATACCCCATTGTCTGATACGCCACTCGGAATTAGGGCTTTCATATCCATCCAGGCTTCTGCGATTCTGCTAGGCTTTGGTCTTTGGTCGTCGGTTTACAGCTTGGCATTTGACAGGATCGCCTTAGCTTCCTCCCAACGAGCTCACTTCGAACGTCCGACCCAACCCCTTTGGCAACCGCTGTAGCTGCAGCCTCTGCCACTGTCATCGCCGTACGCCGCGCACCGGACCGAACCGACACGGCGCACGCACCTTGCAGCGTCCCTTTGTTGTTGAAAGGGAACAGCTGTCGTCAACAAAGCAGCTCTTCAAGCCAGAGCAAGCCGCTACGGTGTCTGGAAGCCACCCACCTAAAACAGACCCTGCGATCTATCACGACTTGCAGAAGGCTCTGAGAGCGACGATACGCCCAGCCAAGCCCAGTGGCCCACTCTGATCCAAGCCACCACCGGAGCCACCACTGCGACCCTACAGTCCTCTGTACCCTTCTGTCCCGCACGGGCCGCACGACCTGCCAGCACTCGCTCAACAGTTCCTCCATCCCACGACCCACATTCCATCTTCCATCAGCCGCAACAGCCGCACCGACCGTAATCATTACACAGCGGTCCTTGCTTTGTTTCGGCTTGGTCACACCTGAACATCTCCTTTGGACCTAGGACCAAGCACGAGCACGAGAACCAGGCGCGTACCGACAGACCCAACGAGACACACGACCCCCGTGGATCCGCCCAAGACTCGTTCGGACATCTTCCCTTCCTTTTGTCGCATTGCAACATTCCCCTCTTGTTCTTGTCTTGTATGATCCACGCTCTCTTCGTCGTCTCTCCTTAATTATCCCCAACAACGGACCCGACCTCACGTCTCGACAATCGGACGCGCAACCCACACTCCTTTCGGCCTAGCCCACCTCTACGACCACACGACGCACAACGGCCAGCTTACCCCTGCCGCCATCTTATCAACTCCTCCCATTCTCAACAGCGTTATCGTGGCCTGAGCGTCGATATTATACCAACCCAACGTACTTGGCAAGAGGCGCACGCTCGGACCTGGACCCGGTAACCACACCCACACCAACCCATAACCACAGTTGATAATCCATTGTCCCCATTCATAACATCAGCAACACTCTACACACCCATTCCATGTCGCTCCTTGCAGCGCGTCCCCCCGCCCCCGAGGAGCGCGCTTCCGTCGTTCTCCCAACAGTCAAGTGCTCGACTTGCGCCGCCGAGATCCCTCTCAACTACCTCGGCGAACACATCTGCGGCTCAGCCCCCGCTCCTCGCGCCAACAACTTTGGCCCGTCCCCGCTTCGTCATGGTGGACCCAACCAGGGCTCAAGGTCTCACCTGAATGCGCAGACGGGAGGCACTATCAAGCGACCAGGTGCACCCACTATGCTCCGCCCGTCTGGGCCTAGTCGGTTCGACGACGAGCTAGTGGCACCTTCTCGGTTTGGCGACTACACAGCAGACGTCCCGATGTCGGCAGTTTCGGCAAACATGAAGGACGGACAGTGGCCGTCACATGAGCAGAAGGGCATGCTTCCGCCTCGACCACTGGCTGACGACATGCCGCCCCCGTCACCGACTCTGCCGGATACGCGGAGCGGTGGAAACGCTGGTATGGCCGGCGTCGGGCGACGAGCATTCGCTGCTGCCGCGTGGAGCGTGCGCGCGGGAGTGGCGTTAGCCCACGGAGCGGGTAAGGACTTTGCTCACGACCACGGTTCGGGCGGCATGCACGACCCGAGCGATGCTTCTCCCAACCCTTCGCCCATGAACGAACGACCGCCGCCGAATCAGATGCGCGATGGCCGTGCTGCGACCCCTCGCCAGATGCCTGTCGCAATGCCCATGCCAAGAGCTTCACCGTCTCAGCAGTCGCCAGTCGATTACCGGCCTCCAGTCAACCGCAGTGCCTCGAGCACTTCCAGCAGGTCCGTCCGGGAACCGGTAATTCTGCCGAAGGTGCCGTTGTCTGGGCGTGCACCTTCTCGAAACCAATCGCGGAACGGTGACTGGCGTGCGCCCTCGCGGGCAGGCGACCACCGAGGCGATGAGTTCTTACCAGCACGGCCGCAGGACATTCCTAACCGCAGTGCTACTTCGCAGTCCCGTTACTCTCCAGAGACAGAACGTGCCCACAACAACAATGGGCCCAACAGTCCCTTCTTTGATCGTTATCGCCAGATGGTTGAGACGCAAAGCGACCAGACGCACGACGTGTCAAGGAGCAAGTACTCGCCTGTCGAAGAGCGAACAAGACGGCATCACCAGCGACACAGCAGCTACGACGCTGGTAGCAGTATCGGGGGAGAAGAGTCGTCTCTGCCCTGGGCAAGAAGCGAGACTGAGGAAGAGCGCTACGACCACCGACGGTATCCGACCGACGGCAGCATTCCGTCTACTTCGTCCTCGGCATCGGGCGACCACAACCGTGGCGGCGACTCATCGTCGCACGAGGCTGAGATGGTCATGACGCCGAGCCACAGCTGGGAGGGTCTCGTTGAGCGGACGGCGAATGTGGCTATCCACGACGACAAGCTCAAGGCGAACAACTCTCCGTACGCATTCCCCGGCCTCAACTTTGGCGAAAGTATCGCCGACTCGCTGCACGACATTCATGACGAGGACGACGGCGAGCACTTTGTCGTCGGCGCGCCGCTGCAGGACCGGAGGGCTAACGGCCACCTCCGCTCATCCTCGCAGTCGACGGTCAAGTTTGACGAGCTGCGCGGCGCCGTGCAGAAGAAGAAGACCTCGCCTCTCCCTTCCCCGAACCTGAACCGCGACCTCGACCCGCCTCGCATTCCGCTCCAGATCTCGAACAGTGCGAAGCGGTCGCCCGACCTGCGCGGCGCCAACGTATCGCCGTCGCCGACGTCTTCGTCACGCCCGCGGCGGCAGTGCGCAAACTGTGGCGAGGCTGTCGGTGGCAGCAAGCGGTTCGTTGAGCGCGACGGCATTGTGCTGTGCGAGGCGGACTGGAAGAAGCTGTACCTGCCTGCGTGTCGACGATGCCGTCAGCCGATCGAGAAGAGCGCCGTGTCCTCATCGGACGGGCAGCTCAAGGGCAAGTGGCACCGGTCGTGCTTCACGTGCACGCGATGCGACAAGCCATTCACGGGCAACGACTTTTACGTCTATGACGGCCGTCCGTGGTGCCAGTACCACTACGCCGAGGAGGCCAACACGCTGTGCTCGGCGCCCGAGTGCCGTCAGCCAATCGAGGGACCGTGCATCCTGGCTCCTGCAGGCGCCAACTCGAAGGAGCAGCGCTACCACCCTGGCCACTTAAAGTGCAAGGTGTGCGGAGACCAGAACATGTTCGAGTACTATGAGATCCCGGCCGAAGAAGGCAGGACGGACAAGTACTGTGAGCTGCACTACAAGAACCTCGTGTCGAGCGGAGGAGCGACTGGCCGTGGCGAGAAGCGCCGCACCCGCCTCGTCGATCTCGCCAGCTTCAAGTAGGACTAGAAGCAGCAGTTAAGTAAGAAATAGCAATAATCCCATAGCAGCATAGGGTTTCTTGGTTTTCTCCGATCTATAATGACCCGAGGCGACTGCCTCTCAGTCAATAGTGGTATCATGCACTCTAATATGTACCTCTTAACGATCCGGGTGTTGCCCAAATTTGATACATAAAAGTGTTGGGGAGAGTCACTTAGGTTCCTAATTACTACTACTAACGCGTTTACCTCGCCTTGCTGAGGTCGCTTCCGAGCGAGTATCCCTGCACCTTGTCCCAGTCGATCTTCTGCCTGGTGACGGGCAGTGCTCGGCGGAGGTTGCGGAAGCTCTTCTCTCCAAACTCCTCGTAGACATCGCCCAGCTCGAGCTGGTACGCCTGCTCAATCTTGGCAATGGTGCCGACAATCTGGCTCGCGGCGTCGCGGCCGTCCTCCCACGTCTCGACCGGGACGGGGAACGCGGCCCGGTGCTCAGTCGACAGCTGCACGTTGCCCTGCTCATAGTAGTGGACGTCGACGAGGATCGTGCCCGTCACAGTGCCGACGGCGGGATCGACGACCCAACGCGTGCGCCAGCGCCCCGTCCAGAAGTTGCTCGGGTTGTAGCGGTTTCCGACAATCTCGAGGGTGTAGGAAGGATTTGCGCGCGACTCTTGCGCGATCGGCATCTGCTTCAGCACCGCAGGGGTGGATGACGCTCCCGGGACGTCGTGCCCGCCCGCTGCGTCCAGCGCCTCGACTTCGGCCAGCTTGGCGTCCAGGCTGGACGTCACGGCCTCGTCTGCAGCGGCTCCTCCGGTCGCTGCCCCAGTAGCTGCCGGGGCCGCGCCGGTCGCAACGTTGTCCCCGGCCCCCAACTCCGCCTCAGCCTCGACCTCCTCTGCGATCTCGCGGTCTAGGTCCTCCAGCGCACCGGGCTGATCGACCTCGGCGTCCTTGGGGAGATCCGCGTCTCCGGCCGACGGTGTCGGCTCGGGCTCAAGCTTGCCGGGAGTCTCGCCGAGCGCAGCGGTGCCGGTCGGGTCGAGACGCTCGGCAACGCCCTCCATCTCGACGTCGAGGTCCTTCAGACCGCCGGGTGCATCGACCTCGGCATCCTTCGGAAGGTTCGAGGTGGCGCTGCTTGTGCCGTCGACAGGGGTGTCGGACGGAACCGCGATGCCCTCGGGAATGGGGGGAACGGCCGGGCTAACTGCGCGGCTTGGGGGGACGCTGGCACTGACGCTGCCGCTCTGGCTACCCGTCGGCGTCGGGGCGGGCTCCAGCACGCCAACAGCTGCAGTAGCAACGGGGTACTGGTCGCACGCGACGGACCAGCGGCCGTCAGAGAAATGGCTGCGAGTGTAGGCCGAGAGGGTCTCGGCGAAGGACTTGCGGATCGCCTCATCCTTGCTGGGCAGGATGTAGGGCTCGTAGTCGCTGGGGGTCATGCGGACGTGGTCGAAGGAAAAGGAGCGCGCAGCCTCAAAGTCGACGAAACGCTCCTGCGTTCCCGTCGTCGGGGCGATGACGGCCTCGGAGAGGAGCGAGACGTGAGGGTGGATGTTAGCCGCCTCGTCTTCCTCGTGTTCGACCGCGCTGAGCTGGGCGAGGTTGTAGTCCCGCAGCGCGGGGATTACGAAGGGCATCAGCGCCTCATCGTCGCCGATGATTGCGCGGATGTCTGCCGTTAGTCACTGATCGGTCGACAGCTGTGATCGGTGACGCACCATTCACAACATCGCTGTTTGTTAGCTCGACAAGGGGGTGCCAGCTCACTTAACTTCGCCCGGAGGGCTTTGCGCGATAAACTGCACAGCGAGCTTGATCCTTTCTTCGGGACTGAGCTCGGCCATTGTGTCTCGTGGCTGGGTGGACGGTGACGGTGTGGTGGTACCAAGCGCTCGAGTGCTCCAAGGTCAGCCGCCATGCACCCTCCGCTCGCAACTCGTGGCATGATGACGCTGACAACGGAGGCAGATCGCAGACACCCTGCTGCCTGCTGCCTGCTGCCTGCTGCCTGCTGCCTGCTGCCTCTACCCTGGCGGGCCTCCACTTGGCAACCAGTCTGGCCGGACCGTCCACCCAGCCATGGCCAGGCAGACCATCCGCCGCAACCGAGGCTCAATCTGCTTCCGTGTCAGGCTCACGCCACCCGCCCGCCTGACCGCTGGAGGATTTACGCCTCCCGTCCATCCTTCCCCCCTTCTCTCAACTTTTCCTCGAACCAAACAACTAGCAACAATGGGTGGTGGTAACGTGCGTATCGCCTCTCGTTTGGGCAGCATTGGAAGAGCTGCTTTATGGTTGTTCAAGCTGACTTCTCAGGGAGCTAAGTCCGCTCAGGCGCGTGCCCGCAACGCCGCGAAGGCCGACAAGGGTCCGACCTCGCAGCTCAAGTCGAACGCTGTGAGTAGTGTACGTTGGAAGAATGCTGACCTCCCAGGCCGCACAGTCGATCATGTGCAGCATTTGTCGCCAGACCTTCCAGGGTACGGCTAAGGCCCCTATGTGAGTTGTGTAGCTTAGTCACTCAGCGAACCGGAAGCTGACCCTCCCAGGCTCCAGCAGCACGTCGACGGCAAGCACCCGAAGTCGACCTTCGCCGCCTGTTTCCCCTCGTTCCAGGCCTAAGCTCGCCCGTGGGGAACAAGCTAGACTATAGAAGTACACTATCTTATCTCTTTATGGATCATCGTGTTGTGTTGTCACCGTCTTTACAACTGCAACAGTGTCCACGGTGACAATGGTAATGCCTCGCATCCGCGGGGCAGGAAGGGATGGCTGGTGTCCAGGAACATCGAAGAGGTGGAGGCAGACAGGAGACATTCGAGCTAAGTCTCTCCGGAAACTGAAGGTCGGAAATTGTCCCGTTACCCAGCAACCCGATATACCAAAGTTGCTTCAGAAGCCTGAGCTTTCAAGCTCTACATGCTGCACCAAACGCTACTTCAGTTGGTTTCCCTTCAGCATTAACTTTCTCGCTTATGACTCTCTGCGGTTGACGACCCCCTGATGGACGAACAAATTTCGCCAAACGCGAAATCTACTGACTCGAATCGAGGCTGGGAGGTCAATGATGATCTTGCGTTGACCATGTTCGTGCTTGTCAGCTGCGGACGTCAGCGCTCCTGATTTGTCGAGGAGTGTAGCGCGGAGAGCCATTGCGCGATCTGTGAGACTCGTAAGGGGGTTGGGCGCCAAAGTCTAATGCACCATCGTCCCGGCAGGATGTTAAAGTCATTTCTGGCGTCAGTGGCACCTAACGTTATAGATTCGATACCTCCCTCCATCTCATAAGGACGACTACTGCAGCGAACTAGGATATGAGCGTGAGGATCGTATGCTTGCGCTGGTATGCGACCATTGTCTTGCTGGTTGCTAGCTCTCCTCGGCAATCGATCCCAGCAGTCAGCGTCCTTGGGTTGTTGATCCAGTGGTTAAGATGGCTGCCTTCCATTACAACGTGGTCGAGCAGCTTACCGGGGTTCGAATCCCCGACAACTCAGAGCTGCCTCCTCGCCCAATGCTGGGCGCGACTCTTTTGCCGCTCAGAAGAGAACGGAAGAGAGAAGGTAGGTGAACTTTACGTCTTTGACGTCGTTTGCTCCATCTCCATGCAGGCCCAGGACCGTTGGTAGGGCGCCACTCATCACTCTGCGGCCAAATTCGCCCTTCTGAGGGGACATGGCATTGCCTGAGATTGAGCTTTCCAGAGTCATCTCAAACCTGTCTCTTGGGGACCTCATCTCATAGCAAGGAGCGAGGATAGACAAGTCACGGCTCCTCTCCTTCCACCCTACTGCACCAGAGTTTTGGGCTGTTGACCCGCCACAGCCCACAGTCCGGCACTGTACCTGGATGCCGACCCGTTGCATTAGGACTGATCTACTACCTCATCCTCGAGTTTGTTTACCTCGAGCCGAGGCCGGCCCAAAGTCCGAGGCAGAAAAGCCTACATAAACCAGCGGATTATGCTTCATCACAAGCGCCAAGGTCGAACTCCAAAGCCTCATCTGGGTCAGTTTTCTGAATTTCGCGAGATTATGGGGCAAAATGACCATCTGTGAAGCAGAACTTGCTCAAATCGCCAATGTCGTTACAGCGGTGAAGAAGCGTAACAGAGGCAGACAGGGACATCCCAAGGAGTTTCAAAATTGTCCTCTATCTCATGTTTGCAATCTTTCAAAGCTGTCCCGTCGTCTCGGCCGCGTTGCGGGTCTGCGATCTGGGTCACTGGACCTGGGACCGTGCCGCCCATAGCAACTGGAAGATGCCGATGCTACAGGATGGCATGCACGCTCACCACCTATGTGCATATTCGTAAGAATCGTGTGCGCTTCACGTTTGTGTCACCCGACTTAAGACTAACGAACGACCTGGCTACGCGCGACGAGGGAGTGTCGGACTGTAATTAGATCCCGCGCTAAACCATCCGTAGAGTGAAGTTACGAGTCGCGAACTCGATCACCGTTGAAACCCACGTCGTAATGCTGCGATCGGCATCCACACGCATATCCTACTCCTAACTCGACTCAGAGCGGCCCTTGAACTCCAGCGCGTCCAGACTTTAGCTCAGGGCAGGCAAATCGATCGCATGAGCCGGTATGGGGGGCGGACACGGGACTGTTAATGTAGTGCTAAGGACTCCGCCAGGACCCGCACTAGTTGATGCAACCGTTGACAGGATAGAGCGTTTATAACATAGTAAGGCGTCCCGCAAAAGGGGAACCGTGTTCTAAGAGAAGGCTTATTTGCAGTACACAGAGCTCAACCAAGCATCGGAGCGCTTTACTGCAAACTAAAAGTCCAGGAGGGTTTGGGCAGACGATGAGGCTTATCGCTTAGCAGGTCATGCCGTTGATCTTGCCGAGGTTGAGGCCACCAACGAGGTTGGAGAAGGTGGAGGGAACCCAGGTGAGGACACCGTTGGCGACGTTGCATCCGGTGTCCTTGAGGGTGGAGCCAGCGGTGGCACCGGGGACACCCTTGAAGAAGGTGGAGAGGGTGTGGAAGTTGGGAAGACCGATCCACATGCCGAAGAGGCGCCATCCGGGAACGGCGGGCTTGATCACCTCGATAACGGCAGCCCAGGCGAGGAGCTCGGGAACGGAGACGGGGACAGTGCGACGGCCCCAGCCCTTGGGGAAGCGCTCGTGAACGAACCAGGACTCAACCATGTCGACAGTGTACTCGCGGGCGTCACCACGAAGGGCCTGGTAGACGAAACCAGACTCACCGTAGGCGACGAGCATACGCCAGGGGTTGAAGTCGAACTGGGGGTTGTTGTCGTAAGACCACTTCCAAGCGCGGTAACGGGCCTCGGCAAGAGCCTTGAGGGTGACGTAGCCGTTGCCGTGGGTGATTATCTCCTGCTTGAACTGGTTCCAACGGTCCTGCGAGAGCGACCACTGGTTTCCCTGCCAGGCGTCGTCACGAGTGACGGAAGCGTCACCCTCAAGGATACCGTGGTGAGCAAGACCGTCGCCGAGGCCGACCTTGGTGCCGATGGAGAGCTTCATGGTGGTGAGGTCACCCATGAAAGGCCACGAGAGGACGGTGAGAATGGCACCGACGTCAGGGGAGATGGAGAGACCACGCCAGGTGCCGACGAACAGCTGGACGGGGTTGATGAGACCGTCACGGGGGATGTAACCGTGGTTGGCGAGGGTGTTAAGACCGGGGCAGGGGCCACGCTGGTCGTTGGGGCCAGGAGCCTGCCAGGGGTGGGCCTCGTCCTCACCGATACCCCAGATACCGTAACCGAGACGCTCGGGCTCGTCGCAACCACAGTCGTTGTTGTTGCGGTCGAGGTTGAAGGTGTACTGGATGTCCTCCTCGGTGAGGGAGCTCCAGTCCTTGTTGAAGATGGCACCTCCCTGAGGAACGGTGACGTTGCCAACCTCAGCCATACCATTACGGATCTCAGAGAAGAGGTTGTTAAGCTTGCCAGGCTGGATGTTGTTGAGGGTGTTGGCCATGGTGGTGAACTGGGAAACGATGCCCTTGCCGTTGCTGCCACCAAGCATCTTGGTGAAGTCGGACTGCAGGTTGTCGAGACCGAGACCGGCGCCGATGTTCTGGAACATGTCGCCAAGGAAGCCGCGCTCCTCCTCGCGCATCTGCGCGGCCATCCAGGGGAAGGCCTGCACCGAAGCGGCGGCGCCAAGAAGGGTGATAACCTCGACCTTCATTCTACAAAAGAGTGTGGGGGGGTCGGAAGGAAAAAGGAAAGAATGATGGAGATCGAGGCCAGAGGAGGCGGTCCGGACTGCCTTATATACATTTGCCTCTGCCCAACCAACACGGCGATGTTTGGGAACGCGCAGCTGAGACAGAGAAGTCGGGAGAGTCGACTCTGAAGACCTGAGGATGCGGGAGAGCCGTAGGAGTTCACGTAAGGCTCCCGATGCGGACCATTAGAAGGTGAGGTGTAAGTCGGACGCGCGCAATATCTGTGTGCGCTAGCCGGCCGCAGTGCTCCATCCCAGAGGATGGTCTGTCGTCGTCGGCTTGTCCCAGCGCCTCACGGTCGCGGTTAAGTAGTATGCACACCGTTTCATCTCTGTTCTCGGTGAGTCAAAGGCCGAGTAACTCTTCAAGGATCCTCAAACAGACTAGCAAACGTTCCGGTCATGTGGAGCTTAACCAGTGAAGGTGTTGGGCCACGGCCCTCCCGTCCACCCGTCCGCACGCTCATCCGCCTTACATACGATACATGAGCCTGAGACGGAGGGCACTGCCGACTGCCGAGACTTGCCAGTGTAATCGCTACGATTGCCCGCAAGGGCAGAGTTGCTGGGAAGCAAGAGCAAACAGCGAATCATGATGAGCAGAACCACATCCATCGTCAGCGAGAACACTTTAACCTTGTTTAAGGTTGTCCCAAGGGTACGTTTCGCATTTCTCGTAACCTGTAACGATTCATACTCTACTTTTCCTTGGATTCCACCAGTCTACGCACGTCCGTCCTCACAGCCGGATCCTGACATCGCGTTTTTCGCCCTGACCACCACATGCATAGAGCTGCACCGTGCGCTGCCTCTCTGACCGGGACAGCAAAGTTGCTCGTTTCCATGCCTGAAAAACTGAGCTGCGCGGTTGCTTTTAGGCTTCGGCGGTCCTGACCTAGCGCGGTCGCCATCATTCATTGCTCCGGTCATTCTCGTTGACGCGTCCGCAAGGGACAGAAAGCAGATAGCCCGACGTAGAAACGGGATCTGGTGAGACAAGCGTATGTACTCTTTTTCCAACAAACCCCGCATGGTTGCGTCTCGTCATCCGTGCGGCCGTCGTCGTAATGAGTCTCTTGCGATTCAGTCCTAACACACTCTTCCGCCCGCAGCTTAGTTACCCCTTGATCATGATAGGATGGTCCGCCAGGCCGCTAGGCCGCCGCCAGTCGGAGGATACCCTGTACCCTGGTAGTGTGGATTCCGCAAAACCGCGCTAGGCGGCCAGGACGACGAGGCGATTTGTCCCCGAACAAGGGAGGTCTCACACATCGCACAACCCGCTCTGGCGCTTTCTGGAACACGCCCCCCGGCAGCTGGTTGCAAGCGCCCTTCTGCACGCCGCGGGTGACATCAATGTCCAGACATCGAGGCTCGCGGGGCAGGTGGCCTTCCGAGGCGATCTGTTAATTGCATCAGCTTGCGGCACAACCGGCGTTAGCGCAGGGTTCCGCGCGCCGTTGTCCCGTTGCTACCTTTCAGCGTAATCAACAGATCTCAGTTGGCTCAGGCCGCGCGGCCGTCTGATCTCCTCTGGGTCCATCATCCCGGTGGCAGCTGAGACATAAGTTGAGTTGGTTCGGGCTAGAATGTGTCCAAAATGCTTGCACTCTTGGCGTAAACCCTGCTCGAACTGCTGGCAGGAGCCAGTGCTTAAAGCTGGCGAGAGCATACACGCAAAAGCAGAGGTTTCTCTTGCAGCTTGAATCTGAGGGGTTGTCGTTCACTGGTAACTGTACATGTACGTTATGACGCGTCTATGCTTGTCGTTGACGCGTGTTGCTTGTTCCTTACGGTCCCTTAGTTATTCGGGCTTTCCGGTCTTCCGGTGCCCCGAATATCTACGGTGGGTGAACCCATAGGATGGAGACAAGGGAAGATGTTGCTGCTTGACGACGACTAAACCCATCACATCCACTGGAACAGTGCTAACGCGGCGAACGCATGCCATGCTTCAGATCCGAGACGCTCTTCATCATCTCATTACTGTTGCTGAGAGGTTCGGAGTCCATCCGACGCTCATCGCCCGTCCGTGACCGCATGTGTCTACAGCAACTTCACACCGGTGTCCCCGGCGGCCGACTAGATGATGAACCTGCAATGACGTTGATCGTAGGTTCGAGCTCAACTTTGTTACCGGCGATAGCAACCTCTGCAAAGGGAACTTGACAAGGACAACAACAGCTTGCCCTGCGTTTAACCTTCACGACGGCAAACACCGTCCGTAAGATTGCGTGCGTCGTGTGCTATGACCTCTGTCAGACGAGGTGTCAGTCGCAAGGCTCTCGGCTTGTTCCTGGGGCGGAGCTCTGGAAATGCCGTCAAGGCTTCTATCAGCTTCAAGGCTGGGTTCAAAGTGTGTGCTGAGGGTTGGCGGCGGACCCAAATCATGGTGATCATTCGCCCGTGCACCTACCTGCCTTGTTACCAAGCAGGTGTTCGCATGTTCGCGCCAGTTGTCCAGGTGGGGCCATATGCCGATCCCTGGTAGTCGTTTGTCAGTTCGTTGCCGCGCGTGCCGCGTCGCTGTCAGATTCAACCCCCAGCTTCAGCAGCCTCAGCACCCTTGCGCCGTTCGGCAAGGTTACCACTTGCCCATCCATGAAACGCAGGGTCGAGCGTGATCGTCCATGTTAGCCGCGGAGCATTGTGGCCCTGCAGGGTGATTCCGGCCGGGACCAATCCTCCCGGGAGCGGAACGGGCCACCGTCCCTCCCCCCCCCCCCCAGACCAAGACTGACCCACGCCCCACCACCTTGCCTCTCCAGATTGTGGCCGCTGCAAAGCCTATTCACAGAACATGCATATGCGTGCGAAACTTTATAGACCCCATCACTAACATGGGCTGTGTGTGCTTGTGTGCGGCCATCGGTGCCCACTCCTCGTGGGGGCCAATGATTGTTCGCCAGGCCATGGAAAGGCGATGTATGATATGACTGATGTTTGACTGGGCGGCCACCACTGACCGATGGCATTCGTCTCAGTTCAGTCCTCGTCGACCTCGTCCCCGTCCGCTTCATCATTGCTCTCGTTTTCGTCGTCTTCCTCTCCGTCGTCCGAACCGCTACCGTCGTCGCTGGCCGGGTAGTAGACTGCGATGAGCGATGGAGACACGGGCAATGACTTACACGCTGGAGTCTGGAGCTGGAATGATATCAGGCTGGCCGCATCCTTGAACTGTGACTGACCAGGCTGACTTCGCAGTTGAATGTTGTCCTTGATATCGCCTCTCGAGTTCCACCGTACCTCCCCTCTGCCTTCGTCGGTTCGGTGCATCAAGGCCCTTGGTAAGAACTTGTCCACGCTGGTGTTGTCCAATCCTGTGAGGAGGAGCGTCACGAGGTACGCGGTACCAGCATCAGCAGATGGTGTTGCTGCACCGGATGGTTCTGTCAGAGTGGATCGTGTGAGTGCCAGGGTTCGCAAGGTTGGGTAAGCCTTGACAATGTCCAAGAGATGATCGGGCGACACGACTATGCGGCCAAGGTCGAGTTGCTTGAGTTCGAATGTCGGTGCTGGAGTGTCGTAACGGGCGATGACATCGTCGGAAGTTGCCGGCTGCTTGGCCAGCCACTTGAGGAAGCATGTCCACCCTCTATCTTCAGTACTGTCGTAGTCGGGTAACGCCATGTCGATATTGAGGCGAAGCCATTCCACGTTGGGGGTGTGCTGCAGTAGGTAGCAAAGGTTGGGCAGGCCCACGAACTTCATGTCCTCCCAGTTCGCAATGATGTCCAAATGTAGCTTGGTCAGACCTGAGAGCAGGGAGGACAGGTCGGAAGCCATGGGCTTGGCAATCATAAGCGAGCTGTCCTGCAGACACCCGTTACGCCTGGATAAGACCTCGAGATTTTTTATTTGAGCGTGGGCGGCGGCGGCTCCGAGCAGCACGTTCTGGTAGATACACGTTGCCCAGTCCATGTTGCCAAACCCCACCGTTCCGGCAGCTCGGAGCTTGGCAGCGCCATAAGATCTCCATTGGGAGCTCTGTCCGTCCCGGAAACGCGTGGTTGAGTCGAAGTCTCGAATGTCAAGGGTTTGCAGGTGACTCAGTCCAGCGATGGCGGTTTTGAACGTGGAAGCAAAGCCAACGCGACCAATGTGCTTTTGCTCGTCGAGCGTCGCCCGGAACTCTCGCTTCTCGTCCATGGGGATGCTGTTGTCCCACTTTGAATTGAACAGCTGGTCTGTGCCGATCACCACATGACTGAGGTAATTACTGAAGCGGGAGTCGGAGATGTCCTTGAGAGCGTGCAGCGAGGCGGATGTCATCATGAACTGCTTCTTGCGGAAAAACTCATATGCGAACTCGTTGAACAACTTGTGATCGATGAGCTTGCAGGTCGATCGGAGTGCGCAGAAGTCGGTCGTGGGTAGCGGCCGAGCTATCCTGGACAGGATCTCGGTCGGCAGCCTGGCGAAGCTAGCGGCCAGCTGTCGATCCGCGTCGGAGGTCATTCTCAGTGGGATTGAACTCTGGCGGAGCGAGGAGGACAAAGAGGATAAGAGGAAGGAAGGTCTTGTTTGTGAAAAAGGGCGCAGTTGTGGGGGCTGAGTGACAGTTGGTTCTGACTGGACTGCTCTGGTTGAGTCAATGCGCAGGACAATGAGCCGCGCTTGTGAGCGCGACCTGTTTGGGCAAGTGCACAGACCGCTTGATCGACTATGACTGGGGCCCCGCCTCTTGGCGTGCCTGGTGTCGGCAGTCATCAAGTGCCTGGGTGGCGACTGCTGTTTTGGTGCTGGCCAGCTATGTGATGCGCCTGTGATGTGCTCACGTTCACCCACGCACAAGGGAGGGAAAGAGGGCACAGAGTCATCAAATGTTCATTGTCCTGATCGAAATTACTTTAATCTGCTACGGATGCAGTGGCCATGTTACTGCGTCGTGTCGGGCGAACTTCACTTGTTCTGCGAGTAGCGGAGGGAGCGGCGTTGAACGGTGGGGTCCGATGTCCAGATCTGATTGGTGTTGCCAGGGGTGCACTGCCAGGTCTGCATGACATTTGCGTTGGTCTTCTTACCTGCGTTCCCAGTTAGTGTCGGGAAATGAACAGTACGTACCATCGGTGAGGTCGAGACAGAGGCCACGGTTGGTGAGTGCGACACGGTTGTCGCCGGTGTAGAACCACTGCTGGGCGGGGAGGTTGTCGTAACACTGCCAGATCTTCATCTTCACGCCGTTTCCGGGAGCTTCGGTGTCAGTTGATGGACTCTGGGACGACCTACTAGAGCCTGCGTCGAGGCAAAAGTTGGTGCCAGCGACCTGTACCTTGCCGTTGCCGCGGTTGAGCAACCATTTCTGGGCACCAGTGCCGTTGCAGTCGTAGCTACCGTCAGTGCATGCGGGAAGGAATTACCAACATCTGAACAGGAGTACCGTTCGCGAACTGGGCACCCCGGACGTCAAGACACTTGGAGGTATCGCCGTTTGGGTGGAGGGAGGTTCCCTTAGGGGCACATTGGGCGGATACCAGGCTAGCGAAGGCGACAAAGAGGATTGACTTCGAGAACATTGTGTTATGGCGTGTACGTGTGGCTGAATACACTCGACGTTCGTGGGTGAGGAGGCGCAGCGAACAGCTCTGAGGGGCTCGCCTTATATCGTCGTCGACAGCCAGCAGACGCATGTGAACACGGATCCGTCTGGATCTCGGAAGGCGTCCATTGTGCGAAAGGGATGCCACAGGTTCCATCGACATCCGTCTGGCATCCCTCGAGTGGCTGTTCGAGATCTTCGGTAGCACAGGCTAGGTTTAAATTCGACAGGGGGTAGACCGCTTCATCGATGCCGCCTCCTCGCCTGCTGATGTCTGCTTTTGCCCGCTCCTAAGGAAACGCCAGGCGGCGTTGCAGTCCGTTCCAAGGTCCGGTCGGCTGGGCATCTGGCCTTGGCCGATTCATCAGATAATTTCGGATCAGACCCCATCTGCATAGCCACACGACTGCGTCACTCAGCAGGCGAGCAGGGCCACTGATCTCAGAGCACGCTCAGGTCCTCACTGCCACGAACGGAACCAGGCTCTGCATTCCGCGTCGATGGTATGCGAGCAGTGAGGTCCCGAGCGACATAAGCTGACCTTCATTCCGCAGATTGAACAAGAATTCCCGCCTCCCCCGGGCGCGAGATGATAAGTAACGTGTACCAGCCGGGATCTAGGGAATGTGCTCGCAAACCTGTGCCACGCAGTAAACCCTCAACGGATCCGGCGAAAGCTATCAATAACTATAGACACACAGACATCCCGACCAGAAGCAAGCAGCGGCAGCAATCTCCTCCTCGCTTCACTCGACCACCCACCGAGATCCCGTGATCGCTTTTCGAACCACATTATATCCCATGTATTCCCACTGCTTACAGGTAGAAGTACTACCGGCAGTCTCGAGTGCTAGGGTTCGCGGGCGACTCGGCCAGCTCCGTCGAGTTACGTAACGACATTCGATCTTCGCGGTTTACTGAAGTCCGGGGGTTTTCTAGAGCGTTGATATCTCTACATCAATCGTACAAAGCTGATGGACGATTGACTGAAATAACAGCTGACATTCGACAGCGACTTCGGATACCCCACGACTTTCCCCGCGCACGTGATGGTTGTCTACCGACGGGGCAACATCCCTCAAGTCAGATCGTTGCGGCTCCCTCAGCATGATCGCAGACTGACCGAAATAGCCCATGCAGGCTTACCTCACGCACGTGTGACGACCTGTCACCAATCCGCGACTGCCTATTTCTCCATGTTCCCACATCTTCTCACCAGCTCCCTATCGCGAACGCTAATAACACCGGAAGTGGTACGCTGTAAACGTGCTCGAGCGCGCAAGTTACTGCTAATGGAGCATCTCACTTTTGGCTATCACAATAGTCGCCGTACATTACCCATGTCACCGGTGACCCATGCTCTAATGTGCATCGCACGTGAAGTGGAGACTGGTACCCTAGTCCCAACGCGGAAGGACTGGGCCCTCTAATATAAGAGGGCAACGATTTCAACGCAGGAATTCTTCTGCAGCAACTGACACTCGTTACCATGCTGAACGTGATTGCGCTAGGTCTGGTGGCCGCCCTCGCCTACGCGGCGCCCTCACAGGAGAAACGCGATGTCGACACAGCGTACTCGTACAATGGCCCGGAGATCCCTATCGGCGATCTTGTCGACATCTCAGTGAAGGGAAATGGCACGGGCTACAGGCGTCTGCGCGAGCCGCCTGCAGTCCGTCCTCACGGGGAGGTCACGAACAACATCAACGTCATCTCGACCGCTTTTTGGCCGGGTGGAATGAACGTTCACTTTCAGACTCCATTCGGCATCGGCGAGGACCCACGCGTCTTCTACGGCGAGTCCAAGGATAAGCTGAAGCGTGTTGCTAAGGGCACCACCCATACGTACGCCTCTCCGCAAGGAACCGCCGCTAACCCTTCAGCTACGACCGCACCCCGCCCTGCTCTCTCGCGGAGGTCACACAGTGCTCGCAGTTCTTCCACGAAGTCCCCATCACTCACCTGAAGCCCGGCAAGACCTACTACTACCAGATCCCCGGAGGCAATGGCACCGAGCCCTCGGAAGTTTTGAGTTTCAAGACGGCTCCCGCAGCGGGAACACCCGGAGAGTTCAGCGTCGGAGTCGTGTGTGACATGGGCTACACGAACGCCAGGGATACCCATCTTCGCCTGGTCGACAGTGTCGCTGATGGTATGTCGTTCGTCTGGCATGGAGGGGACATCTCCTATGCCGACCAATGGTTCGCTGGCATCGTCCCCTGTGTCCTCGAGGGCCCGAAAGCTTTCGACCTGTGCTACAACGGCTCTCACTCAACTCTTCCCGGTGGGAAGATCGACAGCGACGAGTACTACGTTCCCGTCCCCGAGGGGGAGATTCCCAGCCAAGGAGGTCCCAACGGAGGCGACATCTCTACGATGTATGAGTCGAACTGGGACCTCTGGTCGCAGTTCATGAACCCCATCACAAAGCATGTACCCTACATGGTTGCCCCCGGCAATCACGAGGCCGCCTGCGCCGAGTTCGACGGCCCCAACAACGAGGTTACGGCCATCCTCGAGGGCAACCTCCCTCCCGGATCGCATGCGGACGAGTCAAAGCTGAACTACTACTCTTGCCCACCATCGCAGCGAAACTACACCGCTTATCAGCATCGCTTCCACATGCCAGGAAATGCGGAGTTGAATCGCCCCGGAGGCCAAAACAACTTTTGGTACAGCCACAACTACGGGCTCGCGCACTTTGTCACCCTCTCGACGGAGACGGACTACTTTAAATCGCCGTCGTGGCCCTTCATTGCCGACATGAAGGGCAAGGAGGGCCATCCCCTCCGCAACGAGACATATCTGACCGATGCGGGACCCTTTGGTCACATCAATGGCTCGTACGTGGACAACAAAAACTACGAGCAAATCCAGTGGCTGCGTAAGGACCTGGCTAAGGTCGACCGCAAGAAGACACCGTGGATCTTTGTCCTCTCCCACCGCCCTATGTACTCGACCGAGGTCTCCAAGTATCAAGTCAACGTCCGCGATGCTTTCGAAGACATCCTCCTCGAGTACGGCGTCGACGTCTACATCGGCGGCCACATCCACTGGTATGAGCGCATGTACCCACTGGGCAAAAACGGCACGATCAACATGGAGAACGTCATTGGCAACCACACCTACAAGTCCTGCAAGGACAGCCTTATTCACCTGGTGAACGGCCAGGCTGGTATGGTGGAAAGCCATTCGACACACAAGGGCGAATGGGCCAACTTTACCGCTGTCCTCGACCAGGAGAATTGGGGTCTGGGCAAAATCAACGTCAAGAACCAGACTCACACCCTGTGGGAGTTTGTCAAATCCAAGGACGGACAGCTTGGAGACCATTTGTGGATCGTGAAGGAGTGAAGCAATTTGGTCAGTTTGTAGAGTTATGCAGTTTCATGAGTTGTGGGGCAGCCTTATTCGAGATCGAGTCTCAGCGACCCGCTCGCTCCTGGTATGGGGTGCCCTGCTCCTCTTCAAACAGGGGGGAGGGGGGCGGGTATGTATTGCGATAGGGGCTAGCTTCAGCGGATTGCTGCGCGGCCCGGGTGGTTGCAACGGGACGTGTTGTTGTCCCAGCCTGTACGAAGATGAGTCGTTTGCTGAGAATGACGACTCGCCTGCATGCACCCCAGGGCTGAAGTGCCAGTACAAAGCGACGCTGTTGAATGTCTCGCTGAAATTGCCGAGCGGCAAGCGTCAACAGGGGGACTTTGCGATCGGGCGACCGGGCATCTGAGTGTGGACGATGAGGTTAGCGGGCCGGTACCTCGCGAAAGAGGATTGAAAGAGGACTATCTGGTCACTCACGCACATTAGTTTACGACCGGAACGGAAGACCTTTGCAGAGAGCCGGTCAGGTACTCATGCATCACTGAACGGGTCTGCACATGAGCTGCATAGACACTTCTGACTCATATAAAACCTAGCAACTATTCGTCACCTTCGTTACTCTTCTCTCATAATCACAAAATTCCCCAAAAAGAAACCAGACCTGAGCGGCATGTTCGCGACGTCGGTGTGAGTCTTTTACTTGAAGAGGTCAAGGACGACACGGCCGGGAAGCTGGCCAGCAACCATGCGGTCGTAGACCGACTGGAGGTTGTCGAAGGGCTCGACCTTGATGGGGCACTTGACGTGACCGGCGGCGGCGATCTCGAGGGCCTCGTTGGCGTCCTTTCGGTTGCCGACGTAAGACGAAGTGAGGGTCTTGTTGGTGGCAACAGTCCAGAAGACGTCGGCCTTGACGTAGGCACCCTCCTTGGGAAGACCGACAGCGACGACAGTTCCGGAAGGGCGGATGTACTCCATGGCGATCAGGTAAGCCTCGGGCATGGGGGAGGCGATGATGGCCGCCTGAGGGCCGAGGCCATCGGGGGTGGCAGCCTTGACGGCGGAAACAATGTCCTTGGTCTCCTTGAAGTCGACCCAGGCGGAGGCGCCGAGCTTCTCGCAGAGCGCCTTCTTCTCAGCACCAGTGTCAATGGCAATGGTGGAGAGACCCATGTACTTGGCGTACTGAAGGGCGAGCGAACCGAGACCACCACCGGCACCGGGAATGGCGACCCATTGGCCAGCCTTGACGTTGGCACGCTTGAGGGCCTTGTAGACGGTGACACCGGCACAGAGGATGGGGGCGGCCTCCTCGAGGGAGATGTTGTCGGGGATCTTGGTGAGCTGCGAGGTGTAGGCAGGGCAGCTGCGCTGTGTCAGTATCAGATCACAACATAGAAGGGGAGGCAGAAGAGGCGTTGGAATGTGAAACAACGCCTCATGTGGCTTATCTCGGGACTCCTCGCCAATGATGGCATAGATCGGCGACCCTGAGAGCGTGGAAAGAGAACACTTACTACTGCATGAAGGATCCGTCGGCGTTGATGCCGGAGCACTTGGCCTCACCGCAGAGGGGCTCGTCACCAGCGATGCAGTAGTCGCACTGGTTGCAAGAGTGGGCAATCCACTTAATGCCGACGCGGTCGCCGACCTTGAGCTTGGAGATGGGGTCGTTGATGGCGACGATGATACCGGCGCCCTCGTGGCCAGCAATGCTGGGGCGGTTGGGCTTCAGGGGCCACTCGTCCTTGATGACGTGAAGGTCAGTCTGGATGTCAGCATCACCTCACAGCGATCTAGTCCGCCGCGAGCGGAGCCGCAAAGGCTGGGTGCGGGGCGCTTTGAAACGTCGGCCGAAGAGAGGTCCGATTGGGCGGGCAGAGATGACGACACTGACGTGGCAAACACCAGAGTAGAGGACCTTGACGAGAGCACGTCCGGGCTCGAGCTCGTCGGGCTGGGTGACGGGAATCTCGCGGATCTCGAAGCCAGAGGCGTCGTCAGAGACGGCAGCGCGCTGGGTCTTGGGGATCTCCTCCTGGCCGGCAACGGTCATTGTGTCTGGTGGTTGTTGTTGGGGGGTTTGGAGTGAAGAGGTGCGAGAGGAGTCGAGAAAGCTGGAGAGCTGAGCTGATGGGAAAGAGATTGGGCTCTACAGACAGCCTCATTTATACCTTTCACGCAGATCACTTAGACGAAGACTGTCTGACAGATGGATGTCTAACTCGTGTACGTCTGCAGCCGCCTGATGCCGACGGTCCGCGACAGGCATGTGAAGGGCGATTCAACTGTGCCTTCCCCCCACTATCAATGCATCCTTGCAGGTCTCTCCGGATCGGGTGTAGGACGCTTGAGAAGAGAGGATCGATGGTGGCTTCCATGGGGCGAGATCACCCGAGCGGGGCAACTCTGGGGTCCCGTATACAGAGGAGGGGCAAGAGGGGCTAAGGAAATGTTGGCCTGTTCTCTCGCGCCGGTGCCTCGAGCTTGAGCCCGTTGACGGTCAGAGTGCGGCGGCGGTGGAAGAGTGGGAGGGGGGCGTGTACGAGGGCGAGGGCTCCTGTCGGGCCTCGGGCTTGAGAGCAATGGCAGCGATATCAATGCCCGACAACGTTGCTGCGATCAGTGGCCAGGCACCCTTCCTCGTGAAAGCTCAAGCCGCAATCCTTGACTCCTGAGCGGCTTGGCCGGAGCAGGTCCCCTGAACGCCGCTCGCACGCTCGCAAGCACAACAGACATCTGTCGTGAACCGTCGGCAATGGAGCGAACCGGCCTTCCCCAAGACTTGGCTACAACAAACCATGCGGGGACAAACGTAGGTGCCTGAAAGCGAGTGAAAGGTTATTCGAAAATTATGAAACCCGTGCCAGTCCGTTGCCGGCGGTAACATCATCCCCTCCACCACGACGTCGTGCCCCCATGCCGTTGCCGCATCGCTAAACGAGCTCTGGAATTCTAGGAATCGCTCTCGCCGGTCCGGCGGCCGCAAACCCGACAGCGACGTCGATCGACGTGTGCGTCGGGCCCGTACAGAGTGAAGCGTTGGGGAACGTCCTCTCTGCTATCTAATACTGGTCACCTGACCTGACCTTCCCAGGCTACAGCCAGGTTCCCCTCGGCAACTTGAAGTGGGGGAGATTTATGGACTACTTTGCCGAACACGGCTGCTGCGCCTTGGCACCTGAGGTGAGCCTTCAGCAATGCCCAAGCCG
Organism: Trichosporon coremiiforme; assembly: GCA_039545355.1. Classification (NCBI taxonomy): domain Eukaryota; kingdom Fungi; phylum Basidiomycota; class Tremellomycetes; order Trichosporonales; family Trichosporonaceae; genus Trichosporon; species Trichosporon coremiiforme. The sequence continues at coordinate 892,693 of BCJJ01000007.1, forward strand.
CCGGATCGCTGAATCAGGATTACGATCAGGACCAGGATCAGGATCAGGATCGGTCCAGTCTCTGGACGCGGGGAACTACTAACGAGGCGGCGAACTGACTTCCCCAGCACACACCCAGTCCATGTCAGAGCTGCGCTGCTGCACGCGCACAGAGAACCGGAGGACCGCTGTAGACGTGGACGGACCCTACGCCCAGCACAGCTCTCGCTGTGTATCTCGAGCGCCCTCAGGGTGGGCGGTTCTGAACGGCCCGGCATCGGACATTTAGCTCTGGATTCCCAAGCTCTTGAGCCGATCTCCAGCGTAGGATGGCTTGCAATTTGCGCTGCCAGATTCTTGGGGGCGGCGGCACGGGAAGCTCGTTAAAGAAGATATCACGTCTGAGCTCAAACAGACATTTGCGTTGTACGCTCTGGACCCTCTGACCCAGAAAGCTGTGCGGAGCACGGCGTGGACAAACCTCGCGATGACCGGCTCTGCGTCTGGATCATTCTCAAGCTTTCTGCAGGCGTTGCGTTGAGTCATTGCTTCGTTCCATTGCTCCGTTTGTCGCATCTCGTAGTCAGAATGAAGTTGTGAGCGAGTTCTTACTACGTTGCGGTGTCTGTCCCGCCGCCCCTGGGCTGTTTTAGGTTGCAAGTAACCGAGGTCATCCTTTGTAGTTCACATCTCATGAATCGCGCGGAATGCTCTGTAAACGCCCTCAGTGGGCACAGTGGGCTAGATCCGGTCTGCACCAGACGGCTCGTGAGTGGCAGGTCAGCTGACCGACCTCTGTCAACGACGATCGGCGCATCCGCTTCGCCCGTTACGGGATCTCCGAAGTCCAGTGCGAGATCGGGTGTTGTCAGTCAGACGACGTAAAGCACGGATGTCACGCGCTGCCCACATCGGTTACTAATGGCTACATCCACGCTTTCCCCTTCGCTTATCCCTCGATCCCTCGGTCCGCCCTGAGCCTCACCGCCTGGGTCAATGCGCCGCCATGAGCAAAAGAGCTCTGTTCGGATGCCGCCGGCGATCTTCGTGGACAGGACACGATTCGTCGCTCTTCCTCCGAGGTCGTATTCGGATGGCGACGGTGCCATCTTGGACTGCGGCAATGGCACGGTCGCACCCTGAATTAATCAGCTAGCCAAGGCGTTTTCCCCGCCAGTTGAGGTAGATTCAGTTGCATCGTTCATGGCACAGCGCTTCCACAGCGTTAGACTGCACGTTTTCACTCTCAACCATCGCAATATCTCAGAGGGAGTCGACTACTTAGTTTACATGGCGGGCCAAAAGAAGGCGGGGTGAACAGGATAAATGACAGGCTGGTGAGTGATTCGAGCACAAGTGGTGCTACTTTATACAACAGGGCGATAATGGTTCTAAGTGCTAAATAGCGACAGGCTGGACGATGTGCGGCGCTATGCGTGTGTGTTGCGTAGACTTGAGCTCGACTCTTTAACTTTCAAGTGACTAACTGCCGCGCCGGAACGTGAGCCGTGGTTCCTTGCACGTTCCTTTGAGGTCCGGATCTACGCAGCGACCTTGCGACGCTTTGCAACCGGGGAGTCACCGCAATCACTCAGAGAGTAGTGTGTCGGGCTAGTCGGTGGAACGTCTGTACGAGGAGTGCGTGTAGGAGACTCAGCTGCGTTCATGCGCTCCAGAACTCCGCTGATCTCCCACATCGGCGTCGACAACAAGGCCGAGGCCGAGGGTGGGGCACGAGCGGGACTGCCATAGGACAGGGGTGTCTTGTGGATGAGACCGGGCGTCCTGTAGCCTCCTAAACGAGGTGTGCGGTCCGCAGCAGCCGAGGATCGTGTGACGGGGGTCTTCGGATGCGCACGCTCTACATGAGGAGCAAGGGAAAGCGTGAGCCCGTCGTCCTCTCGATCTCTGTCACGCTTTAGAGACATGGGTTTCAAGTCGAACGCCGCGTCAAGTTGCTTGATGGGAGGTGAGGCAGACATGTTGCCCCTCACCATATCGTCCTGCGTCCAAGCCTGTTGCAAAGAGCTTGGGTGATGGGAGGTTCGGGTGATGGTTGGGGGTAAAGGTGAAGAGGTGGGAGACGACGAGGTCTGTATAAGGGCTGGGGTCTTCATGGCGCTCGAGGTGAAGTGACGAGAACTTGAAGGATGGTTTGAGCTTTGAGGTCGCTCGCGAGCGGGCGTAAGGAACATGTCATCGTCGTCGTGCAAAAACGAGGACGTCATGGGCTGCTGCTCCATGATGGGTGATAAGGGCTCGGCTTGGGTCAGTCTCACCCGTTTCGGGCCACTGCTGAACACGTTCTCGTCGTCATCCTTGTCGGAGCTGGCATTGCCGGGAATCGCGAAACGAGGAGGCGGAAGCGGCACGGGAGGGCCAAGCTCGGAAGCACGCTGCTTTCGCGGAGCGACCGGTACAAAGTCACTGTCGTCCTCAAAGTCGAGCGACTGGCGATCAGCCGAGCGAGGCGGCGACGAGGGAAGCATTGCAGCTGCCATCCTTGCCTGTGGCTGCTGGGCCGACGCCATTTGCGGTGGCTGAGCAAAGGTCATCGGCGGTGCGGGGGGCGGAGGCGGCAGGGGCAAGGTAGAGGGAACCAGTTCACTCTTCATCGCCTTTGCGCGACCCTTCTTCCCCTTGTGCTTCGGCACGTACACTCGGCCCTCGGCGGCCGCCTTCTCACGGTTGCGCTTCTCAGTCGCCTGTTCATGTAAAGTTTGTCGACAGACTGCGTGGTGCGGATGAGAGACCGGGAAAGTCTTGATAAACTTGTCCTCAGAGGGCCAGTGGATCTTCTCGTCGTCATCAATGACCCAGATACCGCCCTTACCGGGCGGGTGTTTCTCTGTGCGGGGAATGGTGACAAAGATCTTATGGATCGAAAGGTTGTGACGAACAGAATTACGCCACTGGTCCACGGTCTTGAAGTACGGATAGGCGGTTTCCACATATCTGTAAATGTGTTCCAAGGACAGCCCGCCCGCTGAGGACTTGAGAATGGCCTGACCGATAATGCACGCGAAAGACTGGGACGGGCGTTCCGTCGACCGAGGACCGGGAGGAATGCCCTCTACACCGGGGTCTTCGGCGACTTTGGTAAATTTAGCACTCGTCCGACCTCCGGCTCCTGGCTTAGCGATGGTGCGCGGTGGACGGTTGACGGTGAGCTGGATCTTGCGAGCTCCGAGGGCCCTGGGTTCGCCTTGCTGGGCAGAATCAAAGGTGGGAATACGGTCTCGAACACGCTTCGTCGGAGAGTCGTTATCCTCGTCATCACTAGTGTCCGCGACCATCTTCCGTCGTGGTCGCTCCGCGGAGCTGCTGTTGTCGACAGAACTGCTTGCCGAGGACGGTAACATCGAAGGCTTGTAGGGACCATTGGTGGGAGTAGCCAGTGAGTCGACAGAGTTTGGAGTCGCAAATGGCTGCAGCTGCGTCGGCGCAGGTCCTAAAGCACGCGCAGGAGAAATGCCTTGAGGGAGGTCAGAGAACGATCCCTGCTGTCAGCCAATGCGCGCACGTTCGGGTCTCACCTCGTGCAAAGCATAGTCGAACCCGCTTGGCGTGTCGAGTAGCATAGTGGACCCTGTGGATCCTGTGTTGCTGAACACGTCTCCAGCAACCATGGGCGCGCCGTGGAGCTGAGAGGGCTGCTGCAGAGGAAGGTAGTTTACACCAGCATAGCTCTGGCCAGCGGGATGTTGAGAGATATCATGCGCCATGGTTGAGTGCGCTGACTGAGTGGGGTGACCGTTGAGATCAGGTGAGACCATGATCTTCTCAAGGAGGATCAGGGTGTCAAGGTACTGTTCTGTTACGCGTCAACGCGTAGCAGACCAACTACGCACGTATGAGCACTCGACTCGTGACGGTTGACGTTGAACAATAGCGCTGACTTGCGATGCGAAAATAGGTGAGAATGAACGGGAAGTCCCGGTGGCCGGGGCTGCGAATGGAAGACAGTCGCGTAAAAACTTGCGCAACCGTGTGGTGTTGCGCAGATGGAGGACTTGGGACGAGGCTCACCGCTCCCCGAGGTCACAACTGTGATGCCGGGCGAAGGGGAATCCCGAATGGACAAGGGTCAGTCGACAGTGGCGACTGGGTCGCGCCAGATGGTCGCGCGGGCGGTGGGTCGAGTCCGACGCGTTTGTTCTGGAGGGGACGGTGTTGCAATGCCAAAAACGGGGATGAACGCAAGCAGTCGGGTGGTGAAGTGTTCGGGGGTGGGGAAGAGGGCGGCGATGAGTAGAGGGGAATTGGGATGAGAGTAATGTAAGGAGGTGAACGGCGCGCGGCGCAATGATGGATACGGAGATGATGAGAGAGAAAGATCAGACGCGTAGTTCGTGGGATGGTACAGGCTGGGTGCTGGGTGGGTGCTGGGGGTGGATGGGGGCTAGGCGGCGCCAGGTCAGGTGGCTGCTTGGCTGGGCTGAGAGGTAGGTTGCTGGTAGGAGGGTAGGCGTGTCGTTAGCCCCCGCCATTGCTCTTGCTTTCAGGGCTCGACGCGTTTCTGCTTCCGCTTTGAGCGACGCAAGGGGCACGACCCCAATGACGAAACGCCCCCTCCGCCAGACCCCGTGCCCCGATTCGCGAATGGTTTTTATTTCTCAGCTCCACACGTCCACACACCGCCCACACTGCCCACCCTAACCACCCTTTCCTCACCCTGTGCTGTGCACCACCCTGGTCGTCTGTCGTCCATCACTACTCTCCTCAGTAGCTTAGTACCCACTTTCCCACTCATACCCTCTTCCCACCCCGCAACCAGGACCCGATCCCTGCACCGCGTCGTGATATCGCGATCTCACATTCCATTACCTTGACGATCCCGTGATACCGTGATACCGTGACGTGCATGCATCAGATGTCGGCCAGTTCAGCGTCAGTCAAGCAACGCTCGCGGGCTCGCGGTCTTGCGGGCATCAACTACAGAAATGATGGTAACGGTGTCGCGCATATTGCGCCGATCTTTCTCTTGAACAATTCCTGGCGTCTGCGATCTGAGATCATGCCCTGACGGCGCGACGGCACACACATGCAGACAGCCGTGGGCAACGCTCTGAAGCTCTGGGGGTCGCCAAATCCAAAATTCAAGAGCTCAATTGCGCATTCAAGTTCGCAATTCATGCCTGGGTTGACAAAAGAGACGCGCCTAAGCGACGAGGCTGACAAGTAATCACGGCCATTGCAGCCTCCTGCGCGCTGCATGGAGGTTTCTGATCTCTACGCGTACAGCATGCGGTAGACCGCGGGACCTGATGACGGCCATGACCGCGTCATTGTCTTTCCAGGACATTTTGATGTAAGCAGCCTCATATATCTAAAAAAGGTCAGGTGCAGATGCAGTGTCGTGTCTGGGGAACGTAACCGTGAGGATGACTGTAAACATCAACACGGGATCGACGCGTCTGTACTCCTCGGGCATGAAAACGGTTGACGGTGGCCCTTTCCCGGTGATGCCAACGTGCAACGTGAGAACACCCACGACAGTCAAGTCCTGATTCACTCTTCGGCGGCGCGGCGACTCTATGCAAATCAGTCCTTGGTCGGCTGAAGTGTGCACAGGTTATTCACGGATCACTGTCATCAGCACTTGCACCCAGACCGACAGGCAGCAGGGGCTGTGCTTACGTATTCTAACCGCACGTGGCTCTGTGCCTGACCTTACCACGCATCTCTCTTCTCCACGACGTACCTCAACAAAAATCATGCACCTGCAATCAACTTCTCAGATGTGCGGTCTGACGCTCACCGTAGCGTCCTCGACATCACCTCAGCCCGACATCAAATCAAGATACAGGCTACTTTCAGAGCAGCGCTTCGCGGATGCAGCACGCGGACCGGACGCCCAGGGGTCGTACATCCGACGGGTGTCCACTAGCCCGTCCGAGACCGTCGTGACACTGAGCTGCGGCGTCCTGAGTCTACGAGGAAGCAGGACCCCCCAGCCCCTGATCGGAAGACGCGGTGCTTTCGCATGGAATGGCCAGGTTTTTGGAGGGGTCGATGTAGCGCAGGATGAAAATGACACATACGTTCTGTTCTCCCAACTGGAACGAGGGCAGTCGATCGATGCCGTCTTGCAACACGTGAAGGGGCCGTGGGTTGAACGTCTGGGAACTCGCTGACACTAAGCTATGCCTTTGTGTATTATGATGTTTGTCGCGCTTTCACCTTGAAAGACTGACGATCCAGTTCCACACCGAGACTATCCACTTTGGCGTCGACGCGCTATCCCGGCGTTCACTACTATTGCACTTGCCGGACGAGCGAGATGGTCGGTTCATCTTATCCTCCTCGCGGAGTGGCGAAGGGAGGCTCCAGGGTTTAAAAATGCAAGCCCTAGACGGAGGACAGAGGGGAGCCATCAACCTGGACGACTTTGGGCATATCGGCGAGGTGAGAATAGCTGCTGGAATAGGACTGATTTCCAGAACAGAAACGGAATCGCTATCACTCAGCAACTAGAAAAATCTGAGGACCCGTCGTCACATCCTAACCCAGATGGAGGCGACCTTGACCCGCTTACTACAGAGCTTGCGTATCAAGCGTTTCTGGCTGCTTTGAGTGACTCGGTGCGCAGACGCGTGACGACAATTCCAACGCCGAAGAGGGGTGACGCGAGGGTGGCGGTCCTGTTCTCCGGGGGGATCGACTGCACACTTCTTACATTCTTGCTTCATCAGTGAGAGAGTGCTGCTAAGAGGTGCTGACGGATAGATGGCTTCCCGAAGGGGAACCCATCGATTTGCTCAACGTGGCTTTCCAGCAGCCCCACCAAAAAATACCATCGTATGACGTCCCAGACAGGCTGTCCGGCAGAGATGCTTGGCAGGAGCTTTCAGAGTGCTGCCCGACGAGGTCTTTCCGCCTTGTGGAGATCAATGTGCCTTTGGAGGTGAGGCAAGGGTCGAGAGTGTGCTGACCGTCAGGAGAGCGCAGAATATCGGCAAAGGATTCTGGACTTGATTTACCCCAGTGATACAGGCAAGTGGGACGCTGAGTCGTAGCTGACTTCAGAGATGGACCTTGTGAGTCCGTGGATGTCTCCAGGCTAACAGGAGTCCTTGGGGTACCCATTGTTCTTTGCTGCCCGTGGTTCGGGCGTCTTGTCAGAAGAACGCCGTATTTACCATACTGCCGCTAAAGTGCTCATATCTGGCTTGGGAGCCGACGAGTGAGAGTCCTCGTGGTTATAGCCACTGACAGACAGACAACTCGGCGGATACACACGGCACAGAAAAGCCTATGATAGGGGTTCATGGAGAGCTCTAGCGGAGGAGGTGGGTCGCCAACACACTAGGGCTAACGCGCAGATCCAATTGGATGTCGATAGAATTCCACTACGCAACCTCTCCAGAGACGATCGAGTGATATCCTCGCAGGCGCGAGAAGCTCGATACCCATATCTAGACGAAAGCCTCATGGCTATGGTATCAGCAATGCCAGTGTGGACAAGGTGTGATATGCGGTTGCCGCCAGGTCAAGGCGACAAACTCCTCATCAGGCTATCGGCCCGGGACTGCGGCCTGCACCGCACAGCTGGGCGTGTCAAGCGTGCAATGCAGTTTGGCACCAAGAGCGCGAAACTCAATCCTGGCAAAGGCCAAGACAAAATAGCAATGTAGGCGGTGCGACGTTAGATGCATACACACGTACAACGAAACAGAACTATTACACGATAGGGTCTTCACGGAATACATCGCCCTCAAACTGCACGTTAGACGTTGTGGCGCACTGCAACTCACGGCCTCCTTGGTCTCGGTAGAATGGTTGTCCCCGATCTCGCCATCGATCTGATGACAGATGAACAGCGCGTCGGCCCTGCAGTGAGCAACGCCCTATCCGTCTACTTACACGTCCGTTAGCACTGCAGAACCTGTTCTGATGGCAAGGAAAGGAATGCCTCCGCAAAGGATAGCGGCAACCGGGGCATAAGATGGATTATGAAGTGAATGCGCCATGTAGAGGTATCCTGCTGTGGCGGTGAAAAGGGCCGTTGCGGCTGAACTCAGCGTCAACAGCAGTTTGATCAGGGTGTCTGCGGTCAGTCGCATCCTCTTAACGAAAGTCTCACAGTCCAAGAGTTGGCCGCTTCGGCGCCGACTGGCCAGTCCCACAGCCCGCCGGGCGCTGGGCCAAAACGCTTCGCCGGTGATCCCTACATAGACCAGGGCATATCCGTTCACTTGATCCAGTATGCTGGCTGCCACTGAAAAGATCGGCATGAGGCGAGCAAGGAACGATAACGACCTGGGGAGTCGGCGAGGGGCCGTGAGATTCTTCAGCTCGTTGGCGGTACGGCCAACGACTCGAACAGAAGCGACGATGAGGGAGCCCAAACAAATGCTGCCGAGGGAGGTACCCGTGGCTCGATGAGCAGCTGCGGTAGTAATCTCGAGAGGATCGTAGAAGCTCTCGCTGTCCGTCAGCCAGTGTAGTACTTCGGTACCTACCGGTGAAAGTACCACTCGCCGACGACGGCCGACACAGCCACCCGTCCCACACCACGAATAACCCCCCATGACCAGACCCAAACGGCGGTCACGAGAAATATTAACCAGCCTGCGTACGGGCGGAGATGAAAGACCCAGGTGTTCTCTCGCCTGGTGTTAGCTGCGTTGATAGGCGTACGCACGGATGTCTCCAATAACCAATCGTCCCTAAGCGGATGAGCAAGGTCATGAATGGGATTGATGCGACGGCAAACGTTGCCAAAAGGAGAGGTGTCATGACGAGAAGAGGTGGGTGGCGCAGTAGGAGTTGGGTCGAAAGCTATCCGTCAGCCTATCACCTATTGACTAAAAACATACCTCTACCACTGACACTGTACGGTGCAATCGCTCGCGCCTAAGCCACAGCATTCTCGCAAACCACGCAGCCATCAGCCAAGTGAGAACGGCTCCAAGTCGCAGTCCCGCGGTTGCCCACCACGCCCCGCCCGCGTCTGATTCGCTTAGCCTCTCAAAGCTGGCTCCGATCGCCCACCAGCCGCAAACAAAGAGTGAAAATGGTATCACGACAGCCGTGGACAGGAGTACTGGGCGTACCGTCTTACTCAGCAGATAGAGGAAAGCGGGAGGCATCGCAATAGCGGGAATGAGCAGAGCGAGAAGGAGCGGCAGAAGTGGCAAGATGGAAGGCGGCGGTCGTTTCGGTTTCTTCGGAGCCTGGTCATGTAAGCGCCGCAGACAGCATCGCTTACATCCGTCGATCCCCACACCACGAGCAGCCCAACCACGAGCAGCAGGAGGCTGATAAGCCACAGAGCCAGGAAGCCAATATCTGGAGGTTAGGTTCCATATGCCCAAGCAGCTCACCTCGGTACTTCCGAAGGACGCGAAGTCCTTCTCGTTCCCAGTGGCCAAACCGCCCTCTGTAGACCTGCAATCGTACTGGCACTCGCGTGGTTAGATGAGCCACGTCGTCGGCCCCAAGTAGAGGTTCTTCCAAGGCGGAGCGATCACCCTCGAGCTGTGGAACTGATCCCACATGATAGCCTTGTGGGGCGTGATCGTAGCCAAAGCTCTCATCCTCCTCCTGGCCAGAGTTCTTGGAATCATGAGACGATTCACTTGAGGACGACGAGGGGAATACGCTCTGATAAGCCAGCCAGCCTCTCTTCCCTTTACCATTCGGCCCAGAGATCCCGGGTGCTCCGCCTCTCAGGGAGCGGCGCACGGCGGCAACGCGATCGAGATCAGTTTCTATCTCGCCCTCACTGTCCGACGAAGGGCCGTACGGATCGGGCACAGTGTGGTTCCTCCCACGTTCTGTGGCTGTTCCGCCACTAGAGGTACCATCAAACAGCAAGCCACCTGCTGAGCTCGAAGAGTCGTCATTGATAGACGGGATGCCATCGATGCCTGGTCCTGGAAACGGCGGGGTCGATGATCGGGACGTAATCGACTCAGACTCAACAGAATTGTGGAGCTGGGGGCCACTCTTCGAAGCGCTGGGAGAGGCCAGGAAGGGGTCATGCGATGCTGAGGTAGGCGTAGGTCGGTCTTCATCGCACTGTGTGTCAGGTCGTGCGAACGGTTGCAGATACATACGATAGACGGCGTGACGGCGTTGCCACTTGACGGGTCAGACTCTGTGAGATACTTGCTCGCAAACGCCGTGAAGCGCGAATGACCCGACGCAGATGGATCGGGCATGGCTCCTGAACGCGAGTCCATTGCAGCGGTGAGGAGATGGGTGGGGTGTTTCCGTCAACAGTCGTCACAACGCGCCGTGAGGCCGTGAGACTGCGCGATGCAGGAGGCGGTTACGTCGGATGAACGCCAAGGGCACGAAGTGCCGAACGGGGCAATGGATGGAAATACAGGTGTTTCGATCAGTTGCCAGCAAGGGGAATTATGCTGGAGGATGCGTTCTGGTGGTAGAGAGGACGATTGGGACAGGTGTGCTGTACACGCTTCAACCAAGTCATTCATGTTGTGGCGGCAACAGTCGTCATTCAGCAGTCGTGTGGAGGATGACGAATTTGCCTCCGTTCTATTAGCTGCTGTCAGATCGGCGTGAGCCGTTAGCCGTTATGCCCCGTGAGTTTGGACCTATGCGTGACTGTGACTGGTGATCCTTGACACCCCCCCCCAACCCTTGTGAGCATGCTGAGGGCGACGCGCCCAAGTGTCGTCGGGCTTGGGCGTGCCGGTCTCCAATGACTGCCAGCGATCGCCTCGATTGCCACCCAGCACCTGCAATTACAGTGCCGCCAACATAGTGCGGGGCCAAGTCCTCGTGATGCAGCGCGCCTATCGCGGACAGTGCGCAATAAACAGCACACAACAAACAGGCGCGCCTAATCAGACCTTGCCTCGCAGGCGCGCAGACACTGGCAACGGCCAGGCACGCCTAATCTGGGCTCGCAATGCAGGCTTGGGCGGACACAACAATCCGCCTGATGTCCTGAACTCGGGGCCTTGACGTAGTTAACATACCGACGTGGTTACTCTCCCGGCGGCACCCCTCCGCCCCGGGCCCGCCTGACGGCCTGCCCCATGGGAGCGTCATCGATTATTCGGTGATTACACACCTCTGTGAAGCGCTCACTGTCCTCGTCGTTCCGTTAATACCTGCGGCCCTCCGCTTCTCTATTTCCCACCGTCTCCTGTTCCCTTCCTCGATCAGTTGTTACTCTTCCACAAGGCAACATGGCCACTGGCAAGCTCGCTACAAGTGAGTGAGCCGCAGATGATGTTGTGCTGACCGCAAAGAATACTCGTCGTGGCAGAAGCTCGATGAGCTCTACGAGGCCAAGCGTCCCAAGCTTGTGCTCAAGGAGCTCTTCGCTGCTGACCCGGAGCGCTTTGCCAAGCACTCGCTGCAGTTCAAGTCGGACAACCCCAACGTCGACATCCTCCTCGACTATTCCAAGAACCTCGTCGACGATGAGGTTCTGAAGGCGCTCTTCGCCCTCGCCCGTGAGGCTGAGGTCGAGAAGTACCGTGATGAGATGTACGCCGGCCAGCACATCAACACATCCGAGGACCGCGCGGTACTCCACATCGCACTCAGGAACCCTCCCGCCAGTCAGGGCGGGTACACGTTCAAGGAGGAGGGCGCAAACGATGGTGTTCACGAGGTGCTCCATCACATGCAGCAGTTCAGCGAGCAGATCCGTTCTGGCGAGTGGAAGGGCTACACTGGAAAGCCCATCAATACCGTCGTCAACATTGGTATTGGCGGCTCCGACCTCGGCCCTGTCATGGTCTCTGAGGCTCTCAAGTTCTACAGCAAGCGCGACATCGCCATGCACTTCGTCTCCAACATTGACGGCACGGACATGGCTGAGACGCTCAGGGTTTGCAACCCAGAGACCACGCTCTTCATCGTGGCTTCCAAGACGTTCACCACTCAGGAGACCATCACCAATGCTGAGACCGCAAAGGAGTGGTTCGTGGAGTCGGCCAAGGACAAGTCCGCTGTCGCTAAGCACTTTGTCGCTCTCTCTACCAACACCGCCGCGGTCACGGCCTTTGGTATTGACGAAGCCAACATGTTCCAATTCTGGGATTGGGTCGGCGGTCGCTACTCCCTCTGGTCGGCCATCGGACTTTCCATCTGCATCAGCATCGGGTACGACAACTTCCACGAGCTCCTCAGCGGTGCGCACGCCATGGACGAGCAATTCAAGAACACCAAGCTTGAGGAGAACTTGCCCGTCATTCTGGCGCTCATCGGCGTCTGGTACAACGACTTCTACAGCGCGGAGACCCAAGCCCTGCTGCCGTACGACCAGTACCTGCACAAGTTCGCAGACTACTTCCAGCAGGGTGACATGGAGTCAAACGGGAAGTCTGTGACCAAGGATGGCTCGCGCGTCGGCTATCAGACTGGTTCCATCATCTGGGGCCAGAGTGGAACCAACGGGCAGCATGCCTTCTACCAGCTGATCCACCAGGGAACCAAGCTCATCCCCTGGTACGTCAAATCATTGTGTGCAACCGCTTACTGTCAGTGACTTCATTGCCCCCGTCGAGACTTTGAACCCCATCCGTGGCGGCCTGCACCACGAGATTCTGCTTTCCAACTTCTTTGCCCAGCCTGAGTGAGTCTGTCTGCGAATCCGTCGCTGACGATAGGGCGCTTGCGTTTGGTAAGACCGAGGAACAGGTGATCAAGGAGCTCGGCCCGAAGGCCTCGCAGAACAGTGCTCTCGTCAAGTCCAAGATCTTCGAAGGCAACCGCCCCACCAACTCGATCATGTTCCAAAAGCTCACCCCCGGCACCCTCGGAGCCCTAGTCGCCATGTATGAGCACAAGATCCACGTGCAGGGTGCGATCTGGGGCATCAACTCGTACGACCAGATGGGCGTTGAGCTGGGCAAGGTGAGTGTTAGCGACAGTCCTGATCTGACGCCAGGTCCTCGCCAAGGCCATTCTTAAGCAGCTCCCCAACGAAAAGGACGTCACCGGACATGACAGCTCCGTGAGTCGTGATTGGTTTCTGAAACTGACTTGCAGACCACCGGTCTGATCAACTTCTATCAGACTCACCGCAAGTAAAGAGCTGTGCTATGCACTATGCAGAAGATAGCGAGCTTTTATGTAAATTGTAAAGCCAGATGTAAAGCATCATGCACCTATATCATTGTCGTCTCGAGCGGATTGCCGAGGCCAAATCGGTAATGCGGTAACTTTCGCTAACGATTGATTCCGAGGGCTTGCCCCAATGCTGAACGCTGATAGAACCACCTCATACTCGCAGCCAACGAACTCCCATTGTCGACAACACTCCCAACCCCAAATGTCAACCGTTCGCTCCTTTGCACGGGCTCTCGGAGCTACTAGGAGGGTTGCTCTGTATGCGCCTGCTGCGAGACCTGCCATCAGGCCCGCCCTCGCCCACTCCGTCCGTTATGGCTCGCATCTGCCGGACCGCAACTCGGCATTCACCAAGGTCACGGAGGACCATGTCAAGCAGATGAGGTCGATGCTTGGCTCTCCGTCCTCATTGCTTACTACGCTGGACGGCTCTTCCACGGCTGACGACCTGGCCAACTTCAACAACGACTGGATGAACAAGTACCACGGCCACAGCCAGGTTGTCGTCAAGCCTAAAACGACCGAGGAAGTGTCCAGTATCATGAAGTTCTGCAACGAGAACAACATTGCGGTCGTTCCCCAGGGCGGAAACACTGGTCTTGTTGGTGCGTTGTTCGTTACTTTCGAGGTCTGACGCTAGGCGGCGGTGTCCCCATCCACGATGAGGTCGTCTTATCGTTGGCCAACCTGAACCAGATCCGCTCTTTCGACCCTGTCTCGGGCATCCTCGTCGTTGACGCTGGCGCGATCCTCGAGACCACCGACAACTTCCTGGAGTCGCAGGGCTTCATCTTCCCCCTTGACCTTGGTGCGAAGGGCTCCTGTCAGATTGGCGGCAACGTTGCGACCAACGCGGGAGGGTTGCGTCTTCTCCGCTACGGTTCTCTACACGGTACTGTTCTCGGTCTTGAGGTTGTTCTCCCCGATGGCACCATCTGGAAGGGGCTGAGCAAGCTGAGGAAGGACAACACCGGTGGGTCATCCCATCGTTCCCATGGTGCTAACGTGAAGGCCTCGATCTTAAGCAGTTGTTCATCGGTTCCGAGGGCTCACTGGGAGTCATAACGGCGGTTTCCATCCTTTGCCCCCGTCGTCCCACTGCCCAGAATGTCGCGGCGTTTGCTGTCTCGTCTTATGAAGGTGTCCAAGAAGTCTTCGCAGACGCCAAAAAGTATCTCGGCGAGATTCTTTCCGCTTTCGAGTTCTGGGATGCCCAGGCCTACACGCTTGTCCGCAAGGTTTTGGAGGAGAACGGCGTGGAGCGCGAGGTGTTTGAGGAGGAGGGCCCCTTCTACTGTCTGATTGAGACTGGTGGTAGCAATGCCGAACATGACGCTGAGGTGCGATCCAACATGTGGCATCGCTGACGGATCACAGAAGCTTGGCAACTTGCTGGAGGATCTCATGGAGAAGAATAAGGTTATCACTGGTGTCCTCTCTCAGGATGATACGCAGTTCAAATCCATCTGGGCTCTGCGTGAGCTCCTTCCCGAGTCCTGTGGAAAAGCTGGAGCTGTTTACAAGTACGATCTCTCCGTGCCCGTCGGGGAGATGTACGAGATCGTGGAAAAGATGAGGGAGAGGCTGCGTGAGAAGGGGCTGCTCAACGGCGATGGAACAGCCGGCGACCCCATCCGCGCGGTTGTTGGATATGGCCACATGGGCGATGGTAAGCTTCGTGTGCACCTCAGTACCGCTGACGGCAGGCAATCTCCACCTGAACATCGTGGCCGACAAGTACACCGACGAGATCGAACAAGCCATCGAGCCCTACGTATACGAGATTGTTGGTGGGTACTAAGGAAGGGAGCAGGACAGAGCTGACGAACAAGCTGAAAAGTCGGGCAGCATCTCCGCAGAGCACGGCCTTGGCGTCATGAAGGCGCCTCACGTCCACTACTCTCAGTCCGATGTGTCGATCGATCTGATGCGCAAACTGAAGCATCTCTTCGACCCCAAGGGTGTCCTGAATCCTTACAAGTACATCCAGTGAAATGTATAGATTGGCATGCGAGGGGATTCCTTACTCGATTCATATCATTTGTCGATTCATATCATTTGTGAAGCTAAATTTAGTGTTACTTGACGAGGAGGACATTCAGAGCCTTCTGGAAATCATAGCCGTTCGCATCAAGCGCCTCGACCACAAGGGATCGCGGGAATCCCATGGAACACAGCTGATAAGTGTCAGCATTGCTTCGACTGTTGAGAGATAAACTCACGCGCTTGACGTCTTCCAGGTCGTCCGCCTGGGGCACGTCGTTGCTGGGTCGAGCAGAGGGTGGCTTGGGGCGGGCGGGAATGGGCGGTGTAGCGGCCTGGGCTTGCTCGGTAGTGGTTATACCGCCGGCGGGTCCCGGCGACCTGTCGTTAGCAAAGAAGAACGGCTGTCATGCTCACGGGGCGGGAGAAAAGTCTCCTCCAAACGCGTCGTCAAACGAGAGCGCCGTAGGTTGAGTCGCAGTAGCAAGGCTGTTGTTGGACACACCCCACGCATCCATTCCTCCGTCACCCGGCTGCTTCACGTGGTCCGGACCGACAACCTCGTAGCTGCGCAGCATGGAGCTGTTATTGTCGGAACCCGAATTGGGCTGTGACGGGAACTCGCCGAAATCTTCATCAAAGTTGGCGAATTCGTCGTCGAACGCGTTACCGACGGGTTGCGGCTGCTGCTGCGCCCCAGGCTGGAGCTCCGAGAAATCTTGCGAACGATGATGCTGTTCGGTTGGCTGCTGCTGGCTCGACGGAGGCTTCCCGAACGGAGTGGCGAACTGGTCCTGAGGCTCTGGGCCCCCCATGGTGGACGTGGGAGGCGGCTGACCCGCAGTAGGGGGCATGTCGGAAAAATCAAAATCATCCTCGTCGTCAAACTCGGATGCCTTAGGAGCAGCGTGTGAATCGCCGACTGGTTCGGGGAAAGCACCAGGAAGATCAGGCGTGTCGACAGTCTGGATCGCTGACGTGCCAGCACTAGTGCTGAGGGGATCGAACGTTCCCTCGAAGTCAACCTTGCCTGCGTCACCCTGCGGCTGGTAGTCTGCCGAGGTCGGCGGGGTCGCCACGGGTACTCCGAAGGGGTCAATCGGGCTCGAGGCGGCTGGCAGTCCAGACGTGCCCACGTTCCTTTCGTCAGTCGAGGGCGATGCTACTGACTCGGAGCGGCTGCTCTGTCGTCCAGTGGGGGGAGGTGGTGCGTGGCGACGGACCCGCGCAGCAGAGTGATCGGCGTCTGCATTCGCTGGTGGTGGGTGCGATGCCGCGTCTGGCGAAGGAGAACGGTGCTCAATGCCATAGGATCGTCGCGGACCCTCAACGTCTTCCGGGCCGTCTTCGTCATCTGAGGATTCGGGATCACCCGGGACTGCCGCAGTGGTTGATTCGGTCTTGTCAGCCACGGAGTCCTCATCTTGAACGACCGGTGAAGGCTGCTCCCCAGACTGCTGCTCCTCGGTCGGCAGAGACATGCCGTGGTGACTTGAGGGCGGAATGGCCAGCGAAGGGAGCGACCGGTCACCCTCCAGACGTTCCAACGGTGTTGCGGCCACCGCAGCCTCCAGAGGCGCCAACTGATTGGCAGCGGTTGCAGTGTCATCTTCAGCAGGAGGTGCTGCGTGGGCTGCTTCGGTATCGAAATCTGCGAACGCAGAGTCAAAGTCTGTCGGACCTTGGCCTGTCGTAATGGCCTGTTGACCAAACGAATCATCAAAGCCCGTGGCGGATGGGATCGCAGAACCCATGACGGGCACCCCGAACGGATCTTGCTCCTGTGGCTGTGGCTGAACAGATCTCGGACCATCCGGGGGACTTTGGTCCGCTGATTCGTCGAAGTCGACACTGGCGCCACCAGCCATCGCCACTCCACCCAATGCAGCACCTGTCACCGCTCCTGAGGCAGCTGCAGCTGTGATCACTGGCGACGGCTCAGCAGAAGGAGTGCGGAAGCGCTCGAACGGGTTGGTGGATCGCTGCGAAGCGCCGGTAGCGTTGGGGCTCAGTGCCCTTGGAGTGTGTAGAGGTGAAGCGGAAACGGCTGCAGTCTGCGATGACTCATGATCTTTGTTAGCCCGCTCAGCGTCGCGAACCTCTGTCTGAGCAGCGTCTCGCCCCGCCTCCGCACTGGACACTTGTTTCTTCGCAATCGACACGAGGCCCTTTTGCTGCCGAGCTTCCTTGCGGACTTTGTCCAACAGCAGCTTGAGACCAGTCTTCTCATCCTCCAGCTCCTTGATCTGCTTGTGCAAACCGCGAACCTCCTCCTTATCGCGAAGGAATGATTGCTCGAGTTCGTCCTTCTCCATGCGCATCGCATTCAGATCACTTTCGGCGGAGATCACATCCGCTCGCAGCTGTTTCAGTTTCGCTGTTTGCTCTCCTACACGAACGCGGAGGTCCGAAACTGCCTTCGTCTCAGCCTCGTGCTTTGAGCGTGCAGATGCCAATTCACGCTCCAGCGTCTGCAAGTCCGCGACATTCGTAGAATCTTGTTCTTCGAGTTCGGACTTGGACTTCTCCAACTGCGAGAGCCCTTTGTTGGTATTCTCCAGCTGCAGTTTCTTGTTTCCGATGTCAGCCGACTTCTCAGGCACATTGGCAGCGCTGTCGTCACCCAAGAGGTCTCCAGCCGGCTGAGAGGCAGAGGCTGCAAACGTCAGCGGGGTGGGGCAGTTAGAGTCCATACCGAACGTGGTGGAAAAGGGTTCAGGACTTTGAGCTGCCCGTGTGACAGGCAGTTGGCGAGAGGTAGCGGTTGCGCCTGCACCGCGTCGAGATGGCGGCTGAGGCAGGAAAGCCGTCGTCGCTGGTACACCGCCAGCAGGAACCGAAGGGGTAACCTCGGAGTCATTGAAGAGGTCGAAGAGGTCTTTGGAGGCGGACGATGGCGGAGTGACCTCGGGGCGGTCGGCAGTTTGCGAGCCACGCAAATTCGGGGGGATGAGGCTATTGGGAAGCACTGTGGGAACGTCTTGTCCCGCGAGCTTGGCATTGATCAGATGCATTGCCACTGCAAACTCGTCACGGTCGAGTTTGCCCTCCTGTCGGATATCGGCGAGGTCCCTGGCCCGTCAGGCTCGTCAGTTTGTATGACTTACCAGATACTGGCAAGTGTTCCCTCGTCAAGCTGACTTTGAAGCATGAACGGCACAGCCACATCTCCCTCTACCACACCCTTGTTCTGCGGGTCAAGCTGGGCAAAGAAACGGTCCGACGTAGCCTTCGCGTCCGAAGTCACATCCCAGAGTTCGGCTACACCTGAGCTAGCGCGGTTGTGCCCACCCCCGCCGTACGCGTTGAAAGGGACGGTAGTGGACGCCTGGCGGCTAGGAGTCATGGTAGCGGAACGCGGCGGTGTGTTCGTAGCAGCCGAGAAGCTTTGACCCGTCATTTGCGGTTGCAATGTCCCAGTCGCCTGTCTTTGCAAGGGTCCAGTAGTCTGAGCTTGCATTGGGCTCGTGGGGCGGGCGCCGTGTGCAATAGCAGGTGGAGGACGACCGTTGGAAGCAGCCTCGTACAAGCCTGGCGGCAAGGACGCAGGCAGATGCAAGGACGGGTTTGCCATGCAACTCTGAATGAGGTGCATGCCGATGATGAAATCGGTCAGGTCGAGCGCACCTCGGTCCTGGGTATCGGCCAGTTGCCTAAAGGTCAGCTCTGATCTGAGGCCTTTGCGCACCAAATCTGGGCCAGCTTGTCGTAAGGAAGCTTGCTTTTCAGAAAGACGTTGCGAGCCTTTTCGCCTGTCACGAGCCCATTCGCTGGGCCGCACCCTACGAAGATACGAGTGAACTTTGTGCGATCGGCGGGGGTGAGCGAGGGCAACAATCCACCCGTTGCCGTAGGGGACATGGGGCCGGCAGAGGCAGGTGCAGATGCAGGAGGACCGGGGTAGCCCTTGAATGTGGGCAGTGGTCCGGCCTTGGCAGCCAGCGATGGATCAACCTGCGTCTGGCCGGTTGACTGTGCCCAGCCGATCAGACGCGCAACCTTACAGAAGCCATCCCTGGTCAGGAAGCCGTTGTTGTCGGGGTCCGCAATAGCCCAAATCTCTCCCAGAGTCTGTTGAGGCAAACCAGACGACGTCAGAAAAGGGAGTGCCTCCGATCCGGGGAGCACACCGCTCTGAGGGCATCAGCCATGCTCAGATCCAAGGACTTACGTCGTCCTTGTTGACAGTTTCGAACAGGCGATTATAGTACTGCTGCTCCTGGGCAGATAGTGGAGTAGTCATCGCACTGGTGTTTACCTATAAGGTATCCACGCGTGGGCAGTATGGCTTTGTCTCTTGCAATGGATGGTAGTCGAGATTGATGATGGCGGTGGGGACGGGGATGAATGATGGTTGAGACGTGGTGGATGGATGGCGTCACTGCTTGCCGCACTGATCGTGGTGGATGTGGGGACCGAATAAAGAGTCTTCACAAGCAGGCATGACATAACGCATGGAGGCACCAATGTCCAACATTTCAACATATCCGACGGCCATGCTCTCCGCTCCAGATTGGGTCAACCGCTTCTATTCCAAGTTCCCGCTTGTAGTCCTAGAATCGGAGGACTCGGTGGACTGGAAGAATGCCACGCCTGTCGGCAGGGGGAAGGATTATACACTATGGGTGAGTATGAGAGCTTCACGGGACACTCACGAGCACGTAGGTCCATGGAGGCGAGCCTGGCACTGCGTCTGATGCCAAGTACGCTTGGGCGTCACCTGAACCGGCCTCTCTTCACGCTCAGCTGCTCTTGTTGTTGAGAGGTGTTCCTGTCACTATGAGGGCGTGGTCCAACGAAGCTGCGGTGCCGGGAGCGGCATTGCCGACATTACATTTGACCTGCAGCAATCGCTTGATTCCACACGACAGTATTCGCTCTTGGCTTGACAGCACACATAAGGTGCTAAAGAACCCGGAGTGAGCTTCATTCATTCCGCTGCTCAACGATTGAGACTAACATTAGACTGCACGGAATGCTCTCCCAAGCCTCCTACGACGAGGCTGTTGCTCTCGCTAAGCTGGTCCTTGGCAGGATCAAACCAGCACTGCTGTTGTCTGCAAGCCGATCGACCTCAGAAGATGTTGTGCTTCTGGCCGCTGAGCCGCCCGCGCTGAGTGCCGGGTTGACTACACCTTTGCCAGCGTCCCTGACTGGGGAGGCACGTTCTTTCCGGGAATCGACCGTGATCGACCGCGGAGTCGAAGCTTTGTCGGTTTTGTCCTCCAAGGTTGGCCCCAAAGGCTGGGCTCTGGGAGCTGCGTGGGTTTGTATTCGTGAACCAGGCTCTGACGTTACAGTGATCCATCACCTCTCGATGCCCTTATTGCAGCGTACGTCCACGCCATCTACTCGTTGCCTAACGGCTCTTCCCTGAAGAATGCTCTGCAAGCACTGCCACCGTTGGAAAGTTATGTGGGGCACGTCATGGAGGTCGCGAGTGAGCATGCCCACTGAGTTTAATATGCATCACATTTATACCGTCAATCGTCATCAGACAACAGTTCCGCGAGTTCGCGCTCTTCTTCCTCAGTCAGCGCTACACCGTCGCCTTGCGGAGCGGACTCGTAATCGAGCTTTGGAGGGCGGAGTAGTTCTGTGGTCATCAGCTTCGGCTGCGATGCTCCCCTACCCTGTACAGTCCATCTTCTCAACGTGCCGTCGAGGCCTGCGGTAACGACGTAAGGGATGCTCTTCCCGTGTTCAGACTTGGACCACGGGACGATCGCGGTCACCTCACCGCAGTGGCCAGAAACGACACTGATAGGCTCATTCTTCGTGGCATGAAGATCCGTCGCGTCCCAAACGCGGATTTCTTCGTCTTCCGCGCCCGTCAGGAT
The DNA here is from genome assembly GCA_039545355.1 of Trichosporon coremiiforme. Lineage (NCBI taxonomy): Eukaryota > Fungi > Basidiomycota > Tremellomycetes > Trichosporonales > Trichosporonaceae > Trichosporon > Trichosporon coremiiforme. The sequence goes on from BCJJ01000007.1 coordinate 913,557, forward strand.
GTAAGGAAGCCCAAAGGGTTGAGGGAGTATCGATTTGACGTAGCTGGGGTGCTTGAGCACAACCAGGGAGTCTCCGTGGAAGCGAGCCGTTTTGTCCATGGACACTGTGAAGAGTTAGCACCGCTCTCGTCTGGGCGGGTTCTTACCGCTCCAGAGGCCGTCCTCCGTTGGGTACAGCTGGCCGACACTGGTTTCGTGGGTGGTCAGGTCTTCAACAAACTTCATAGGCGCCTGTGCATCCCCGACAGCCTGATGAGCGATGGTTAGCCCTGATGTGTGTGCTTATTGTGGCTGCGTACCTTGCTCAGATTCCAACGTTTGATGACACCCAACGAGTCAGAAGTCCAAACAATGATGTTGTCCTGCGTGCCGGCCTCCGGAATAAAGTAAGCCGCAGAGTCTACAGGCCGGGTGTGCTCCTTGATAGTTTGAAGAGTCACAGGCTCCTTGTCCTTTGTCAGGGCGGAGAGATCCCAGAGTCGACATGACTTGTCTGACGACGTCGAAAGAAGCGTCGGCGGGGAGGTAGGGAGAACAGTTACGCTCTTGACGAAGTCCTGGTGACCGTGAAGAGTGAACCGACACTCCCCAGTCTGGGGGATGAGCTTGAAACTCTCCGTTGTCCTACCGTTGCGTTCCAAATCTTGATGGTCTTATCCCATGAAGATGTGATGAGCGCCAACCAAGGCGTCTCTCCGCCGACACTGAAGAGTTGCACACAAGTTACTGGCCCCTTATGTCCCTTATAGAGCATAGAAGTCTTGCCAGTCTGACGCGTCAGCAGAAGCCCCCTACTGCTCATTCTCTCTCACCCCCAAGTTTATCTTCCGTGCCTGCCAGCCCGACTCTGCTGTCCACGCAAGTTGGTCCTCAATTAGGAGATCTAACACCTTGCTCGACACCTTGATGGGATTTCCGACTTTTTCCGCAGCCTTGACTTTTCGCTCTCGCTTCTCAGCATTGCTGAGCTCCGAACTCGTCTGAAACAGGTAGTCTGGGTCGTTCGTCTGCATGGTGGGCGTCAAGTGGAGAGATGGAAGACCATAACATCCCGATTGTCTGGTGCGACGCGCATTGACCACAGCTTCGAGCACCTCCACTTCTAATTATCCGAAGCATATCCGGACAACGGCGAGGTTTACAAAACTTCAACTTCAACAGGACAGTTAAAAGGATTCGAACCCAGGGCCATCTCCACGAAGCCGATGATCCGCCAAGAATCCTGGGGAGTGCTGGGCAAAACGCGTACAAGCGTGGGAAACCATGATTCTGCAGGCATCGACCTCCGTCCTCGCTTTTAAGCAGTCCTGCTCCTACCAGGGGAAAGCTTGATTCCGACGGAGGCGACCTCTGGCCACAATTCCAAGCCTTTGGGTTTCAAGCGTGGGAATTCTTGATTCGGGGGTGGCGGCCCCGACCTCGAGTTCATGCATGTTGTGTTTCGACCGTGGAGATGTCCAACGTTAAGTACTCATCAGAACGTGAAAGCCATGTCACAGTCTCGTTCAGCTCTGGGGAACCTTGGGGATGGTCTGGCTCCCACCCTAACAGTTCTGTTTCGAATATGGGACACCTTTACCTTCCGACGACGTTCTCCGACTTAGGAAGTTGCCATGCGGGCTCGGGAACTGCGACACCGATATCATCTCAGCCACATTGCATATGGGGTCCCGATAGCAGGAGGCAGGTAGCTTCTGGCTCCAATTTCCCATCAATTTGTTGGCATCCCACTGAGATTACCAATGACGTGCACGACAACCAACGCAGGACGGTTTACAGCTGGCAATGACATTTTTCAACCCCCTTCCATTAACCAACATGCTGCTTCTTGCCTAGCTCCCGGACTTAGTCAGACACATGCCCGTTCATGGTCCTCGCGTGCCCCGGGCACCACCCAGCCCCGTTTTGCTCTGGTGTATCATCATAAATAGGTAGGTCAATCTGGAAGGACTGGACACAAAATTCTGACGACCAGTACATCTCAGTGTGGCCATTCAATTCCGCAAGTAGGGACAGCTATCACGGCATTAGTGGGGTTTGGATAATTGCGAGGTTCTAACGCCGACTACGCACCGTAGTAGGCACGTACTACCTCGTAATTTTCAACTGTGTGTTCATCGACATGGGGCAGAACATAATGTACGGACATTCGATAATCCAGTCCTCCAAAATCGTCGCTTGATGTTTCGTGACAGGGAGTGGGGCTAGTCCTTCTGGCCATCTGATACACTCTCCCCTGGGCCGGACTTACAAGCGGGACTTGTATCCTATCGCACAGCGCCCTGGTCAGCTCCCCGCGGCACTGTGAACTGGCTGACAGCTGCACCAGTAACGGCAAATGAAGCTCGAGCAGCATTCGAGGAAGTGCTCGTTCAGCGAACCTCACGCAGGAATTCTGTTGCTTGCATCAGCCAACTGACAGGCTTTGCATAACTTTAAAGACCTGTCGTCCACATGTACTGTTGCGCGCTGAGTCATTCAGCGCATGAAAACGATAGCTACCGATTGATAGGAGCCGAAACTGTGTGTGAAAACTTTTAAAGGAACACCTGCATTTCGCTGCCTTTACCCGTTCAGAACCCCATCGAAGCTGTCCACCCCTTAATACGAGCGCGGAGCCGACAGCTACCGCAAAACCTAGCTTCTCGTTTAAAAGTTCCCTCTAGAGACCCTCCCCTGATCGTCTTTGTTGCGACACACGAGGAGGAATAACCTTTGTCAGCACAGGCATAGACAGATGCATCCCGCCAAATATGGCCGAGACATGCGAGTGGATGTAACTTGAGCATTTGGCCCACTCTGGGAAGCAGACGTGGAGGACCGCAACGGGCTAATGAAGTCGAAAAGCGGCAACGGCGACTCACGTTAGGGAACCCGCCTGTCCTGAGCAGTTGTGGACTTGGAGGGTTCCGAGCCACCCTGTCAGGCACTTGACTGAATCTCTAGCATGGGTGAAGGCTCAATCTGTTTGTGGAGAGCCGGTCATGCTGGATTGACGCAGGTGTGCAGGTGATTTTGAGATTTGGTGGCGCCTCACGTTGATGGAACGCGTCTATACTTGAATGATGAGGAGCCACAAAGGAAGACAGGGAGGGTCAGTTTACATTGAGTGTTGCAGCCGAGGATCCACGTGGTAAACTAGAGCAACCACTGCCAAGACTCCCAACATTCAGTGGGTCCTGTTGCTGAGGTCTCGAAACTTACCTCATTGATCGACCGTCATGCGAAGCCGTCGTCGGGCGCTGGTGTCAGGTGCACTGGCACACTCCATAGCTGATAACACATAGGGCACTCTCAGGAAACGGGCAAACTGCACATTTTGCGTCGTGTCATGCAGACGGTGGGGTGTCAAGGGTTGCAGCAGATGTCTCCCCGAGCTTCTGCATTGGAATCCGGCAAGGGACAGCCACAAAGAGACTGCACGAGGTGTTGCAAAGTTCATGTCTTACGCGCGTCGATGGCAGGGGTGCACGTCTCACAGTTCTTTCGGCTGTGAGGACATCTATGCGGGGGATCATCGACCGCACTGGCCCTCGGAGGGCTTTGCTAGTTTCATTTTTTCCCACGGTTGATGCGGCGGATTTGGTGTCATGGAATTTGCTTATGTAAACAGGCTTTTCTTTTGGATTTACGTAATACCACGTGTTTTTGCAGCAGCAGTCCCCACGTGCTTCACATCCATTCTGCATCGTACACCCGTGGAAAACCAATAACGCTCCCAGAGATACCCTCCCGTGGAAGAGGGGGGCGGCGGAAGCTGGTGGGCCAATTTTGCACTGAGAGGACATCACTCGTGGGAAACCTCGCAGGCTTCTGAGGGGAGCCAGCCCGTGGGGAACCTCACGGCTCACCTTGTCAGAATGTATAACTGATTTGCTGCCTGGTTGATCAAGCTCCCCCGCACATTGACAGAGAGGTCAGCCAAAGGCGTTGACAATTGGCGTTGACAATTGGCTCACTCAGTTTAGGAGGCACATACTGCAAGGAGCTATGAAGAACGCCAGTTGGACACCTACAAAATGCCTATTCCGCCCCGAGGCGCTGCCCCGAACCCCAACGATGGCGGACAGAAGTTCCGCCCACAGGGTTGGGCCGAAGCTGTGTGTTGCCGACGACACGGGTTGCTCCGGTAACCGTCCGAGTCTGTGCGGGCTGCTGAGCGTATCGATCGAAATGTGACTGGAACCACCTGGGCATGGCCAGGCGGTTGGGGCGACGCAGGTGAACGGGGGCTTTCGTAGGCAGATAGATTGAGATGAACCACCTGCGGACGTTAGATACACTAATCTCACACCCGACGCGCACCAGAGATGCCCTGCTATGACGCCGATGATAGAAGGCATCGCTCCTTGAACCGACGAGGTTTGCACGACATCTAGGCCAATCAAGACCAGGGGATAAACTTGTAGTCAGCACAGGTCAGCCAGCAATTCACCTCTCGCGGGCACGTTGACGAGCCCGAACAGAGTGACCTTGGAGGTCGAGTTGTCTCGGGCCCACAGATAAATCAGAGCGCCCAATAATGATTTGAACAGAATGGCAGCCCCGACGCTGAGCGCATTTATTCCCTGTCGTCAGCCACACATGGACTCCTGCTCAAACCCACAAGTATTAGCACCGCCAGCATGAGAACGCTCCAGGCATATGCTGCAGAACCGCCGAAAAGGCTTCAATCAGTATCACCACTCAGGTCTCTATAAGTCTTACCTGTTAGACTCCAAGGCAGACGACATCTGGTAGAGGCAGAATATGTTGAAGATCAGCTGCAGGTTACTACCCCCGTAGAAGAAAGCAGTGAACGGTCGCCATATCTGGCGCGTCAGTCGCCCTGTATTTGGACATTCCGTTGGGAGTTGGCTTGCTCACTTCCAGTCTTGCCACAGTACGAGACCAATCGAGCGTGATCTGTCGTTAGGCCGAACCAGCGGAGGGTGGGTACAACGTACGCTTGATCCCCGGATCAGCGACACCAGACACGACCTGCAGGGTCAGCGGTCGAGCATTGACGCACTCACAAGGAGACTACGACCGTCGAAATGACAAGAAAACGTGTCACGGGTGGGATCTTTGCAAGCTCTTCCATGATGATGTGGATGGACAATGTTGACATCAACCAGCTCTCTGACCTCGATGTGTGACCCTTGATGATGCGTCAGCTCGCGGGGTCCCCACATGACGTCGTGCGGCCGAATTCTGGCGCGTATCGAAACATACATCCTCGGTATGCGAGTTCATGACACTCTCTACCGGCTGTTTGCATGTCGCGCCTCAAGATATCAGATCCAGCGAAAGAGTTGACTTACTTCCGAGAACCTTTGGAAGGCTGGCTGCGTCTGGATAACTGCGATGACGGTCACTTCCCTCTAGTGTTCATTCTCGCACCTCCAGAAGCGCCATCCCAGGTCTTGTTGGGGCGGAAGAAGAGGGGTTTCGGAAGGGACAGGTATGTGCTGCTCATGGAATCCTCACCTGAGACAAACAGTCTCGCGTTTTTTTCGCCCCAAAATATATGAGCTGCCAAGCCAAACAGTCTATCTGACTATCAGGATCAATGGCTTCGGAGGCAAGCTGGAACCAGGAGAAACCCTTTCTCAATGCGCCGTGCGCGAGGTCACGGTGAGTATTGCGCGGCCAGTGGTTACTGACAGTGGCAGGAGGAGTGTGGACTCGCGGTCAATGAAGAAGCCTTGGAGAAAGGCGGAGAGATAGTGATTGTTAGACAGACGGCAACCTCGCCCGTTGTTGCTCATATTCACTTGTACGTCGTTCGTCAGTGGGCAGGGCAGGTAGCTGAGTGAGTGGGCCAAATGATAGGATACTGAGTACTTCAGAACAGACGAGATGGTTCCCGCATGGTACAACCTCGCTATGCTTCCCTGGTCAGAAATGGTGAGGGCCGTCCAAGCGCGAACCCCAAGCTCACACAGAGTGGCCAGAGGCTCGAATGTATCTGCCTGCTCTACTCGAGCCCCATGCGCCCCGATTCATAACAGGGAGGGTTGATTACCGTGACCCGGAGTCGCCGTGCGGCTGGTGGTTCCAAAGGGGCTTGACACGAGATGCCTTCTTGTAAGGGAGACTTCAATATTCATGTACTTTCTACGGAGCGCTTCTTCTCATTCACGTGGCGGTAGCTATGCAAACAGACTGATCACTAAACTCAGGCGTAAAGGCTGCGAGGTCAGCGGAGCATTACGAAACCACGTACTCGTCATCGTCAGCCTCGTTCTGGAAAGCGGCACCACCCTGCTCAGCGTTGTCACCCTCCGGGAACTGTAAAGTCAGCTGGCATACGCTTCTCTCTCTTACCTTGAAGTTGTTGCCAAAGCCGCGAGACTGCTGAAGCGAGGTGCTGAACATCTCGTATCGACGGATGTCGGCGTCGGAGACGGAGCGACGAGCGAACTTCATTGCCTCCTCGAAATGCTCACTGGGTTGTTAGTGAACGACGTCACTCGAAGTTCAAGGTTGAAAAACTCACACTGTGATGGCGGGGACCTCATCCTCGTCGTTCTCCTCGTCCATGATGTCGACTTCACCATCTCCGCCAGCAGCCTCCGCCTTTTCCCTACGCTCGCGGTCCTTGCGAACGTCCGCCTCAATGCTCTCACGGATGGCAAGCTTGGCGGCACGCTGGCAAATCTCAGTAAGGTCAGCTCCAGAGAAGCCAGCGGTGCTCTTGGCAAGGAAGCCGAGATCCACGCCAGGGGCGACGGGCGACTTGCGGAGCGTGGCTTCAAGAATAGACAACCGCGAAGCCTCGTCAGGAAGAGGAATGTAGATGAGCTGGTCCAGACGTCCAGGACGAAGGAGAGCGGGGTCGATCTGGTCGGGCCTGTTGGTCGCACCGATGATGAAGACGTTCTTCTTTGCGTTCATTCCATCCATCTCCGTGAGGATCTGGTTAAGGACACGGTCGCTGGCGCCACCGGCATCACCGCCAGAACCACCACGAGACTTGGCGATGGAGTCAAGCTCATCAAAGAACATGACACAGGGAGCCGCGGCGCGAGCCTTGTCGAAAACGTCACGAACGTTGGCCTCCGACTCACCGAACCACATGGTGAGCAGCTCGGGACCCTTGATGGAGATGAAGTTGGCCTGGCACTCGTTCGCAATGCTGGAGAAACGTCAGCTTTGGCACCAAAAACACAGGTAAATACTAACGCCTTCGCGAGCATGGTCTTACCCGTTCCAGGGGGGCCATAGAAGAGAACACCCTTCGACGGAGACAGGCCATACTTGAGGAACTTCTCAGGGTGCTCAACCGGGTAGGAAACGGTCTCCTGCAGCTCGCGCTTAACCTTCTCCAGACCACCAATGTCGTTCCAGGTAGTGGTAGGAATCTCGACGACAGTCTCACGAAGCGCAGAGGGGTTGTTGACACCGAGGGCATAGCGGAAGTTCTCCATGGTGACGCCAAGGGAGTCGAGAACTTCGGCGTCAATCGTGTCCTCATCGAGATCGATGAGGTCCATCTTCTCGCGGATCTGCTGCATGGCAGCCTCTGAGCAAAGCGAAGCCATGTCAGCTCCAACGTAGCCGTGGGTGTCAGCAGCGATCTGCTCGAGATCGACGTCGTCTGAGAGCTTCATGTTCTTCGTGTGGATGCGAAGAATCTCGAGACGGCCAGTAGGGTCAGGGATACCGATGTCAACCTCACGATCGAAACGGCCGAAGCGACGGAGGGCGGGGTCGATCGAGTTGGGTCGGTTGGTCGCAGCCATTACGACGACGTTCGAACGCGCCTTCAGACCATCCATGAGGGTGAGAAGCTGAGAAACAACACGGCGCTCAACTTCACCGTTGGTCTTGTCGCGCTTGGGAGCGATTGAGTCAATCTCGTCGATGAAAATGATGGAGGGGCTGTTCTTCTCCGCCTCCTCAAAGGCCTTGCGAAGGTTAGACTCGGACTCTCCGGCCATCTTGGACATGATCTCGGGACCATTGATCAGGAAGAAGAAGGCGCCAGTCTCGTTGGCGACAGCGCGAGCCATCAAGGTCTTTCCGGTACCCGGAGGGCCAAACATGAGAATACCGCGAGGGGGCTTGATTCCGATGGCCTTGAAAAGCTGAGGGTGACGAAGAGGCAACTCCACAAGCTCACGGATCTGAGCGAGCTGCTTCCTGCAGCCTCCGAGATCGTCGTAACCGACGGCATTGAGGTCAGCCTCCTCGGCCTCGCGGTCAAGAGCATCGCCCTCCGTGTGAATAACGGTATCGGACGCAACGATGCAGTACGGCGAGGGGTCAACCTCAATGACCTTGAAGTCCACAGTACGCATGCCACCGCGAACCTGGAAGATGTCGCCCTTGCGAACGGGACGGTACGCCTCAAGGAAGTAGGGCTTCAAGTAAACGTCGAAGAGGTTGCCGGACAGGCCCTCGACAGAGTCGGAGAACGGAAGAACGTGGATGCTGGTCACGTCAATTGCGCCCACGAATTGAATGAATGCTTACCGTTTGCCATACTTGATGTCGTTGGCGGGAGCGACGTGAACGAGATCGCCGAGCTTCGCAGCACAGTTCTGGCGGGCCACTGCACATGTCAGTACGTTGATCTCTGATCGGCGACGGACCCTTGTTCATGCAGATTTTGCCCTCTTCGATGTCATCCTGGCTTAGACAGATGAGAACAGTGTCCTTTCTACGCTTGCCGCGCACTGAGAGTTAGCGATTTTGCCACTTGACGAGTTACACACCAATGATGGTGTCGCCACTGGATGTCAGCCGTGCCCCACTTTGTTAGACGCTCGCTTACTCACCGGAACAGCCCCAGAGTCTCCATGGTGTTGGGATGGAGGACAGCGACACTGTTGTCATCGGAAGGGCTCTCATCAACCATCAGGCGGTTGGGACTATTGTTAGCGTGCTCCTGGTCAGTGATGTCCAACTCACGACTTCTTCTGACGAAGAATGGCTGTCGCCGTCGAGTCATCTGCGGTGGGCTGCGCGTCAGCATGCGTTTGGACATTTCTTCAACTCCAAGGCAACTGAGCGCAACAAGGAAGGCGAGAAACTCACCTGAGAAGGATCAGACATGTTCGATTCTTCAATCCTTGAGGAAGTGAAATGAAGAAAGGAAGTGGTTGGAAGACAGATACGATGAAGCTGTCCCTCCTTGATTAGCGACAGTGGGAGCTGAACGACGATGACGATGCGGATGATTCATCGCGCATATCTGGGGGGCTGCTTTAAAAGATGTATGGATTCCGCGCGGCGTACCTACTGGAATCATTTGGTTTGCTTTCAGGAAAGATTAGTGATCTCTTTAAGCTTGCCTATTTGCCTTCTTTTTACGTAACGCGACTGAAGACGCGTTTGGTTTGGTTTGCCACCTCGCGAGCGTGCAGCGCGTCGACGACCTTTTGAGGGGCTCAACGGCACGCACCCTCTCTTACCCACAATTCACTCTTGCTTTGCCTTTCCATCCTCCAGCGAAACCCCGTTAGCCGACCTGCGGGGTCGCAGCTCGATGCGACCGTAGACAATGGTCGTCGATCCCTTCTCGGCGGCCTCCAAGCCCATGCCCGACTGGGAGTCCATGCCCTCGCGACCGTTACCATTCGCAGCTACACTTGAGGCTCTGGACCTGAACAGGCCCGAATCTGCCACCCAACACCTTCCTAAGCCAGTGCGCCGTGAAAAGGACGGTATACCGGCTACTTTTCCTACCCCAGTTTACAGCCATGACCGTTCCCCACGCCCGTCAGTGTCAGGCGGAACCAATAGACGTCTGTCGTATGGGTCGGCCGAGCAAGAGATCGGGAGTGACGAGTGGATGCAGAGAAAGGTTGGCGAGTGTGTGGACCGCGCCAGGTGTGAGCTGGATATTTCGTAAGTCGCCTCCGATGACATATCTGACCTTCAGAGGCTGCGGCTTAACGGTCCTGTCTACTAAGATTGCCGATCTGCGTGATCTCGTGACACTGCAGCAGCAGTCGCCAACAGGCTCGCCGCGGCAGCTCCGCTCTTTACCCTATGGGTCGGCCTCATCTCCACCCCTCTCTCCCGTGGTGCATCGCCTCCGAGAGCGGCCGTTTGCTCGAACGCAGTCTGCTCCTGCTGCTGCGAACCTGTTCGCGGGGCAGGGTCGCCGAAGCCTGTTACAAGCAAGAGGCTTGCTACCCCCACCGGTCCTTGAGGAACGGGGAGCAGTGTCTGACCGTATAATCAGTGGCTCGCGCACGTTCTCTCGTAGCCGTACTGGTGCAGTCACACTGGGGGAGAAGGTGGAGGGCTCACGGCCCAACCTCGCGGTCTATCTCGCTCGCAATATGTTGACCAGGTAGGGTCTCGGTGCAGATTCCCATGCTAACTGTCAGCCTGCCCAGCGCCCTCTTCGAAATACGAAACATAACGGTGCTAAGTCTACGTAAAAATGAGGCTCACATGGGACGCTGACTCTGCAGGAAATAATAGGCTGGAGAGCTTGCCAGCGGCCATAGGTGCGCTTGTGCACTTGAAGGAGCTGAACATCAGCAACAACAACATCGTGAGCGCAGTCTCGTTGTGCCGGTATGCTCATCAGGCTAGAGCTATCTCCCGGCAATCATCACGGAACTTGGCCTGGAACAATTTGCAGCGCATCCCAACAAGTGGATAACACCCCCGGCGGCGAAGGCTGACGGCTCTTCACGTGTCCTATCCTCCAAGCTCTCCTATGAACAGGGCACTGTTCCGCGTTTAACATCTCTCTGCTTATCAGCGCTCCTCTCCCCTCGTCCCCCAACGGGAAGCCCCCCTTTCCTTGATTTCGACTGGGACAACTGGCGGCGAGGGCGTTCACACCCTCTACTCGATGTCGAGACCCTGGCCGAGCTGATACCGCCATCACTGCGTGATAAGGGTCTGAACCGAATTCTGCAAGCGGTCCGCAGTGCGTGCACGTCGGTCACGAAAGGGAGGACCAGGGCAGACTTCTTCCCTCGTTCGAACGATGTGCTCCCGCCCGACAACGCCTCGGACAACCCATACTATCGCCCATGCCCGTCACCGAGACACCTGGAGTGGCAGCAGGATGAGGAGGATGACGTACGAGTGACCCGCAGAATCTTTTTAGACGCCGCAGAGGAGCGTTTAGAATGGGTGACGATAGCGGGGGTTCCGAATTTACCTATCCAATGGCTTGGCTGTTCACCAGGCTGTCTGGACTTTCTGGAGGAAGACGAGGGCGAGGATGAATGGTTAGAGCACTTCGGGGAATAACTTGTAACCGCGCCACAAATGCATCTTCCATCAATTCAAGATCCGAGGCGGCGTGTGCTTATCGGATGTCACCGACTCGGCACTCGGCCGAGCCTCCATATTCGGATTTCGCCTGGTGGAGTCTGTGTCGTCTGAATGTCCACCTTCATAAACCCACACACCGCGTTCAGCTCAACACCTATGCACTACCAAGGTCTCAGACGCCTTTCGTCATGACAGCTGGAGGGTCTGCTGGGCAGATCATCTACAAGGGTAGGTGGTTATCGATTCGACCTTACAGCTCATCTCCGCGTAGCACTCGTGCCAACGCTGAATATGGCCCTTTGCATTCTGACCGGGTTCACGGTGTCCAAGACGGGGGTCTTACCTCCAGGTAGCACCAAGGGTATCAGCATCATCACAATGGTACGCGCCCCTTCTGATTAACCACTGACGGCAGAACGTCGCTCTCCCTTGTCTGATATTCAGCTCCATGGTTTCTGCCTTTACTCCAGATAACATTTCGGCGTTTGGCCCTCTGGCCATGATGGCAGTGATCTACCAATTGCTAGGCTTACTTGGGGGCTTGGTGGTTCGAGAACTCTTCTTCGTCCCTCGTGATTTCCGATGGGGAGTCCTTGTTCTCGGAATCATCTCGAACTGGGGTGAGTGCAAGCTTACAGTCTCAGATTCGGATTCCTGACATTAGGAAATCTGCCCACCGCGGTGGTGCAAACGATGGCCAAGGAACCACCATTCAATCCTGCGACGGACGTGGATTTGGGAGTTGCCTACATTGCGTGAGCGAGCATGCCCTCGTGCGTTGCTGATGAGCCAGAGTTTTCATGCTCATAATGAACATATGTTTCTGGACATTAGGCGTCCACAAAGTGAGCCAGCCTCGCCTGCCTGATTACTTGCTGACAGTCAGCTTTGCGGTTGGGACTTTGAAGAGAGGCATATCATCGGCGATCCTCCGCCACTCAGAGACCGTTGGAAGGCTAGGCTGCTCACGTTGAAGACGTCCACGGAGAGGCTCAAGAACCTTGTGAACCCTGTGAGGAACGGTTCTCCAGCAAGCGATCTTCGTGGCGTTGGGTGTCATCCCGTCGACGAGGAGTGGCATACGGCCACCGAAGACAGAGATTCATGGCTACACTTGACACCTCGTAAGAGCGAAGAGTCATCGGATCTTAGGAAACGATCACTTGTGCTACCGGTCCAACCTGCCCCGTGTCACTCAATATCTCGGTGTGCAGATGGCACGAGCGGCAATGCTTCTGACGTCTCGCGTGATGCTCAGGACAGCATGCCTCAACAGCACAGGTATGCGCGACGCTTTCACCACATGTGTCTCCGTTTGCTGCATGGCATTCCGATAGCCACGTGGGCCGTCGTATTGGGCATCATGTTTTCTCTCGTTCAACCTCTCAAAGCTCTCCTCACAGAGACATCGGGATGGACTGGGAGTCGCATGCCCAATGCGCCTGACGGCAATCCACCCCTGTCATTCATTTTGCAGACTACGACGTATCTCGGGGCTGTAACTGTTCCGATGGCTCTCGTCGTCCTAGGCTCTAGCTTTGCGCGCTTGGAGGTTAGTGGTGCTTCTAGAGAAAGGCTGACCGCCTAGATCCCTACGCGTTGGAGAGATTTGCCGATCATGGCGATTGTATCCATGACCGTGCTCAAAAGTACGTGCGCGGACGCTCGGAGCCTAATGTCATTGCAGTGATTTTGATCCCCGTTTTCAGCGTGTAAGCGATGCCGCCGTCGCCGCTTTGCTGACATCAGGTTTGTTATTCAAGCCCTGCAGCGGAACACCCAGATGTTTCCTCCGGAACAGAAGAGTGAGAGCGATCATTAAACTTTACTGCTCACACCTCAGTCAGGACTTTCGTGGCAATTCTCCTTTCTGGAACTCCGGCTGCCGCTAACCAGCTTGTTGTGACGCAACTCTATAATCCAGAAGGGACCGCCGATACTCTGGCCAGTTTCCTGTTTCTGCAATGTAAGCTGTGCGTTGTGGTCCGTGGCTCACCTTTTAAGATTTATGTATGTTTGTGTTATCAACGTGAGTCCTGGCACGGGAACGCGCTGACCTCGCCAGCGGATTGGCGGCTATCGCATTGTATATTGTACAGTAGAGCATAAAGAGACGTTGCATATATCCACACTTTAATAGGTCTACAATTCGGGACAACGTGCTGGACGTGCAGTGTGACATGAGATTATACAAGTACCTGGTCAAAAAAGTGACCTACAACGAGACCTACAACGGGGCACAGAGTTGCAATTAGTACGCTGCCCACGGTCGCCTTTCCTCGGAGTCGACTTCAATCTCCATGTTACTCAGAGACTGCTGAAGATCGTCCTTACGGTGACCCTCATAGCCTTCATTGGACTCTTCGGTGAGGTCCAACAGGCCCCAGACCACAGGGTCTTTGTTGTCCGTCTCTGGTGAGCCTGAGGACATTGGTGTTGAACGTTGATTCTCGGGACCAGATGACGCCTCGGTAGGAGAGGTCTCGAAAACAAGCATGTTGCTGTTGTTGGAACCGAAGCCGTTCCAACTGCCCTGGGGCAGTGACACAAGCTGCTCGGCTTCGGGGCTGCCGCGCATGTTATCCGAGAAGGGAACACTGTCACTGGCAGGCTTGTCGTCCGAAGTCCAAGACTGGGACTCGGATGGGTTCGTGCCACTGGTGACGAGAAGGCCTTCTAAGTAGCGAATGCGGGACGACTGTTGCTCGTTGACAGCTTGCAAGTCACTTTGGGTCAGCTATTATTCTCATGTATGAACCCACCGAATGTACTGCACGCTGTCGCTAAGGATTCGACCTTTGCACTGCGCTGCGTCCTTTTGCTTGGAGGATGACGCGGCTCTCTTACTCTTCTTCTTCTTGGCAGCAGTGTCGACCTCCTCCTCCTCTTCATCCTCTACGGCAACATCGCCGTCCAGCGGCATCTTGAACTTGGCAGGAAGGAGCTTGTTGAGCTCCTCAATCATGGCATTGATATGCTCACGGCGGCGTTTCTCAACTTGATTGTGACATTCACGTCTGCGCTGTTTGCGGCTTTCCTCGCCCAGCAGAGCCTGCATTCCCTGAGCTGGGGTTACAGGGCTAACGTTAGCATGTACTAATGGCCTAGCATGCCTACCTTTCTAGGCCCTGTCCATCGAAGCTTCCTTCTGGAAGTGCCGAGGGGGCGCTCCCAGCGGGTCCCCACAGGCTTCTGCCAAAGTCGTTCCGAGGAATAGCAAGGCCGTACTGTTGCTCGAAACCATACTCGGCAGAGGTGATCGAGTTGGCTCTTTGCGCTCCCAGAGCAAGCACGTTGGGCTTAGTGTCGGTGTGGAACGACATGGATCGAGGGGGTTGCATGGTTCGGCCCCGACCGGTTTGCAGCGAGGGCCGGACGTCACTCATGGAGAGCTTGCGACCCGAACGAGAACGAGGGGGAGGAGCTTTGCCAATGTGCGATGAGCGAGAGGATGACTGGGAGCGAGAACGATGATGCTCGCCTTCGCCACTGGGGGTGACGACTGGTGGCTCGCGATTCTCCGAATTGAAGTTGAGGTGGTTGAACATGGCGTGAGGCTGGAAACTGTGGGGGGAAGTGCTGCCCGGTAGCTCGATGGCGCTCGAGTGAGGGGAAACCATGTTGTAGTCGAAGCCCTGAGTGGGGGATTGACTGGGCAAGGGAGACTGGAAAGAGAACTGTTGCGGGGGGTTCATCAGCGAGTTCAGAATCGAGGATTCCACAGTCATGGAACCATCTGAGAACGGTCGGCTGAGAGACGGCCGCGAAGGACTGGAGGACAGTCCGCCCGATGAAGGCCTGACGAGGTCAGCAAGTTGGACGCCTGCGTCGCGATGGACGCGACAGAGATCAAGTCGACTCACTGGAAGCCCTCCATCTTGATCGCCCCAGACATCGTCGGTGGCGATACGTAGAGAGTGAGGCTTGGGCTTTACTGAACGGTGCGATGGTCTCCCTTGACGATCGCAGAAGGGGTAATGGTATCGTTGTCGGTGGGAAGTGATGAGACGTCGATGTGAAGGTTGTCAAATGCAGGTTGGTTCGCGATGCTGAACGACACAGGCTGGAGGGATCGCGGGGAAGAGGGAGAGCTAGAGGTGGGAGGGAGGCGTGCGGAGAAAGGACGACGGCGGTGTTGGCAACGCAAGCGCACCCATCAGGCCTCGAGGGACAAGGGACTGAGGGACGAGGGACTGAGACAATGTATATTTCAAAGATAGGTAGGGAGGCTCAGTCGGTGAGGCTCAGCTCTGGCGCCTGGGGGATCGATAGCCCACCTTGCCAACGTTTAGTCGCTCTGGACGAGCGGGTGGGTGGGTGGGAGTATCGGAGCGCAGGACGGATAGGACAGGGCGAGTGGTCGAAGGACGGAATAAAGTCAGAGGCGCACCAGCCAAAAGTGCCAGTGTGCCAGAGGGCGAGGGAGCACTGCGGCTGTCGTGAAATTGATTGATAGTTGGACCTGAAAGATGGACTCGTCGACGGGGCAAGACTAGACTCGAAGACTCAGGTGTACTACCCTCTGATCCTGGTTCGAGCCAGCAAGATTTGCCGCACCCTTCCACGCCAGCTTAGTTGAGTCGACCCGACCTTGGCCGTTGGGTCGTGAATCCGCAACGGCGCTAGGATGGCAACTCACGAGAGCACTACAGCTGTACCACTGCACATCCCCGCCTTACTATTCCCGGGGCCCACCATCGTCAGCATGACGCCCAAGCTCTGGGCGCTGCGACGCAGCCCTGGCTTCAAGCTCTCAATTGTCCCTGAGCTATTACGTCTCAGTGTACTTTGACCCCGCTTCCCCGCGTTGCCCTGTGGGGAACCCCACTTTCCCCACGATTCTACCGGCGGGGCTCAATACGTGCTCGGACCTTGTGAATGACTCAGCCTCCAAGGATCGCGCCCCCGACTGCCCAAACGAGTAATCACGCCTGCTAGTACTCGACGAACCCTGGACATTTCACCTGCGTAGGAAACATCCGCCTTGGACGCTTTGGACGCCTTGGACGCCTTGGCTCACTAGCATGGCTCGGGTCTGACCGATGAGGGCATTGTCCGCTCGGATCCGGTGGTGCGCGGGGGAAGGGGGACTGAGGCAGCTCACCGCACGGCGGCTGAGGTATAAGGCATGCGCTGAAAGGCTGGGAGCGTGTCCTCGAGCCTCCACGCCGCTTGCCGCCCTAACCCCCCCGCCGCGCCGTCCCGGAGGCTGCTGTGCGCTTTGCGGCGCTGCGGCAGCTTCACAAGCTCTCGAGCTTGCAGGGCTTTGCCACCTGAGACCAAAGGGGCAGTTGGCAGTCGGCAGTCGGACCAGGACTAAGCTCTCAGGTTCAATGCGGTCCATGTTCTCTGCACTTTGCGTCGTCTGCCTAATGTCGATTTGTTCGAAGGGCAAATGTCAGAAGAAGAGGAGGGCCCCCCAATCATTCCATATATTGCCCCAGTCCGTGTCCCTATGCAACAGGGGCAACGCGGGTAGCATTGCAGCGCAACGACATTGTGCACGGCCTTGTTCGGAACTCCGCTTACCATAGCGGAGGTCTTGTATCAGTCATACCAAATGGCCGAGTACATGGAGGACAAGTCTACCGGATGGAATATCGGAACCAGGGATGTCTGCTTTTGCTAATTGGTAATATGGTAATACATGTTCAATCTCCTCAGATCCCTCAGCCATTCAGTACTCGTGCCACCGTAACCCGGACTGCACATAATCGATCACCAGCAGCTCGATCGGGAATCTCGTGAGAGCACAACGCAACCTTCACTCGCATACGTCACGGTAACGCTTTGTCTACGAGCGCCTGGGCTGTGATAGTGTGGATCGACTTGGCGTTCGCCACTGCAGTATCGACCATCTAACAGTTAGCCTCATCACTGCCTTAATCTCACCTCGCAGACTTTGTCCAACGTGCTCTCTCCAACCATGCTGATGCTTGTGAGCCTCCCGAGAGCTGGCATCACGCCTGCTGTAACTCTACAGGCCTGCAGCGCTTCCTGCTGGTGCTGCTCGTCGTCATTCACGATCAGAGACCCCACGACCAATCCAGTCAAAGGAATGCCTGCGTCGGCAACAGCAGCACAGGCAGCAGTCAACCCTGAGGAGAGAACAGCGGCGTCCGAGCCCGCTTCCAGAACGAGGACGTGAATGTCGATGGAAAGCTTGGGAAACAAGTCCAGCCGCAGAGCCGGCAGAAGCAACTGAGACAGAAGACCCGCGAGATCCACCGGCTCTGTGTCCTGAACACCATCAGCTCGCTTTCAACATCAAACTCACTCTCAGTGGAGCTCGGCGTACTCGGCTTGCGAAAGGAGCAAATTTGACCTCGAGGTTTAACGTTCCGTTCGGGGAATACGGTGGAGGCTTTGGTCGCGGGCCAAATCTGCACTCGTCAGAAGAGAAGTAAAGCAAACATACACTGAGCATGCGATCTTGACCCCACTTGCTTCGATGTACGCGCTTCCGTGCGCTTGAGTGACCAAGCCGGTCTTCACAACTAGAGCTCAGCGAACGTGTCTGCCTTTCCTTACAAGATGGCGAAGTCTCGCGGTCACCACATGGCTGCGCGGGGCTAGCGTAGATGGGAGGGTG
This sequence comes from Trichosporon coremiiforme, assembly GCA_039545355.1. Taxonomy (NCBI): domain Eukaryota; kingdom Fungi; phylum Basidiomycota; class Tremellomycetes; order Trichosporonales; family Trichosporonaceae; genus Trichosporon; species Trichosporon coremiiforme. Next base: position 931,381 of record BCJJ01000007.1, read on the forward strand.
TGACCCCTCGGGAGCCTGCACTCGCCGGCGATCGAACGTTGTTGACATGCTGACTGTCGGTTTCCAGTGATGAAGATGGTGATGATGAAAGGAATCTGCTCTAAGCACGGAGATCGCAAAGTCGTCCGGCTCGGTGGAGGCCGTTGCACGTGGGAGAAAAAATGTTACACTGATTGGTCGCCATATCGCCATCCTTCACTGATTGCTTTGTATAGGGAATTGTTTCGCAAGATCAGATCTATTATTGCAGAAGCTTAGAAACGAAGGACGCAAACGACAACGTAGTACAAGAGAAATTCATGAACAGCTACAGACGACTACAAATGTAGGCAAAACCCAGGCCAGACAAGCCACGCCAACACACGCATTGACAGATACACGGTTAGCAGCAGGCTGGCAAATAATCCTGTCTTGTGTTCTTCTTGGTTCACGTTGTAGGGCAACGCCGGGGAGGAGCCCTGTCGCTGCTACAATAATACGAGACCGTAAAATGAGTTGAGAAAAGAAAAAGTTCGGACATCCATCGGCCCTTTTTAAGGACGCGTCCGCGTCCTAACTCACGTGACTTCGGATACTCCGCCTCACTGAGCCCGTTACGGCATTCATCGGGCCCGGTGGACGAGAATTGTGATCTCTGGACTTTGCAACAATTGCTCACGACGCAAGCAACACCATGTCCTGGCTCACAGGTCGACTAGCTTCAGGAGGTGCTATCCGGCTACGACCCAGCATTTCCGTTACAGGCGCCATTTCTGGCCTTCCTCGAGCATACTCTGCAGCTCAACATCTGCCACGCACTGTCACACGACCGAAACATAAGCCACCCTGCGTTCGCTTTCATTCTTCCGCAACGGCGTCTTCCACTCAACGCAACGATGCGAGCTCGAAGTCTCCGCGGACCAAGCGACTCGCCAAGTTGCTAGCAGTGCTTATTGCGTTGACGGCACTGTACCACTATTACCCGCCATTCCGGCACTCGACCTTGGCCATCGTGAGGTGTTCTCGATTGATGACCGCGGTTCTTCAGGACGTATGGGACTACAAGAGGACCTTCGCAAAGGAGTCAAAGCTCTGCGATGAGGATGGTAAGCCATTGGCTCACAATAAGGACGCTATTCGGCAAGCCCGCAAAGCTTGTCACACTCGCTCTGCTGAACGTATCCTCAAGGCCCTGAAGAAGAACTCTGGCATCTACGTCAAGATTGGACAGCACGTGGCTGCGGTTCAGGTGCTTCCCAAGGAATGGACCTCGACGCTCACGCCCCTGCAAGATCAGTGTACTCCGACGCCTGTGGAAGATATCGACGCCATGTTGCGGACCGATCTGGGGGTGGGCATTAACGACCTTTTCACCGACTTTGATCCAACGCCGATAGGGGTTGCCTCGCTGGCCCAAGTCCATCGCGCGGTGGACCGCAGAACTGGGCAGCCGGTAGCCGTCAAGGTTCAACACGCAGACTTGCAAGAGTTTGCGCAGGTCGATCTTGCGACAGTCAACTTTGCTATCAGCTTTGTCAAGTTGGTCTTCCCCGAATTCGAATTCGGTTGGCTAGGCGAGGAAATGAACGAGATGCTGCCGCAAGAGACCAACTTTCGACACGAGGCAGCAAACTCGCTTCACTGCCGCCGCAACTTTGAGCCTTTGAGTGGAAAGACCAGCCTTTACCTGCCGAAAGTACTTTGGGCCGAGCGCCGCTGCTTGGTTATGGAGTTCATCAAGGGTGCTCGCATCGACGACCTTGCATATCTACAGCAGCACCACATTGATCGCAACCAGGTTAGCCAGGAGTTGTCACGCATTTTTTCAAAGATGGTCTATCTCGACGGCTTCTTCCACGCAGACCCTCACCACGGGAACCTGCTCATTCGACCAAGGGCAAAAGACTCGACGTCCCCGTACAACTTTGATGTGTGTCTGCTCGATCATGGCCAGTATTTCGATATCCCATCGGACCTCCGTGTCAACTATGCCAGATTTTGGCTTTCTTTGATGACTCCCAACTCGGAAGAGACATCAAAGGAACGTAAGAAGTACGCACGGCTGGTCGGCAACATCGACGACGACATGGTGAGCGCCGCATAAGACGTGGCTGACAAACAGTACCCATTCCTGGAGAGCGCCATCACCGGCCGTGTCAGTATGGAGGAAGGCCACCACACAGGCGAGGAGGGACAGGGCCCGCGCTCCCTGCTGGAGGGTGCGGAGTCAGGGAGCAAGGAGGTCGCCAAGCTTCGCGCGGCTGCCATGGATACGGAGGGACTGTTGGCTGGGATCTTCCAGATGCTCCGGACAGTACCTCGGTGAGTCTCAATCTATGTGCAAGCCCTGACGTTCAGGCGCTTGTTGATGATCTTGAAGCTGTCCGACCTGCAGCGATCTCTAGACATCAGCTTGGCGACGACCCATGGACCTAACAGGATCTATCTCATCGTCGGACAATACTGTGCGAAAGCAAGTGAGTATCCGTTGTGGACGCCTCTGACCGCCAGTCTATGAGTCGGATTGTGAACATCTGTACAGGGAGCTGTGTGAAGAAGGCTTCTCGTTGCGGCTCTTTAAGTCTGCTCTGAGGGTTCTCTTCAATTTTGCGTATTACCGCACCATGTTTGGCACTGCTGAGATGGGCATGGATGTTGCGGCGCGGGTGAAGAAGGCCGAACTGTGGCTCCACGGACTAGCGGAAGGCGGCCTCAAGGCAGCATCCGATGAGGCTGCGGGCTTGGGAGCAAGCGTGTAATACTTAACTTGTAGACAATTAGATGGATAAACGATCACGTCCGGCGCCATCCAGGCACGGAATAATGCAGCCACGTTCCAATCGCACGCGTCCCTGTCGCGTCAAGCTGTCTATGACTTCGAAACTACAACATCCAACATCATGTCGGCTTTGCAGTCAGCGGTGCGTACGCAAGCTCACTATGTACTAATCATACAGGTGACTGCTCTTACCCATCACATTCCTTGGTTTCTGCGAGGGCCGGCCGAGGCCCTCATCGGGGAGCACTGCTATAAAGTGCTTGTTTACGATTTCAACATTACGGAGGTTGAATGCCTGAAGTATGCTCTCTCCAAAGGGCTCGGTTTTGGCATCGTAGTCGGAGGTAGCACATTGAAAGTGCCCCAGGTAGGGTTCGCGGCGGGACAACATTGACTCCAGATCATGAAGATTGTGAACACCAAGTCGGCCCGAGGCTTGTCCTTATCTGCCTACGTACGTCCCCTTCTCCGTCGTTGGGTCTAACAAGACAGATCCTCGAGACCATCTCATACACGATTACGCTCGCGTACAACACTCGAGGAGGCTTTCCCTTCTCGACGTATGGCGAGAATTTCTTTATCACGATCCAGAATATGGCTATCACGCTCATGATTCTCTTCTACACGCTGCCCAAGGGCTCCTCCTATTCCAGTTTGAGCGGACCGACGCCGCTTTCCACCCCTCACCATACCTCTCAGCGTAACCGCGTATTGGTGGGCGCGATCATGATGGCACTGTCTTGTCTATTCCTTTGGTCAGAAACGCTGTGCTCGCAGACTACGAGTGAGTTGTCGACCGTCCCAGTTTACTGACGGTCCAGTTGCTTTCCTGCAGCTGTGCACAATCCCTCTTTCACTTTTGTCGAAAGCACCTCAAATCATGGAAAATCACAAGAACCGTTCCACTGGTAACCTTTCAGCGTTTGCCGTGTTCAGCGGACTGCTTGGCTGCCTCGCGCGATTGTTTACAACACAACAAGAGGTTAACGACCCCCTCATCTTCTGGGGCTTTGCGGGCGGTGCCTTGCTCAACGTGGTACTAGCCCTGCAGATGATCGCCTACTGGAGAAGCGATGACCTGCTCGCTGGATCAGCGGAAAAGGAGGTGGAGACCTTTGGTTGGAAGAAGGATTGACGGAATTGCCTGGTGCTGGTCAGCATGGGTGGTGTCCTCCACCTGCAAGACACGTGCCTCTGTACCATGGTTATGGATACCTTTAGACTGTAGAGGTGGCACAGGGGTGTTGTGTAAGGGCGGGAAACGGAATAATCAAACGGTCTTCCGCACAAGCAAGCTCGATTTGAACTTTTGAGCCAAGCTCACTACCACTGACACGGCTGACGAGCGCATACACGGCTTACGATCAGCCTAGCTCCACATCCCCACCCAGCACCCCTCGCAGCACGCCGCGAATCACACCTGCAACGAGCGAGCAGCACACTAGGCTCACTTGCCCTGCGCCGCGTCGTTCGGATCGTCCCAGCACGCCAAAGGACCTCTCGCATCTCGCACACCGCGTCGACTGCGCCGACTGCGCCCCTTCACACAGCTCTCGTTCTACTTAAGCCTTTAAAGCCTCACCTTTCATCTTCCTTCCTTGATTCCCTCAACACTCTGTCCACCGTCTAACGCTTCCACTCGTCGGAGACTCCTCAACCAAACACTTCATCATGCGCATGCGAGGATATGACACGGCCGGCGACCAACCCAAGGCTGGTCCTCCAGCAACCCCGGCCGCCGTTCTCGCCTCAGCCCAAGCCGCCGTTCTCGTCCCAGCCCCGGTCCCCGGTCCCGCCACCGTCGTGGTTCTCGCGGCGGCGCCTACTCAGTCGAACCCTTCCTTCACCCATCTAAACAAGCCCTCAATCTCCCAGGCTTCGCCTGCCGACACCTCGAAAGCCTCCCCCAAGCACCACTTGAGTACGTCCGAAGGTTCTCCACCCAGCTGACAGATACAGAGGGCAGCGGCCCATCTCCCAACCCCGCAGCTCGTGAGGCCATGCGCCCGCCCAAGTACGGGGGATACAGCAAGAGAGATCAACTCGGCAGCGTCAATGACAGCTGGGGGGCGGAGGAAGCTACCGACGATGGTGTCCATCGCCTTGGACTGTTCCAGGTCCAGCCAGAGCCCCCCAGCCCACCGACCAGCCCTTTTCCGTGACTCGTTAAGATCAATTCGTAGTTCTGAAATGTATATCGTCGTTGAAGCCATGAAACGGGGCTGTAGAACAGGAACGCCTGATACGTAGGGGGTGACGCGAAGAGCGGAATCAAATCGCATGCTTCCCTAACTGAGCCCCGGTTGCGCTGACCGTACTTGTTGTGCACGACGGCGCTCGTCATGACATACACCGCCAGCGAGCTCGCCCAACATCCACGTTAGTTAGCCTTACACCATCCCTCATTTACATGGCCTCTACCCTCCTAGCGGTCCTTTCTCACTTCAAAGTCTGAAGACGCCGAACTTTCTCGACGGAGTCGCTCTCCGCCATAGCGCTCGTCCGTGACCTCGTTGAACACACTACACACCGTCGTCTACTCGCCTATGCAGTCAGGAATGCACGCAAACGCTCAGCATGGGGCACCTTCCTTGTCGGGACAAACGTCCTGGGGTGGGCCGTTTCCGAGCCTTCATTTGTGGCCAATCCAAGATACATTCCAGATGAAGATGATCCACCTTCCACCAGGACAAAAGGTGAGTGCAGTGCGAGGGTATGCTCTGACTCTATAGATCAAGATTGGTCGCCAAACGAACAACAAGACGGTTCCCGGAGAGCGGAACGCCTACTTTGATTCCAAAGTGCTCTCCCGAACACACGCAGAAATATGGGAACAGAATGGCAAGGTGAGAGCTGTTGGCTCGCCCTCGACTAACTTCACAGATTTACATCAAGGACGTCAAGTCTTCGAACGGGACGTTCATCAACGGGGTGCGCCTCTCCCCCGAGGGTGTCGAGAGTGACCCCTACGAGCTTAAGAGTGAAGACATGGTTGTGAGTTGCGCGTCGGAATAACGCTCACGTCTTTAGGAGTTTGGAATCGACATCATCAGTGAAGACAACCGCACCATCATTCATCATAAGGTCTCTGCGAGGGCGTATTGCGTGTTTGGCCCGGAAGACGCCGCCTTGAGCGCAAGGTGAGTTTTGAGTACTTGCTCTGGCTGATATCGAAGGGAGCTCGCGAACTACCAGAATGACACGCACAACGTCCGGAGAGCGGGCGCAGGAAGCGGAGCCGCCGTGAACCCTTTAAGTCACATGGGTCCCCCAATCATGAGTGCTGGCGGAAAGAGCGGTCTCAACTTCGATGACGTCTTGCACAAACTTCAGGTAGGTGGACAGGAATCGGCGACGCTGATCGCAATCAGGATGCTCTCAGTCGTAGCAAAGAGTCTGGTCAAGAGCTGCAAGGCTTGACGACAGCCATGACAGACGTGCAGGATACGCTTGGTGGCGGTCTGGTGAGTTACTTCTTCTGTTTTCTACTAATACGTAGCCTCCGTCGCAGAATGGAACAGCGTCTCAATACATTCCCCCACAGTTTCGAAACCCGTCCGCTGAAGCGCAAGCTGCGTTGGCTGGACCTCATGGACCCCAGGCTGCGGCTTTTATTTCTCTGCAATCGCAGATCACGGAAACGCAGGCGTCGTTGAACCTTCAGCTTGACAAAGTCCGTCAACTCGAAGGTCAGATCGAGCAGCAAGACGCCTTGAAACGGGAGATCTCCGTGGTCCGAGAGCAGATGGAGGAGAGCCGCCGCGAGATGGAAGGGATCCTTCTTCGCTCAGAGTCGCTGGATGCCAACGACGACGACGACGATGCCAGGAGCGTTGTCACTGTTGTGCCGGGCGGGGAGTCGGAGAGCCCACCCCAGGACGAGACGGCTCCTGAGAACAACCTCGACCAGGTCTCAAAGCAGGAGCTTTCGAACAGAATCCAAACGTTGGAAAGCGAAATGGCCGAAACTGTTCAGTTGTCCAAAACCCTTCAGAGCCAACACAGCGAAGCGCTCACAACGGTTAAGGATCTTACGGACCGATTGGGCAAGCTTGAAATTGGCATTGCTGAACGCGTTACTACTGCTGTGGAGCAAGCGGAAGCGCGCTGGGAAGCCTGGCGCTCCAAGTTCGAAGAGCGCTGGAAGCAGGAGCGAGCGGCGTGGGAAAGCGAGCGGGACCGTCTTCGTGGAATTGTCCGCGAGTGGGAGGAGGCGAGCAGGAGGGCTGCTGAGGAAGAGGAGGAGCGAGCTATGAACGAGCAGTTGAGCGAGGAAGATCTCGCCGACGAGGAAGATCCAGCAGAGGATGAAGTCGATGCTGCAGAGCTGGCGACACTGGCGGACTCAAGTCCGCGGAAAGCCACCAAGTCGCGTCGACGTCGTTTGAGCACTAAGACGGCGTTGGCAGTCCGTGGTTTGCGATCGGTTGCGAACGCAACTGGGTCGTCAACGCCCAGGGGCAATCAGCCAGTCGAGGGTGCCGTCTCCGAGGAGTCTTCAAAAGCAGCTCTGAACCGGCTCAGGCGCTCATCTACCTCTGCACAAACGACTGTCTATAACGAGAAAGATTCGTCTGAAAGTGGACGCGAATCGGCCGACACCTTGAGGGGCGAAAAGCTCCAAGAAGGTGACGCAGACGCCAATGCGCAGCGCAACCTTCCACCCGTGAGTTACCACTGAAGACTTCAACGCTAACGTGACCAGCAGTCGATCCCCATAGCCACCGTAATCGTCGTAGCGGCTGTCGCTGGTCTCATATACTATCGCCACCGCGATTAAGCCTGTGTCAATGTACCTTCACGTGAACAAGCAACTGGGAGCACTCTTTTCATTTCTTTCGGCCGGGAACAGGTATAACTTTTTTTTTCGGGATCACGGTCGGCTAACTACTGGGGCGGAAGAGGAGATCCCTCATCGCGCTCGCGAGGGGGCGAATCGCGGTCAAGGCGAGGCGAGTCACGGCGGCGAGGCGAGTCACGGTCTCTACGGGGCGAACGTTCGCGGTTGCGGTCGTCGTAACGATCATCACGAGGACGCCTGTCGTCGTAGCGGGGCTCGTAGCGCTCATCGCGCCTGTTATCGCGGCGATCGTAGCGAGGGCGCTCGCGGGAGCGTTCGCGAGGACGGTATGAATCACGCCCGTCGTAGCGACGACCATAGTCGCGAGGGGGAGGCCTGTCCCAAGATTCACGACCTCCGCCTTCCTGGGAAGAGTTAGGTTGGCGCTACTGTGAGGCGACTCACCTGGATTTCCAGCTTGACAGGCACACCGTGAATCTCGGTTCCGTCTAAGCGGCGGATGGCGTCTTCGGCATCCGCCATGGACGGGTACTCAATAACACTGATGTCAGGGACGGATATTGCACTACGCACCCATTGCCAGTGTTGCGATCAATGTCGGCGAAGGTGACGGATTCAGAGCCGTTACGACCAAAGTCTTTCAGATCCTAGGCGTGAGCAGCGAGAGATAGCCTAACACACCTGCCAGCTGGTAGCCTCCGAAATGCCCACGACGGAGATGCGAACTCCACGGGACCGCGGTCCACCACGGGGAGGAGGGCGACTTGCGTAAGCAATTTTCAAACCATTAGGCACTCACGATTCAAAAGCATCACGACGGCGCGTGTCGCGGGATGGCTCGACGATCAACCTGTCGTCAACATCCAGGCATTGCCAATCTTACCTTTCGCCCAGCAGGGGCTGCCCGTCAAGCTCACGGCAGACGGCTTCGACGTCCTTTAAGTCAGTGCGTTCATTGTAACAGCTTACATCAGGGCTCTCAAACTCGACGAAACCGAAGTTGGACATGAGGCGGACCTCCTTGATGCGACCGAGACCTTTGAAGTGATCCTCGACATCGGCTTTGGTAGCATCTGCATGTCAGCATTGAGTTGGGACTTGGTACTCACCTCGGGGCAACCGTCCCACGTAGACAGTACGAGACATAGTGGATGGATGGAGTTGAATGGGCGGAGTTGTGTTACACACAGAGTAATCTGCGGGGGGCGCGACCTGGTGGTTTGTGTGGGCCACCAGAATGGGCGCTAGTGTCAGGAGCGGCTTATCAAATGGTTACGTAACCTAGCGTGTCACACACCAATGTTGACGTACCTGTGATCGGAGTGCACGGAGTGACCGTGCCAAGATTCATTCCGACCTTTGAACCTCAATGTCGGTGTTGCACGTCGTACAAGATTACTCGAGACGCCCATCAGCGACAGAATCGTTCCGGCTTTGCGACCCAGCCATGGTGTTTTATTGAGCCTTACCACTGCTTACGCGTCTCTTTCACCCCACCATGAAGAGCGATAGCTGTTTGTCCAAGAGTTGGGCGAGGATCGTAGATTCTAGGCGGTCCGACAGACCCGATCTTTGGGTGAAAAGAAAAGGAGTGGTGGTGTGAGTGAAGAGCGACTGCAGATGCTGATCTCTCAGCATTGTGTTGGGTATATCGGTGTATGCCTTTTACGTTGCCATCGGCCGCTCCTTCGCACCGGCCATCCAACAACGTCGCGGGGCATACTACCATCGCGCTGCAGGCAGTACGGCGAACTGAAGTTCTCTCGCTCATGCTCCAGTCGGCTTGTTAATCGGCTTCATCATTCTGTGGCTCATGTTCATGTGGTCATATGGGGCTGTGAGTTTCTTCCTGCAGCGCAGCTAACCTCAGATCATCTGCACCTCGCCCGGTTATGCTAAGAACGTATGGCCCACCTATGGTTGTACTCACTCCGCAGGTTGTCCCCGTCACTCCGAAACCATCGATACAGGAGAGTCCAGCGAACATGGCCTCCGTTTCCCTCACAGATGGCGAGGTCGGAGATGTCGACGAAGCGGTCATGTTTGCTCCCACTTGTACAAGCGACGATCCCACGATTCGCTATGTACCTCGGCCCAATCCAATCGCAAACTTGGGTCCCCGGTGGTGCCAGCACTGCAAGATCATCAAACCCGATCGCACGCATCACTGTCGCCACTGTGGAACTTGTATCCTTCAATTTGATCGTATGCTCGGGCCGTTGATTTAGCTAACTCCAGATCACTGCGTTTGGATTGGTCGTTGCGTGGGCTGGAATAACCACGCGGTACGCTTGAATCGGGGGCCATCTGACCACAGGTGTTCGTTACATTCACATTCTGGGCCGGTCTATTCTGCTCGTATACGGCTACCGTGCTCATCGTGGACACGGCCAACTCGCAGAGCGTTGACGGGCAGAAAATTGCGATCATTTGCATGTAAGCGGTGAGCCCAGGCAACATCTGACGTCCAGCGCGGGGTTCTTGGCACTGTTCACGGCGTTCATGATGCTGCCGACCCATGTGTTCCTCATCATTAAAGGTCGTTCAACGGTGGAGTCCTTTCAGTCTTCCGCCCAGCTTAAAGCTGAGCAGGCCATGTTGGAGAATGAGTTCCAGTCAAAGTGTTTGACTGCCGACATGCGACGGGTTCGTCGTCAGTGGGAGGCCGAGTACGGAGGCGTTGCTGTGAACGACCGATGGGCATTTGGGAGGAAACGGGACATGTGGAGACGTGAGATGGGCTCCAGCTGGTTGGGCTGGCTGTGTGAGTTATGTGCAAGACCTTCGCTCACTATCAGTACCTATTGGTAGACCCCTGGGCGATGGAGTACACTTCCCGGCAAACCCTCGTTTTGGTCCTAATGGGGAGTGGCTGCCAATGAGAGATTGGCCAAAGGTTGTAGCGATATAGCTGGTATGAGCGAGTTCTCACAGAAGGAGTGTCGATCAGACTTCTGTCGATCAGCGAAGTTGCGTCCGTTACGCTTCCGTCTTTCACTTCACTCTCGTTGCCACTGACTTTTACAATCAACATCGACAATGTTCCGCCTGTTTCCGTCGTGCGTAGCCTTGTTTGGCCTCGGCAGCGTCCTAGGTCGGGGTCTAGACCCGGACCGCCACCTTCAAACATGGCCAAGACCAGCTCAGTATCACACAGCCGTTACTCAATTCAGCAATGGTGAGAAAATCCGCCACCCCAAATACTGACGCACAAGTCCTTGCCGAGCGCGCGGGCAGCTCAGATTGCCAGGTGGTGATAGCGCAGTTGCAAAAGGATGGCGAGACGGGAAGCTTGACGGAGATGGATAGGACAAACGGTGAGCGACTACCGGCCGACTGTCGCTGACGAAAGTTGCCATCTCCATGACGGTGTGTGCGATGATCTCTGCTCGCCAACCGTGCCCGAATGAATGTTTGCGATGGACTCCTGACGCTAACGAAGCCCCGACTATCTCGCGAGCTCTTCAATCCCAGTGTCTGTCGTGAGTCGGCCATCCGTAGACGCTTACCCCAGCGCTCTTCATCGCAGTCCTCAAGACTGGACGACATTCAACGGATACCTGAGTGATGCAAGTAGGCGATTGCGCCAATCAGTTGCTGACGACGGTTCAATTGTGGTCTGCGTTGACGGAGCAGTTGAGAACAGGTAGAAGACTCGGTTGACTTCACTGATGGCCAGAGCAAATTGAGAGACTGCACCACAACATCACACTGGAGAAAACGCGACTGCTCGGAGAGATTCGCACGGCTGAGCACAGAAGGGCTGCTGCATTCTCAAAGCTGCAAGAGTATTGGGACATGCAGCTCCGCGTGAGTGCTATCTTTCCATTGTACACTCACCTCAGTCTCTTCAGAGCACGATTGACGATGCGGAGTCCCTGTTCTCACGGATGCAGGCACGCAGTGATGAAGCTGTGGGCCGTGCAGTCACGGCACTTAGCCACGAACATCAGCAACTGCGCGGGGCATTCGACCAGGAGTTTCGTCTGTTTCGAGAGACTTTGGATCGCGAGCTGCATGAGCAATTGCGGGCCCATGAGCTCATGGTTAAACGAAAGGTGGTGAAAGGTTGAGCCCGAGCTCATGCCAGATTTCTTCCCAAATCGAAGCATTCCACCTCAACGTACGCTCGCAGCGATGCGCAACTCACCTCAGCAATCTCAAATGTTCGGTGACTACACTGTCCGAATCTGGCATTCCATCTCGTTGCTCTGTTCATCAGTCACAGAAATGTCAGACTTTACAAATGCGCAACTGGTGAGTCATCCGGAGAATATTCTTAACAGCCAGGAATCGCTGCGGTTTCTTGCTCACGATGCTCAACTCGCTCTCACCGGTGCGAATACCGTGAGTCCCTCGTCTCACTACCTAATGCCCTAAGGAACTGCAGATCGTACGAAAGAACACGGCAGCCTTGTCCCCCCACATCAGTCAGGCATTGCGGGACACTGAAGTTCTTTCCGTGAGTTAACGGCCGAGTCAAAACTGAAAACCAGCAACAGCAACAAATCCTGCAGGCTGCCTTGGTCGAGAGCTTGGTGTTAGCCCAGGAGGCGAAGACCTCACTCAAGCACCTGAACACCAGCATCGCATCGATCATAAATCTCGTCATGGCACCGTGGACCATCATCCCAGGTGAGTGGGTAACAGCCACGGACACTGAAGCGTTTAGCATGGTCAATCCTTCGGGTGGTGTTCGCAATGGCACCAAACGTCCTCAGATCTGCATGGACTGCCATACACGGCCTGTCGACGGCTACAAGTTACGACATGGTTTGTCGCCTCCGAAATCAACGCTGACGAAAGATACCCCTGCTTCTCTTGGGTAGATGGATGCTGCGTACTGTCTCAGGACGGCTTCGCAGGCCCAGGGGTCTATTCAGGCCGGAAGCCACGCAGCCAACAAGGTGAGCCGAATCCCAGCATTGTGCTGACGCCAGGCGTCTGAGCTGGGACAAGAAGCAGGCTCAGTGTCGTATCACCCGCCACCCTTATGAAGAACTCCACAGGCGCGTACAGGTTGGACGACGAGCGTTCTCCGAGGCGTTGTAGATGCTGGAAGGGATACAGAGAGCTCCGAATTGTTTATAGCAGAATTATTTACATACGGGCTGCACATGTGCATGGCTCCGCGCAAACAACTAGTTAAGGTCTATCTCGTCAAGCGTCTCGGCCGCGGCCGTGCTCGCTTTAGGCGGCGCATCACCGTCAGCGGGATCATCGTTTTCTATTTCCGTCGGCGATTGCTGCTCATCTGTGGTGCTGTCTTGGGCACTCTCGATTGCTGAGGCTTCCTCCCTGTCGGCATCGGCGTCGGCGGTGACATGCGGTTGTCCCGCGGTCTCGTCATCACAGCCCACCGGGGCAGACACGGGGCCGTCCGTGGAAGGCGCCTGAATGTGAACCACCGGCGTTTGTTTCAACGGCGACGACAGCGTTTGCTCGGATTTGCCCTCACTGTTCGCAGATAAGGGGAACTTGAACCCGCGGTCTAAACGGCCATCGGATTCAGGCTTTATCGGGCTCCGGGGGCGCCCCGAGCCTGATGACTCAGGTTCCGCGAGAATGGACATTTGTCGGTGTTCGAACAATTGGGTACGCGAAGACGGGCTCATGGCTGGCCCTATGTTACTCATGCGCGCGACAGTTTCGGGGCTCGGGGATCGGATAGTGTCGTGGTTGGAAGATCCGAGATCACCGGGGGTGGGCAGGGAAGATGGCCGCGAAGAGCTCGGGCGTCGGAAAGGAGCTGGTCCGCCCGCCGTGTCGATAGACTGTGTTGGCGCGGGTAGCAGATAGTTGGCGATGGGCACCAGACGCCGCTCGGCGGCCACGGCCAGCAGCCACGCTGGGCTGACTACCGGCAGGTTGGCAGCCAAGGCCTGGGTGTAGGCGTCGTCGAGGTGTCCCCCTCGTCCCGATTCGTCCCCTCCAGTCAGAGGAGACGAACAGACAAAGTGGGTGGTAGCGAGCTGCACGGCAGGGGCTTCGCGCGCATTGATCTGTTCCAAGCAGCCGCGCAATTGGTTGATGAGAGCTGGAGGTTGAATGGACCCAAAGGTAACATACAGACCGGTCAAGTTGCTATTTGTCAGCAGGGTTCCGCGGCCCCGACTTACTCCATGGTATGCGTCCTCACGCGAAGGAGATTAGATGTGAAGGTGCCGGCTGTGGTCTTCCTACATCGTCAGCAAGCAGTTAACGCTGGTGCACTAACAAGACCAGCTGGAAAGTGTATTCCTCGCCGCTTTGAAGACCGCCCGTCTTCCACTCAAGCTTCTCGTCCTTGGTTCCGACCTCGCCCCCTACCCGGCCCCAGCGCTGGCCGTTTCGATACATCTCCAAGCCACGGAAGTTGGCGCTTCCGAGGTTGAGAGGGTCCCACTCGAGAGCGACACTGGTCTGCGTTACGTTCTGGATCTTGAGAACGGGTTTCGAGGGCGAGGTAGTGCCATACTCCTCCAGAATGGATTCCTGTAGGGTTTCAAAAGCATCCCTCGACGCACGTTCAGCCTCCATATCCCTTGACACGGTGATGGTGAGGATTGAGCCTGGACCCAACGGCGGGTCCGTCGGCGACGGAGTAGGAAGGAGCAGCGAAGGGAACTCCAAGAGATGCGCATTTGGGCCGAGAAGAATAGCCTGCAGTCAGCGTCAACGACAACCTTTGGAGGAACGCACCATTCCCGCATCGAGCTTGCCAAGCGTGAAAGTGACTGGGTGTCAGCTGATCACGCGGTCCGCACGCACACTTTTCTGATTTCACGGCATTGAGAGAGCCGCGCTGGCGCGCCTCGACCTGCGACATGCTGTTACTGCTGGTACGCGTGAATGCCTGAGGAGTACAGTCTCGATGACACCTCGATCGTCATGAGACGTGTCGCTGGTACGGACATACACATCACGTGACCTACCATGAAGCTCAGACGCGTCACATCCTTCCTTGCAGCGAGTCCACACTCAGGCTTGCGCACAGGCACCATGGTCCACACATTTCAGCTGGCAGCCTTCAAGCAAGGCCACTGAAATCGTTTTGTGTATCATGTAGCAAAGTAAAGACGAGCATATCGCGTCATTGAAGGAACAGACGCCAGCACCGGGGGTCGATCGCTTGTAGGTGACCGACCGAATGCGCTGCCTCTATCCACTGCCATACATGGGGTAACACATCGCGTAGAAGATACTGCCAAGCGTGTGAACATGAGTTGCAAGCACCTTTGAGGTTGATGCATTACTGCACTCTTGCACGCACAGCAGTGGGATGGCACCGTCGCAGCACCAGGGTCGCCGGCTAGCGGGTGTCCGTTGCTGGACAGGCTCGTGTTGCCCTGTTGCCTAAGGCGGAAGCTTGCTTCAGCGAGCGCAATAGGACTCGCGCACCTTGTCACCTGCGCGCGCTCAACGCTCAGAGGCTCAGAAGCTCAGCTATCCGCTAGCTCAGATTCAGCATCTTCGGAGTGCACATTCGGTAACTGTCAAGTGTGCGAAGTCTCCGGTGCATGAAACTTGAGACCGACCCGCGTCACATTGTGGATACGTGAGTAATGCGAGGGTGAGCCTTATGTGCCGGCTGGCCGGCATGAGGGTGGTTGCGATCGAAATCGGGGCTTCGATGGCTCGGCACCTGAGCCACGGGGGAAGCGAGGAGCGAGAAGTGAGGAGGGGTCAAGCCGCACAGCTGAGGGTTCCAGCCCGACTGGTTGGATCTAGGCGCTTCGGAAATACTGAGGGAGCTGGCGTCCATGGCATGCAGGCATTTGATCCCAGCCCGCACGACCGCAGGGGGGTTGCGGACGACGTGCAAGGCTTGGATGGTACACTATTTGTACGCACGACATGGCGTGAGTACTTAAATGCATGGATGCCGCTTGGCCGGCACCAAAACCGGTAAGCGACTCATCGACTGCGGAACAACGGTAGACCATTTTTCAAACTTGAGTCAGGTCTGTCGGTCAGCTGCTCTGCCTCAACCGTCTGTCTTCGTTGGGCAGCATACCAGCCAGCCGGCGGAAACTTGGGCCGGCGGACTGGCAGACAGATGAACATGCGACGAGGTAGTCGGTCATACGGGCGTGCGATTCATGCATCGTGGCGCCTGCATCCCGCACGCAAGTCAGCACACGGCCACCTGGTGCGCAGGTGTCAATCAAGTGGATGGTGACCTGACACATAAGAACCGAGGTGCGGTGCAAGGGGGCGGGGGGAGGCAGGCGGCAGACGGGCTGGGCAGCGTGGGCTGGGCTGGGCTAGGCTCGCCCGGCTGAACTGGGCTGGTAACCTGATCTCCCCATTCACAATTCCGGCAAGTCTCTCCAACTTTAAGGCTCGTCGGAGGTCGCGATGGCTAGATTACTGTGTATGCACTGGGAGCCGGAGCCGTATCCGGTCGGGACAGGAGTGACCGCGTCGGGCGATGCATTCGAACTGCCACTGTGCATCGTGCATCTGCTTCATAAGGCATCGGCGGAGTGACGGTAGGCTGTGGGCGGCAGCACAAGGAGGCAAGGTCGCCGGGTGCGGATGCATGGCAACAGGAGGAAGATACCTGAACCCACGATCAAGGGCTCAAGGCACTGGAAAAAGCGCCCGCCGGGTAGCCCGGCCGTTGACGTTGGGGTTTTGGTTGGCGTGCAAGGCCAACATAGTGTCGGCGGCGGCAGCCCGGAGTGGGGGCGTTGCCCGCGCTCACGGGTCCAACCAAACCATAGGGTCGCTCGCTCGAAGAGGGGCGTACCACGTCGTCGGTAGTCCCGCTCTCACCATCCGTTTCTCACCATCCATCCCCTCGCCTTCGCCATCCACCCCTCCGACGGTATCTCGTGCATTTGCAACGCGCAGGCGCGTCATCTCCGCGGGTCCGCTGCACGACTCGATCACTCATAAAACCGTCCCTCCCTCTCCTCCACCTGACCTCCGACTCCGGCACCTCCGCCTGCCCGCACCTCTCCCAGCGGTGCTCCCTCTTCTCCATCCTGCACTATTCGTTCTCTCTCATTTGTTCAGCGGATTGATTTTGTTTTTGGTGAGTTTCGCTCAGATCAGATGGAGTGAGGGGTTCGCAGAGGACCAGTCACCCTTCGGCGGGGCGGACAAGTCCACAGGGGTGTGTACTCCCAACGAGGCCGTGTAGAGGCAGAATCGCCCGTGGTCCGGTCTGGATCACCTACTACATCCTCCATTCGCCTGTGCAGAGGTGACATGTCTCATGAACTTCGCGTGCAGATTGCGAGCGAGTTTTTAGCGGTGGATCAGACCCCTTTGCGCTCAGTAGAATCGTGAGCTAACTGCAGCAGTCCTCCTCGACAGCAGCTCGTCTGCACCGCTGTCGTTTCGAACATGCAAAGTGATTCTGATGAGGGAAGCAGCCCTCTGCCGGTGGGTAGCCGTATTCTGTCTGGCGCTAACGCGAAGGCTCCCCGCCAAATCATTCTGAATGCCCCTAGGGCAGCCTCGGACGATGATCTGACTCCGGAGCCCTCGGACAACGGATTAGATGACGCCGACGGAGAGGAGGAGCTGGACATGGACAGTGTACGTACTTACGAGTTCAGAGAGTTCAAAGGCACTGACGGAGCAGCGTCCGGCCGATAGTGACTCTGACGACGCTCTCATGTCTGAAGACGCGTCTGAGGACGATGGCGACGAGGACGATGACCCAGACTTTGGCTCCAGCACCAAGCGCAAACCGTCGAAGCCCAAGGCAGCCAAGAAAAGTGTGTTCAAAGCTGATCAGTGCTAACTACAGCCCCGGCTCACTTCCCCTCGAAGCGACCCTCCTCCGATTCGTCTGACGAAGACTACGCTGCCAAGTCGCACAAGAAAAAGTTCTTCGAGCGTTCGGGTGGCAACTCCCGCGGGACATCAACTCCTGACACTGCGTTCGATTCTGATGGCGCTTCGTGGCGACGAGGTGCTGCCCGCAAGGTCGTGACCTATAACGAAGCCAGTGTCGACTATGGGCTTGACAGTGAGGGCGATGACGACGTCATGTATTATCAACAGGAGGCGCGCATCGGTGAGTCCTGAGTAGTAACCCGCCCTGACCACAGACAACGGAAACGCCGACGAGATCGACCTGGTCCTTTCCCACAGTCGCGACGAAGAGCACGCGAAAGACGAAAAGGACGTTCCGCAGACCAACCTCGTGAGTGGCTGCGAGTATCAGCATTGACAGGTAGCGATTCCACGTCAAGTGGAAGGGTTACAGCCACATCCACAACACTGACGAGACGTACCAATTCTTGAAGGGTTACAAAGGGTATGCTTAGCCTCAGCCCCAGTGCTGACCCCAGCTTCAAGAAGGTTGAGAATTATATACAAAAGGTGTGGCAGGTTGAGCAAGCGTTTCACAACCCCGCTCCGGACGCCAAGTGGAAGCCTTCGCGTGAAGACCTGGAGCAGTACGAAATTGAGAGGGAACGCATCCGAGACCTTCATGAGAGTTACAAGCAAGTCGAGCGCGTTGTCGGCGAGAAGGAAGAAGAGCGAGACGGCCAGTCCGTCACGTTGTTCCTCTGCAAGTGGACCAGTGAGTACAGCGGTAGTGTCAAGCTGACAGTCAGACCTTCAGTACGCCGAATGTACTTGGGAAAGTAAGTGATCTAGGTTGCTTGTGACCTGACTGCAGCGTACGACGAGATCAAGGATCAGGCTCAAGACGCTATTCAGGCTTACCATGAGAGGATGGCGCGGCCTACTGTCCCGGCGAAAACTCAGTTCTATCCCATCCACAATCGCCCTACGTACCAGAAGATCGCCGAGGACCCAGAATACTTGAAGTGCGGAGGCGCACTGAAGCCATTCCAGCTCACCGGTCTCAACTGGCTCGCCTACCTGTGGTGCAAAGGTGGACACGGAGGCATGCTGGCGGACGAGATGGGATTGGGCAAAACTGTTCAGTCGGTGAGCTTCCTGTCGTACCTCTTCCACACGCAGAAGCAGTATGGCCCGTTCCTCGTCGTCGTTCCCCTGTCGACCATCAACGCCTGGCAAATGCAGTTCCGCACTTGGGCACCTGACCTCAACGTCATCATGTACATGGGGTCCGCTGCTTCCCGTGAGATGATCCGACAGACCGAGTTTGGTCCGCTCAAGAACCTCAAGTTCAACGTGCTTCTCACGACGTATGAGTTCATCCTCAAAGACAGGCAAGAGCTCCAGCAGATCAAGTGGCAGGCTCTCGAAGTTGACGAGGCTCATCGTCTGAAGAACAGTGACTCTCAGTTGTATGAAGCGCTGCAAAGCTTCTCCACCGGTTTCCGCCTCCTCATCACGGGTACTCCGCTGCAGAACAATGTCAAAGGTGAGTGGCGTGTCAGTATCCGCTGACTTTAGAACTGCTCAGTCTTCTCCACTTCATTGAGCCAGAGCAGTTCCAGTTGGCCAACGACTTTGAGCTTGGCGACACTGAGCAGGAAGCCAAGATCAAAGCTCTCCACTCGCAACTGGAAACGCTGATGCTTCGTCGTCTGAAGAAGGACGTCGTGAAAGAGCTTCCGACCAAGTCCGAGTCCATCTTGCGAGTGGAAATGTCTGGTTTGCAGCAGCACTACTACAAGAACATCCTCACCAAGAACTTTGCTGTCCTTAGCAAGGGTGGCACGCAGAGTGTGTCTCTCATGAATGTCGCCATGGAGCTCAAGAAAGCGGCCAACCATCCGTACCTGTTCGACGGCGCAGAGGACCGCAGCAAGCCGGTACACGAACAGGTCCGCGGCCTCGTCATGAACAGTGGCAAGATGGTTCTCCTCGACAAACTTTTGCAGAGACTAAAGGCAGACGGTCACCGCGTTCTCATTTTCAGCCAGATGGTTCGCCTGTTAGACATTATTTCAGACTACATGTCGGCGCGCAACTACACCCATCAGCGGCTTGATGGTACGGTCCCCAGCGACGTTCGAAAGAAGAGCATTGAGCACTTTAATGCGCCTGGGTCCCCCGATTTCGCCTTCCTCTTGTCGACTCGGGCTGGTGGTCTTGGTATCAATCTCGAGACCGCAGACACTGTTATCATCTTTGACGTTGGTCCAAATTTGAGAGCGAACACTGACAGACTAGAGTGACTACAATCCTCAGAACGATCTGCAAGCCATGGCTCGGGCTCACCGAATCGGTCAGACTAGGCATGTCAACATCTACCGCTTCGTGACGAAAGGAACGATCGAGGAGGACATCTTGGAGCGTGCGAAGCGCAAGATGATTTTGGAATATGCCAGTGAGTACTTGTCAAAAGCTCCTGCTCACTGCTAGTCATCAATCAGATGGACACAAGCGGAGGCCACATCAACGGGACGTCTACGCCCAAGGACAAGAATGGAGATTTCTCGAAGGAGGAGCTTGCGGCTATCCTCAAGTTTGGTGCCAGGTCCATGTTCCAAGCAGATGAGAACGCCCAGAATCAAAAGCTCGATGCCATGGACCTGGACGACATTCTCAACAAGGCGGACAACTTTGACACGGAGGCTGCCGCAGCACCCGGAGGTACCTCGTCTGGAGGCGAGGCGTTCTTGGCTCAGTTCGCCGCCATTCAGGATGTCAAGAACGATGCCGATGACCTGAGCTGGGATGACATCATCCCGGTCGAGGAGCGCGTGAAGCTTGACGAGGAGGAGAGTCGCGCCTTGCAAGAAGGGGAAGTCGGCCCTCGAAAGCGAGCGGCTGCACGTGCGCCGGGAGCTTACGAGGGCATGGATGAGGCTGACGGCGAACCCGTCGGCAGCAAGGCCGCTTCACCTGCTGAGAAGAAGCAAAAGGTGGCCGGGCCCCGGAAGAGCAACGCGCAACGAGCAATCGAGCTCAAGGGTACGTCAAATTTCGCTCTTTTGGCTGACAACAGATCGTGATCTCCGCGTTCTTATCCGTGGTCTGCAAAAGTGGGGTCCGATCCGCACCCGTTACGACACGATTGTGGAGGAGGCCAAGCTCACGTCCAAAAACCGTGTCGTTGTCATTCAAACGTGCGACGATGTTCTCACGCAAGCGGAGGAGGCCGTCACCAACCACAAGAATGAGCTTCGGTCGATGCAGGAGCGTGGCGAGACCATTTCCTCGTCCCTGCGCCAGAAAGCTATTCTATTCACGTTCCGTGGCATCCAGGGCATCAATGCGGAAACGGTCGTCGCTCGCTACTATGAGCTCAAGGCTCTCGTAGAGCACTTCAAGCGCGTAGAGGACATCGAGAACTACGCTATCCCCCATGATAACCTCAAGCCTACGATGAACTGGTCGGTTGAATGGGGACCAAAGGAGGATTCCAAGTTGCTCATTGGCATCTGGAAGTATGGGTTTGGCGCTTGGGAGCAGATCAAGAATGTGGGTATTGTCAATGTTCGCAACTGACTCTGCAGGACTCCGCCCTCGAGCTGCATGACAAGATTTTCCTTGAAGATCCAAAGGTCGTCAAGGATCCCAATGCGCCCAAGGCTGGAATTCCCGGCCCAATCCATCTCGTACGCCGAGGTGACTATCTGTGCGGCCTCGTTCGTGAATACGAGGAGAACCGACGCATGTTGATTGAGCAACAAGCGGTCATTGCAAGCATGCCTGTCAAGGAAGGTTTTGGTTACGACCACCCTCCCTTGCCTTTCAACGTCAGCGCCAAATCCGGCAACAGCTCCAAGGCGGACAAGGGCAAGAGACGCAAGACACCCGAATACACCGATTCGGAGGATGAAGAGAGTTACGAGTCGATGGACGAGGACGCTGTGAAGGAGCTTTTGCGGCCAGCGAAGCGACACCTCGTACGTATGCAACAAGAGTGCGCTAACATGCAGAAAAAGCTCAAGTCTGGCACCGACAACCTTAGCCGTGAGGAGAAGATCGCAGCTCTGAAGGAATGCGTCGCCGGCATCGGATCGCGTATCGAAGAGATTGTTGCTGAAAAGGCGGCTGAGGGGGCGGATTCCGCAAAGTGGAGAAAACACTGCTGGGTGTTTGCGTCCTTCTTCTGGCCCCGACAAGGCGTGAACTACTCTAAACTCATGGACATTCACTCCAAATTGGTGCGTCCTTTGTGCGAGGGGTGACTAACGGTAGACCAAGGACTCGAGCCCGGTGCAGAAGAAGCCAAAGACGAAGCGTAAGGGAGGAGAATCCGACAACATTGTAAAGAAGCGCGTCAAGACTGAGGCTGAGTAGTTACACATGCATAGAGCATTATATGAATTCTGTTCACAGTGATGGTCCATGATGACTGGCACTCTGGACGAGTGCGGAGTCATCGAGTCAGCCAGGGTCAGGAGCAGGGGACCCACATGAGATTGATTCCGCTCGGAGGGGCGCCGGGTAGCGACAACTGCGGGTCAAGGAGGCAGTCATCTTGGCATCGCTCTGAATATCTCCTCGAACCCTAACCATGGGCCGTAAGCCTGAAGCCGACAGCTCTGGGCGCGAAGCCGCCAAAGCAACAGATGGCGCTGGTCCCTCGTCACAATCGACAGCCAACGGTCCGCGCCGAATCAAGGGCAAAAGAACTAGGACAGGTGGGTTGGCCGTCGGCTTTGCCCGGTGCGGCGATCCGCTCACTCCGCGAAGGTGTATACTGACGGTTCAGGTTGTCTTACATGTCGAGCACGCAAAGTGAGTTCGGGAGATATTCGGACTGACATGACAGGTAAAGTGCGACGAAGCCCCCGGCACATGCGGTAACTGCGAGCGCGTCTTACTTCACTGTCGATGGCCCGTGGTGAGAAACGTCCTCGACGAGCGGGCCGGCGTTGCGTCAGCCCCGACGGCCAAGGTCGAGCCCAGTGATCAATTGTCGCCATCGTGTAAGTTGAAGGTAATACCTCCTGCTGACGTTCAGCTGGTCCAATCCGCCGCCAACGCCAAGCCGCCTGTTCTGCGTGCCGGTCAGCCCGAAGCCGTTGCTCCCAAGACCAGCCGTCATGTACACGCTGCAGAGACCACGGCATTGTTTGCGACTACTCGTATGACCGCTCAGCCTCTGCAGCAGGTCCTAGCAGCGCCGATTGCTCGCCATACGAAGGTGATGGTGAAAACCGTCGCAATGGCCCTTAGTATGTCGCATCGCCTGATTCATCTGACCCCAGTCTCCATGGTATACCGCGCAACGTCGTCGAGGAGCACATCGAGGCCTTCTTTACGCACATATACCCCCTCCAAGCAAATGCCGTCGTTCATCGAGGTACCCTTCTTCGCGATGTGGCCGACGGAACGGCGTCTCGGAAGATGATTCTCGCTATCTGCGCCGCTGCAGCCCGTTTCGTCAAGCCTCCCGATGATACGGCTCCGTTCCCAATCATGGGAACGGCCACCACCCAGAGATGGGCAAATGAAGCCAAGGGTCTCCTCTTAACAGAGGACATGAATCCGGAGAGTATAGCGGCCGCGCTCATCTTAGCTAAGAACGACATTCACAGTGGCAAGGCGAGTCAGGGGTTTGTGCTCGCCGCCGTGGCCACACGGATGGCCCTCGCCTTGCAGCTGCACCACGAGCTTCCCAACGATAAACCTGCCACTGTGACTGAGCGTGAGACGCTGCGTCGGCTTATGTGGAGCTGTTATTCTCTGGACAGAATGATGTCCACTGGTGTTGCGGAATACTTAGCTGCTCCCAGCCTTTCAATCCGACTTCCATGCGACGACCAGCCCTTTGCTTTCGGTCTCAGCACAGAAACGCCCCGAGTGGCTTTGGAGACTGAAGCGGACACCCATGATCAAGAGGCTAACCCAGCGACTTTTGAGGGCGTGGGGCTGTTCGCACACTTTGTTCGTCTGCAGGGCATTCGAACAATGATTCTTCGGACAGCTCGCTATCGAGAACCGTCCGACTTGCCACCGTGGGATCCGGCATCACGTTTCACCGCCGCCGAGCGCAAGATCAAGGACTGGTACAACTCGCTGTCGCCTCAATTCCGACTGGACCCAGAGACCATTTACGCCCGCAAGTTCCAAAACGAGTTGACGCCTCTCGCCATGTTACACATCTGGTATCACTTAAACTACGCAGAGCTCACGCGGCCTGCAATGCCTGGATTCGTCGAATCTCTGGAGTCCGAGATATCCAACACGGCGCCGCCAGGATGGATCGATCGCCAGCGAGATGAATGCGTTGCTCACGCGCGAATGATTTCTGGCACACTCGCCCATGTCGCGAGCTTGGTGGATCTGGATTCAGTCGTATTCGGAGATCCATCGCTTGGAATCTGCGTGTACGAGAGTGTCCGCATCCGCCTACAACACGCCTTCTTGCTGCCTCCCGACGCTCAGTCCCTCGAACTCAACCAGCTTACTGCCGATTTTGCGGTCATGGCCAACGTCTTGCAGCGGGCTGGGAGGTACTACGCCAGCGCACGCTCTCTAGTGAGTTTTTTGTGCCGCAGGAACTGACCCCCAGTTAAGAGAAGCACGTAGGCTTTTGCGACGCCACGGTCTCGACGACGGAACTGTATCCGAGGGATCCGGCGCGGCCAGTCCTGTTGCTCCTGATCCGTGGTCTCGACGTGTCCGTACGCTGAGGGCCAACCATCTCGGCCGGCCTGCACCGAGCTATCCACCTCCGGGCAATAGTGGAAGCTACCCGCCGCCAACCATTTCGTCGTCCCAGCTCTACGGAGACACCTCTGCCCTTCTGTCGTGGAGTGGTGGGGTGGCAAGTGCCGAACCTACACCGCAGGGCCACAGCCCGGAAGAAATGGCGATGCTATTGGGAGAGCTTAACCAGGCCGCCATGCCCATGGGAAATCCTTTCAGCGATTTGGCGCAGTGGATGGCGATCGGTTACGAGCAAGTCCCTCTTGGGAGCACAGTATAGAACTAAATTTGCCGACTCCTCTTACTGTAGCTTATATGAATGTACTGTTCCTCTGTTCGGAAAAGCTTGGACACTGACTCACCGGGCCCGCCTCTCTTCCGTAGCCCTCCGGGGGAATGGCACGACTTGCATGCCCGACCTATTAAAGTGGCACCGCGAAGGAAAAAGGTATTGTCCATGCAAAAGTGTCCGTTGAATTAAGAGTAGGAGATCAGAGTTCGACCCTTGCAAGGGGCTGTACGCCTGGTGCGTCGCACTTGCACAGACAAATGCTTCCCGTGGCGGAGGCGGTCGCAGTGACAGTCTGCACCGTAGTTGCAGTGGCGGTAGCGGTGACAGTCTGAAAGACGGCCGATGTAGCGGTGACAGTCACTGAGGATGTGGCAGCGGTGGGGCACTGAGAGGTCGAAGACGGCTTAGGTTCCTCAGAGGTAACGGCCGATGAAGTCGCGCTACACGAGGCAGTGGGGTGCTCTACGGACGACGGAGGGGGAGCGCTCGAGGACGTAGGAGGAGGGGCGCTTGACCAAGAGGGTGTGGCCGACTGCGAGCTGGTTGGGATCGCATCCACGGGGACGGCGCCGAAACGAACACTGTACTCGCATGTGTCGTGCATGTGTCGGCGGATGCGCCGGGCGGTGGAACGGTGATCTCCACCTTTTCTCCGGGAGCAGCCTCGGTCGTGAGAACCTGCGTCGGGCTGGCGCTGTTCACCGTGATCTCGGAGTTTGAGCCGGTAGACTTGTTCTCGAGAATGGCATGGAGGTTGACCTTGTTAGCGGTAGAGAGGAGGTCGATGGTGACCGCAAGCTTCTCCTTGGATTTGGAGGGCGAGTAGGTGAAAACAGCATTTGCAGTGTCCGAGCAGAGGCCAAGAGAGGTGACGTTCTTGACCGGGCCACCTGACAGAACCATTTCGAGTCCGTGGCAGCGTCCATCGTTGTCCGTGATGCCGTTCTTGAGCACCTGTTCGACAAAGGAGATCTGTGCATCGGCCGATGAGATGACCGAGGCAGTGCCGCCAGTAGCAAGAACGGCAGCCGCAAGCTCCTTGACGAGCTCGGGGCCGGCAACTGTTGTGGTCATCCTTCCGACACTGCCACCAAAGATGTTGTTCCAAATGTCGCTGAGAAGTCCACCACCGCTGGTGGTGGCCTTCGGGAGCGAAAGATGGCCGCAAGAGACGCGCACGCCAGCAGCCTTGGCCTTGGCGAGGATCTGTAGACGCTGCTGCTTGCACTGCCACTCGGTGGCTCCGATAGCACCGTCATCAAGGCCATCGGTGAACATGACAACACCGGCTCGGTCCACCTGGCTACTGCCAACCCTGGCTATCTGGTCCAATCCAGCCCTCAGACCGAAGTAGAAATGGCCGGCAAGGCAGAGGCAGCGTCTACGAGCAGTGAGAAGCCCACGAGGAACTTCAAGTCGAAGGAGTGTGGTGAAGGAGTGACGGGGTTGCGAGCGAGTGCTGTGAATCATGGCACTTCGCACGTCGGTTTGTATGGTCGTCCAGACCTGTACAGGTTGCAGAAGGCGAATGCACAACAGCTGCCACAACGGCCACAGGTCGCTGGCCACAGATCGCTCCCGCAGAAGCGCAACCGAGGCTCTCTTCTAGATCGATTGTTCCGCATTATCCTAAGTCGTTCTCGGCATCATCCTGCACATCCGATGCCACATTCCAACGGTTCGAGTGGACAACAGAGAGCAATTTGCCTGATGTCTATTCTCGTTGTCGTCCCGTGAGGCGCACGGTGCTTTACCCCTTCAGACCATTGGGCTACGAACGGGCTGTTGAATGCAGAATAGCTTGCGACGGGTCGCTCAAGCCCAAGAATGGTCCTGAGGACACTGTTCCCCATGTTCAGAAACGCCTGGGCCTCCACAGCCTTATCCAGAACACTACCCACTCTCGCTGTCTAACCGGAAAAAGAACGCGGGGTCCTTCGTACCAAACTTTATCGGTCTCGCTGCCTTCTTCGGGGTATACAGATCCCTCTGGGACCATTCCGAGACTAGCGGCTCTCGGCCGGTCAAATCGCCGACTGCCTGGTGCCGCCCCATCCGGGCAACGGTGGCCCTCGGGCGATGAAAGAACCTGTCGAGTACCCCTAACCACCCGTGATTCCGTCGCGAAACCCGTTGGGGGAGGCCACAGAACTCACCGTGCCATCTCATCAGGGGATCGTTATCGCGCCACGGTGCCACCTAATGAATCCAGTTTTTCCGTTGTTCCGACATCAAGGACATACCGAGGTTGACGCGTTCAAAGAACATGTTGAAGAGCGTTGTCCTCGACGTCTCGGAACTTTCACGTGACTGCCGTCTTTCGTCGCACATGATTTCAGGCGAGACTATCCTACGTTGTCTGGAAAGAAAAGTGCATTGGGTTTGGTTGGCTGAAGAAGACGGCTGCGGCGACTGCGCACTCCGTGCCTGCTCACTATCTCGGTCCGCCAGGCGCTGATAAGATTACTTAAATAATTCACTACTTCAATACAAGACCTCTACGACTTGCCGCAGACCTTCTTGGCTTGCAAGTAGCAAGTACCAATATCAGGGGCACAGCGGGCGCACTGCCCGAAGGCATCCCAGATTGCACAGGTAGCCATGCAGTCCTCCGCCGCCTTACCAGTCTTGTTCGCTTGTAGCACTATGCGATCTCAGGGTGCTTGTCGCAGAAGGGTTTGCAATCATCGGGAATGGTGTAGGATGCCGCAAGGACAGCTGTGTGTCAGTATGCGCCGGGAGTGTTGCAGTACGGGTAGTGAGAACCGAAAGGGAGGCGAGAGAAAGGTACGATTGTGTAGAAGAGTTTGCCGGTGTTGGGGATCGCGCCACGGAGGGTAAACACAAGGCCTAGCGTTATATACCGTGCTGATTCTGGTCCATACCTGCCCACCGACGACGTTCGGCGTCCGCTCCGCGTGTGAGGGATGTGAATGAGCAAACCGCAGAAGCGATCGATGGTTAATTGCTGTTCGGTCGATGTTTTCGTTGTCCTCCATGTTAGCGCACATGCCAACGGTTGGCTGGAAGTGGAGCAGTATTCAAGGCCCAAGATGCAGCGACCCATGTGTACCACCGAAGAGTTATGGGGAAGCAATACCTGACATATTGTTGGGCAGCCAACTCTCACGTTCTCTCAAGACCCAAAGAGGTTCAGTGAAAGCTCACCGGAGATCGAACGCGTCCACTGCAGATTCCCGGTGTGCCCTCGGTGAGGACGCCGTCCAATCCACCGCCTGAAGGGTCGTTTAAAGACTCAACAGGAGATGAGTGTCATGGGGATTCATCACAGGGCTCACTACTGTGGGGACCTTGGATAGGTGCCAGGACAGATCTCCGGCATTGTTTTGATACACTAGTCACAACACTGTACAACATCATCATCGTCGGATCGGTCGTCGGGTGGCGATCGCGCATCTAAGGTATATCTATAATTGACGCCACTTTGGAACCAGCGGGCGCTTGGGTATCAACGGAAGACAAGGTGCTAGCTGCGCAGTGCCAGGTTCCTCACCTCCCATAATCGCCTCTCCTCCCTCCTATCCCGGTCTTTCGAGTCGCCAGGACGCGTGACCCACCCACGCATTTCGCGGCGGTGGCGTTCCTCGGCAGCACGACACTCATTCCAGAGTTCGGTACTGACAGCATTAAGGGCGTTGGGGCGCGTGCGGTCCTCCCAGCTGTGCGTGCTGATCGTGGTTGACTCGGAAACGAATCGCGATTGCGGAGTCTGAGCTGTTGTGGCAGAGGGGATGGAGGACAGCCCGATACTAACGAGTTTCTTCCCGCTGATGCGCAGTGTCGACGGCTCGTCCTCGTCATCGGCCATCGAAGCAAAAGGATCCTCCTCCTCTGTCAAGGAGATCCAGCACATTCGTACTGGGTCAAACTTCATGTCGCCCACGATCTTCATTGGCGAGTTGTGTGTGGGAATGTGCGAGATCAGAGCAGGGCGAGAGGATGCCACAACGTCGAAGTCCCGCAAGATCGCTTCGTTGCCTTCCCATCGTAATGTCGCGGGGTTCCACACCATGTCGCCAACAACCTTGCGCTCGTTAACGCTGCCGAGATTTTTGATGAGCATAGCGGGCTTGCGCGGTCGACGTTTGCCCGACTTTTTTCGCTCTCCGCTGTCGACACCTTTGGGGAGCTTTTCATGACTCCGCCTACCAAGACGCCCGTAGGCAGGAGCAGGTGGTGCACTGGTGTCGACGAGGTCTTCGATCGAGTCCAGCTCGCTTCCGTCGCCCCACTGACGCCGCTTCGGCATCTCCATTTTACGCCTGTGCGGAAGGCGTTGCTTAGCGAGGGAGCTTGATGTTGGCTGCGTCAATCGGCTGATAGATGGCAGGTCCGCCTCACGGACGTGTCCCGCAGCAAGTGCGTCCTGCATGCTAGCTAGGGACTTCTTGCGCACCAAAGTCGGAGATACACTAGGCTGCAGGTGGTGATACGACTTTTGTTGGCGGAGGCGTGATGGCGTGCTTGGAACAGAGGGCGGCACCGGGGGAACGGGGATATCGCTGAGACGCGTTCTGCTGGAGGCCCGCGAGAGCGGGACGTGCGGCGAGGTTGGGCGTGACTTGGAGCGATCGCGGTAAGGGTTGTTGCCGCGAGAGATGCTGGAGGCGGGCGATTTTGACGGGGGCCGTGGAACCTCGAGCGGGTCACGCAGTTCCTTGTGCTCGGCGCGCTTCGTCGTGCTAAGGTTGAAAGGAACGGGGACAGTGCGAGCTCGCCGGCTCTCCTTCAGCCGTCGCTTCGACAAATCCGCCCTGGGATCCTCCAGAACAAGTCCTTCTTCGAAGTCGTGTGTCGGCGGAGGTGGCACGTATTGCTGTCGTCGCTTGCGGTTCAATATAGAATTCAGCACACTGCCCTTCTTCTGAAA
This sequence comes from Trichosporon coremiiforme, assembly GCA_039545355.1. Classification (NCBI taxonomy): domain Eukaryota; kingdom Fungi; phylum Basidiomycota; class Tremellomycetes; order Trichosporonales; family Trichosporonaceae; genus Trichosporon; species Trichosporon coremiiforme. Next base: position 960,617 of record BCJJ01000007.1, read on the forward strand.
CAGTTGCTCTGGCAGTACGAGTCCAGACTCGAAGTCCTCCTCTTCCTCCAAAAAGTCCTCTGCCGACTTCTTGGTGTGCTCAAGACCGTTCGAGGAAACGCTTGTGAGCGAGGTGTCAGAAGGACGCGTGTCTGGGCTGTCGTCAAACGTGAAGGTCTTGCGGCCCGACGTGCTCGGCGTCGACGGCGAATCCCAATCGGTCGTGACCGTCGAGGCGATAGAGCTTCGCGCTCGCAGCTTGGGCTGCGAAGATTGCGTCGCGAGGGTGAGGTTGGTCAGGCTCAGAGGAAGAACGAGATCGCCCTCTAGGTCATCTTCCTCTCTGAGGCTCTTGGCCAGAGCTGATGTTGGCTTCAGGGTGCCACTGCCGGTACCGCTACTGCTCAGACCGGTGCTCGAGCTCAGTTTGATCGTGGCTTGGGCGTCACGATCACGTTTCAGAGGCAACATAGCCTTGAGAGTTGCGCCCGCCTTTAACGTATCCTGGTCCTCGTCATCGTCAAGGTCGTCCAGGGCATTGACTCCGGGAAAGTGTTTTGCTGATGATGTGGAAGACAGATTGTGCAGTTTGGCTCTCAGATCGGCGGCCGCGCTCGCTCCAGCCCCAGAGTCAAAGTCGACATCGTCCTCCCAGCCCTGCTCGATGGCTCTGGCGCGCGCCTTCACTGCGCCCAACGGAAGTTTTGACGCGGGGCTGACGGGCGTTTTTGAGCTGCTTCCCAGTCTGGTGATGGTTCCGACGCCGGCCGGTCCTGTACCCACGACAGTGGAGGGGATGTTCTTCGTGAGGGAGTTTGATGTGATGCCTGTCTTTGGAGCTCTCGGGGTGGAGTTAATATCCGATTGGGAGAGTAACAGGGCTTTGGCCCTGATGGTGTTACCCGGGTTCAAATCGAGGTCGTCGAGATCGTCGAGTTCAAAGTCGGCATCGTCAAAGTCGACAGTTTTCACGTTCAATGCGGCATGCATTTGACGGAGAGGCGATCCCACCGGGCGAGACAGGCTGCGTGACGTTGAAGAAGAGCTCGAAGTCGAAGCAAACGACAGGTCGAAGCTCGGGTCATCGGTCCAGTCATCCGCAGCGCCGCCTGAGCCGCCTAACGGCGGAGTGGTCGACATTGAAGGGTGTGTCGAGCTCTCGAAAGGTGGTGCGCTTCTTGGAGGTCGAGTGGAGAGTCAGAACGAGAACGCGTGGAACGGGTAACCAGCTAGTGCAGGTATTAAATCCCCCGCCCGCGCTCCTCGAAGTCCAAGTCGAAGACCCAAAAAAGGTGACCGAGAGTGTAACGGCGGTGACGTTGATCGCGACCTAAGCTAACGGGCCGTGGTGCGGTATTGTTTAGGGCTCGGGTCGAGTGCGAATGATGAGGCGAGGGAGAATGTCGCGTTTAGTTGGAAGATGCGTGGGTGAGTTCGTACAGTCGTGTCGTGTGTGCAAGGTGTCGCGGGGTGCGCCCGCGGGGCGATGACGGATGGTCGTGAAGAGGGGGAAGACGGATAAGTGTGGAGCGGGTCAGTCGAGAGGTCGATGAGGATTGGAGGAAGGGTTGCGGTCGTGAATGAGAGACACGAAACGATCATTGTCACAACATGTCACGCCTGCATGCATAAGTGAGGGCTCGCTTAATGAGACACGGCCTGGCGCCCAGGAGCCCAGTGGCCCAGGTAGGCTAGTGGGCCAGGAGCTCAGGTATCAGGAACGCCTGCCACTGACGCGTATCGCATCCTATTCCGTGCCTGGACCCCAGCTGCACCATGCATTGGGTGTTGCACTTTGGAGTCCCCGGCCTCATAGCCCTTGGAACTTAAGCCATGACGGAGCGTGTCGACTGTAGCATATACTTTGCAGTCGGCATCGATTGCATTGTAAACTGCCTGGCCAAGTCGACCGTGCCGCGCGTAACAACGATGCATTGCTCCCAGGACGCATCGTCCAAGGGATCTACGCCTCAGTCGTGCCTATTGTGCCTTCATCATGGCCTGCTCTTCTCTTGCTCCGTACCTTAGCGCCTTTGCGGTGGGCGAGAACTCCGCTCACTCAGCCGGAGACCAGGGAAACCCCCGCTCCGTCCATCCCAGCATGCGCTCCGCCTTAGAGCAGTCATACAATCCCTCGTTGCCGTTAAAGTCGCACTTCCAGTCCGTGACCTCGGGGAAGTGCTCCTTGATCAGGTTCTTTGTCGGCTCCTGTCGCACAGTCGTAGGTGCCACGACGAAGAAGGCTTCCGAGGTGCTGTCCGGGAACGTTGATGCTGGCGCCGTCAAACCAAGCAGGAAGGCGCGGGCGGTCTGACCCTCAGAGGTCCACGCCCAGAGGTCGTTCGCAAGCCCACCCGTCTCGGCGAGCTTTTCAGGATCATAAGCCAGCGACTCCGGAATCACCCAGTGCGGGCGGATACACGCCACGCGCATGCCGTGCTTGCGAGCAAACGCGCGCGCTTGCAGCTCGAGTTGCCTGCAGATCATGTCAACGTCGGAGCATGTGGGGCGTGATGGCGTTAGGCTGTCCTGGGATACCTGGAAGGGCGTTTCGTCCACGCACGGAACGCGCATTGAATTGCACACTGGACCATCGGACCAGGCTGCGTGGCGCATGTTTCAATGTTCACGAGCGGCTGTGCGCGTCACGCCTCACGCTGCATCCAATGTCCAACGCAAAGCGGCGTACCAGTGCGCCAGCAAGCCCGTGCGCCTCACAGGCGATAGTCCAGACGCCTCCTGGTTCCATCCCGTTGGGCTCGGCCCAAGCCGTGTGCCCACCAGCACAGTCTGTCAGAACCTACAGTTTGGATACCGAGTACGCGTCCTCTGGGTCGCATGGGTGCTCCTCGTCGAGCGGGAGGTAGTGCAGCGTCGGGTGCTCTGAGAACTCTGAGCCGTTAGCCGTGTCCTGCCTCCAACACACTCAGCCCGATGGCGTTGATGCTCGACGCGAGCGACACGCGCTTGTGCCCGAGCTCAGCAGCCACATCCAATGCGTTCCATGACATGACCGTATTCCAGTTGTGGATGACCTGTGTGACGTGAGTTTCCGCGCGCGCCTTCGGGGTAATCAGATTCACATACATGTTCGGCCAGCTGCGAGCTCTCTGGCACGCCCTCCTTCTTGAATACAGCTGCGAGGTGGATCAATGCGTCGCTTCCGCGCGCCGCACCTAGGAAGGCGTCACGGTTCTTCAGGTCGGCTTGCTTGTACGTGAAGCGCTTGCGAAGATCCTCATCCACATCGCGCGCAAGCAGGGCCTCAGCGCCCTGGTCCATCCCGATCACGCTGTGACCATCCTTCAGCGCTTCGAGCACTGTACGCTTCCCGACTTCGCCGTTCGACCCGGTGATCGCGATCGTGAGCATTGTGTTGATGTGTCAATGGCTTCATCATCGTCACTCTTAAGACGTCCAGACAGATGCCCACTTACACATCCCGATTGCTTCCGCGCAGCATGTGTGACTGACGACAAGTCCGGATCATGCTGCAATTGAGATGCTGAAAGTGGTGGTCGGCAATTCACGGTAAGCTTCGAATCGTGCCCCAGTCAAACCTTGGCCGATAAGTCGGGCGTGTCCAGTACGTCTCGTGGTCACGATCTGATAAATGTGGGCGGGATGTTAGCCGCAGGGTTAGCCAACCATGCAAGGATAGGCATCATTGGGCCAGGCATCACAACCAGTGTCAAATCGTTAGGAAATCACATGTTGTCTATGATAAGAGATTATGATGTTACAAGTTATTATCTATTAGGTCTGGCTGCGACGCCTGTCTAAGCTCGTCTTCGTTGACCTGAGTCCCGTGAGCTGCGCATTCTACGAGAACGCCTTGGGGGCGCCCTCCTTGAGTGCAAGAACAGCCTTTCCAGTATCGGCAAACTTACCGTCGAGTACGGCTTCCGCGACTTGCACAGCCTGTTCTGTGACAGCCTGAGCCCCAGTCTCGCCGGCGTTCGTCATAGCCTCCTTCACGCTAACACCCATGTCCTGCTCCAGGACCTTGCCCACAATCGTGCTTTCTGACACGGTAGTCTCTCTTAGCGTAGCGCTCGCCTCCGCCCCCATTTCGCCGAGGATTGTGTTCCCCACGGTCGACGTCGAGGAAGTCATCTTCGGAGTTCCGACATGTCCGGGAACGGGCGATCCTCGTCCCATCGCTTCCAGTAAAGACTTTTCTGGACTGGGTCAGCAAAGCACATGAAAGCCATTGGGCGTGACATGTTTGACTGACTTACCAGTGGTGTGGACGATGTTGCGCGCATTTGCCTCGGCTGCTTCCTTCGCAGCCAGTGGGTTGAATGCGGCTTCGGCAGCCTGGCGCGTGACAGCGCCGGCTTCAGCCGTGACGGTGGATCGGGCAGCGGCGATAGCCTCTGTCGACACCATGGAGGCCTCTTCTCGAACGGCGGACATCATGACTCGGGCGGCCATCGGATCGTGTTGGTGAGAGTTGCAGTGGTATGTGAGCTCGTGGGGTGGGCGGCGATCAGGTGGCGAGCGGGTAGTTACACTTATATAGGACCTGGCCGTGATCGCCGCCTTGCAGGCCAGGCCAGCTGCACCAAGATTGACGTCACGCCACGTGCAGCCGAGACGGCCTTAACCGTCTCTGGACATGGCTCAGGCGCCGTGCCCTGAATCAATTACCCTTTCTGGCATGCTAGCATGCCTCCTGAGTTCATGAGCCGGTGGTCGCGATCACTCTTCCTGTCCGCTGAGCTGGCGGATGGCATGTATGGCTGATGGCTGGGTTAGAGAGCCTGCAAGCTTGCAGATTCTCCTGTCTTGTGGACTGCGACAAAGACCAACCCAAACCAAAGTCTCTGCAGTCAAATGCAATCGTTTCCTGTCCATCTGTCCTGCTCGTCTGCTCAGTCCAGTTGCCAGAGTCCACTAGTCCACTGTTCTCCGGCGCGGTCTACGCCCAAACGCACCGGGTCTGCAAACCTTCCTCACGTCACGTCGGTGGAGGCCGCGCGAGGGAGTTGTTTGTGTCACGGCGATTCGGCATTATGAGCGGTGGCACAACCCACGTGGGACTGCGGGGTCTCCAGCCATGACTTTGAAGATTTCTGAATCTCCAGCGATAGCAGCAGTCACTGGCAACATTCCCTTCACACCCATCCCCCATGGCGCGCCCGAGCAAGCAATTCAAGAAGTTTGCTGCCTCAGGCAAGCTCACCGACACCATCAAGAAGCGTCGCGCCACCAAGGAGAAGAAGAAAAAGTTCGAGGACAAAGTTCAGCAGCGCATCCACCAGCGCGGTGCGCGACGACCCGAGCACGAGCTTAGCGACGACGAGGCCGGCGATGACGACGGCGACAAGGTCTCGAAGGGCCCGGGAGGAGGAAAGGCCGGCGGTGTCGCCAAGACTGTTGATGAGCTTTTCGGTGCCGGCGGTCTCGAGGTTCCCTTTGAGGAGGGAAGCGACCTCGAGGACCTGAGCGAGGCGGACGAGGACGAGGATGAGGATGAGGACTCTGAAGGGCCGGAGGACGATGACTTTGACGAGGAGGCGATGAAGAAGGCGATGGCGGCGCTTGAGAAGAACGACCCCGAGTTCTTCAAGCACTTGAAGGCCGAGGACCCGGAACTGCTCAACTTCGGCAAGGGTAAGAGCCGTATGGATGTGGACGACGATGACAGCGAGGTCGAGGATGAGGATGAGGAAATGGACGAGGACGTTGCCGACGAGGTTGTTGCCCCGCGCAAGACCGTCGTCACCATGAAAATGCTGCGTGGATGGCGAGAGGCCATGCTGAAGCAGCACTCGCTCCGCTCCCTCCGCAAGATGCTCATAGCCTTCCGCGCGGCCGCTCACATGAACGAGGACGAGGGTGAGCAGGGCGACGGACTTGAGACCAAGTACACCATCCCCAGCGCCGAGGTCTTCAACAGACTTGTCCTGACTGCGCTCAAGTTCACTCCAGTTGTGCTCGCGCACCATCTGCCCTACAAGACTCTTCCCAACGGCCGCATCCGTCTGCAGGCTGCCAAGAAGTCCGCCCCCGCGAACCTCGACCGTCTCATCCTCTCTCACTTCTCGACTCTTCTCCATCTCATCAAGTCGCTTCCTACGACTCCCTCCGCGATCAGTGGTGACGACGAGGCTGATGCCGGCTCGCTTCTCGCGACCGCCGTTGCCGAGAGCGCGAAGCTAATTCCCTGGATCCTGTCCGCCCGCAAGCACCTTCGCGCCTACCTCAAGGTGCTTCTCGACCTGTGGTCGTCAGCTGGTGACAGCGTTCGTATCGCCGCCTTCCTGGCGGTCCGCAAGCTGTTCGTTGCCGGTGATGAGGCTGTCAAGGACGTTGCTCTCCGCAACATTTACCGCGCGCTCCTCCCGCCTATGCGCCTCACGTCGGTCCACACCCTGCCGTCGATCAACCTCATGAAGAACACGGCTGCTGAGCTGTATCAGCTCGACCCGCAGCTCGCGTACCAGCATGCGTTCACCTTCATCCGTATGCTCGCCGTTCACCTGCGTACCGTTGTGCGCTCAGCGACTTCGGGTAAGGGTGGCGAGGATGGCCAGGCGTTCCGATCAGTCTACAACTGGGCGTTCGTCCACTCGATCGACTTCTGGTCTCAGGTTCTCGCCGGCGCGGCTGGCACTGAGGCGCAGGCTGCCCGTGGTGGTCTCGAGTCGCCGCTGAAGCCGCTCATCTACCCGCTCGTGCAGATCGCGCTCGGTGCTGTTCGCCTTCTCCCGAGCAGCCGCTACTTCCCTCTCCGCTTCCACGTCATCGCATCGCTCATCCGCCTCGTCGCCCAGACCGAAACTTACATCCCGCTGTCGCCGTTCCTGCTCGAGATTCTCGACTCGAGCGAGTTCCGCCGCTCGAACCCGAAGAAGGCGACGCTGAAGCCTCTTGACCTCGCGTACGTCATCCGCGCCCCCGCGGCCTACCCTAAGACTCGCGTATATCAGGAGGTTCTCGGCGAGGAGCTCGTGTGGCTGCTCGCCGACTTCCACGCCCAGCTCTCGAACCACATCTCGTACCCCGAGCTCGTCCTGCCCGTCATCGTCAGCGTGAAGCGTCACATCAAGCGCGGAACGGCCGGCTCGCCCAAGGTCGCGAACCAGCTCAAGACGCTCGTCGACAAGCTCGAGGCGAACCGCACGTTCATTGAAGGCAAGAGGAGAAACGTCGGCTTTGCGCCGCGCGACCGTGCCGAGGTTGCCCGCTTCAAGGAAGGCATCAAGGTCGAGACGACACCTCTCGGCACTTGGGTCAAGGTCCAGCGCAAGGTCCGCGCACAGAGGAGGAAGGAGATTGAGAAGGCTCTCCGCGAGCAGGAGTCCGACGACGAGGAGTAGAGCACCCCCACACTGTACGATTACTTCATAGAGATGCAACAGCACATGTTTTACTTGGACTGAACGGCCCTCGATCATCGCCCAGCGATGCGTGCTCAGAGAGGGAAAATCGAGCGAGCCGACCGCCGGTCGCCAATGTCTCACTGCAAGGGTAGAGCATCGCAACAGATTGCAATGGACTGCCGCAAGAGTGTTTTGCCCATCTGGGCAATACGCGCTCCGGCTTACGATAACAATGATGCGGTGGACGGGGCAGTCACAGGAACAGAATTGGAATCGCAGGGGTCCGGCGTTGCGGATCGACCACTTTTGGCAGAACGTGATCGGTCTGCCATGGGTCGCCCACAATAAGAAGAACACACGACGCCCAAAGCAGAAGTAGTATCTATCACGGAGTATCATGCATATTGAAAAGCGTCTTGACCCAAAGCGCGGTACTCAGGGTGCGAGACGGTTCACGTCCCACTTGCCCTCTCCGTCCTTCGGACGCGAGTACCTGAAGCGGTCGTGAAGGCGCGACGGCTGTCCGGCCCAGAACTCGAGCTCGCTGCGCTTCGTTAGCGCTGCTGTCTGCGTCGTAACTCACAATGGCACCAGCCTGAATCCTCCCCAGTGGGGCGGGCACGGGACCTGCTCCTGTCCCTCAAACTTCTTCTCAAACTCCTGCACACGCTGCGCTAGTTCCTCCTCGCCGACGGGCCGGGACTGTTCCGACGCCCAAGCGCCGATGCGAGACCCGCGCGGTCGAGAGTCAAAGTACGCCTGACTTTCCTCGCGGGAGAGCTTCTCAACGCGGCCGACGGCACGCACCTGCTTACTCGTTTCCTTCCAGTGGAAGCTGAGTGCAGCGACGGGGTTCTCGGCGAGCTCGTGACCTTTACGGCTGTCGTAATTCGTGAAGAAGATGAAGCCTCGGTCGTCGACCTCCTTCAGCAGCACGACGCGAGAGGACGGGACACCCGACGCAGTCGCCGTGCTCAGCACCATCGCCTCGGGCTCCTTGACGGGGTAGTGGCCGTGCAGCGCCGCCTCGAGCCAATCCTTGAAGTACTGAATCGGGTTGGCGGGCATGTCGCCCGCCAGGAGGCGCTCAGCCTTGTACTGGTTGTGGGCAGTCAGCTTGACGCCAGACGCAGTCGCTTGCGTCGCGGTCGGATCGGATGAGTTGGGGGGCATGGTGTATGTGCGAGCGCGGTGTTGGGCGGGGTGGGGCCGGGCGGCGGAGGGATGAATGTGGGCGGAGCAGGTAAATGGCGGATGCAGGGTAAGGTTGGTTCGGGTGCTGGAGCTCAGTGTGCTGCGAGAGACTAGCAGCCGCCTAAGCATGAGATAGCCTTTCGTAATCGAATGGGAGTATGGGAGAGGACAAAGATAAAGTCCTCGAGTCGGCGTACGGCCCAGCGGGACACGGCCGGGCCCGACTCGGATTCCATCATAACTCGGTCATTTCGCGGGCGGACACGTCCGGCGTTGCCTCGGGCCAGGCAGGGGCGGGAGTATTTTCTCACGGTCACTGAATGGAAGCCCTTCCCATGCAAACAGCCTAATACGTCTAATTCGACTTGGCTGTGCGGGTCATGCTCCGATGCGCGACTGATCTTATGCTTTCATGCTGCTCTCACGCCCATCCCCGTGTTCACCCCTGCGTACCTGCAACTGTCCAGGAAACCTGGTAGCATCCTCTTGTCCCTCGTCCCGATCACCTGGCTATCGGGATTGGTATTGGTGCTGCGCGGGAGTTTGTTTGTTTCCTCCGCACAGACCAACGCACACACGGACGCCCCCGACGCCTGAACGCCTCCCCAACTTCTGCTGCCTGTGTGCGTGCCGAGAGTGAGCCGCACTGTTCGAGAGCCAACAATGGACCCACTCCCTGCACACTGGCTGCTCCAGGTACTACCCCCAAGCAGTACCAGTACCTTGCATGCCGTACCCATGGCTCATGTCAACATTACTCAGTCTCGGTAGGTTCATACCCGGCCCCTGATTGATCTGGCTGGTACGCTGCTGGTTCGCCTGCTTACGACCAGAGGAGACCAGAGGGATATAGAGACTCCTGTGGCGCACTACCCTCGCGCCTGATTTTTATGTCACTGCACGGGCCACATCCCTTTTTCTCCGCCCGCCTTTAGGTTGCCCCTAGGTTGGGATATTCCGCCTCAATGCGCGCCAACGTCCGCGGGACCCAATCAAACAATGAATTCCACCGATGACATTACAGCATCCCATACCAGACACATTTCCAGTCCTCGTGCGCACTTCCCTCCTCCCTCGCGCTGGATCGACGGCACACCGTCCGAAGACATCTTCGCCCCAGGACAAACATGCCTCTGGACCTCCAGGTACTCACAGGAACTCAGAGGTACGGGGCTTGACAGGCTTGACAGGCTTACTTGGGCTTGCTTGGGGCACGCCTGGCCTGTGCAACCTGTTCTTGAGCGTTCTTGAACCCTCATTGTTCCCTTATTGTTCTCGTTAGACCCTATCGTGACAGTACCGAGATTGCGAGAGCGTCAACGTTCCCAACGCAATGAGCGGACCGTCAACCTCGGTAGCTCGGCACCTGCATGCTTAGTGCCAATTGACTATTCTCAACACATACACAGCTTCCTTCATGACTTTGCATTTTGTAAACAGTCTTACCTCCATCTCTGCCGCATGACAATCTGAACGGCTCATATCGCACTATAACCCAACGCCTCGCCGGCGCCATCTACGTCTTCGCCTCTCCTTCACAACGTCCAGCACGATAGCCTTAAACGGAGACCATCCCAAGCAACACCGTCGACGACGATGGTTCGTCGACTATGGTGTGCTTTCATCGGGTGTCCCGGACCCATCGACAAGCGAGCAGGGGTTACGCCAGATGGCCAAGAGCTGCCCGACTGGATGTCTTGGTCCTCGGTGAGTTGCACAGCAAGCACATGAGTTGACTTGTTTACCAGCTCGTGACGGAAATCGCAGGCGAAAGAGTGACCACTGGGCAGATTGTCAATTTACCTCTGACCTGTGAGTATATTCCAAGTTCTGTCCTCGGTCAATTCAGTCTGGGCAAAGGAAAAAGAAAACAAACGCGCGCGCGAGCCCCCGATCAATCCCCGGCGGGATGCACAGCAGGACATCGATGACCCCATAAGCCTTTTGGACCCTTTCCACACAAATGCACCTGGACGCCTCATCTTGAGCATTCCTGATATAACACTGTGGCTCGATGAGTTATTGTCCCGAGACCAAATGTATCTGAGGGTTCCCGGACTAAGCTAGAAGCGCAGAGGGATGACAGAGGAACTTCACGCTGACAGCATAGACTATGGCCCGAGTATCCCAATGGCAAGTGGATGGGCCTTCGGGGGAACGTCTTCTCCTCCTTCCACCTCCTTACCAACAACCGATAGCGCGACGACCACCACTGGCGGGGCGGAGACCTCAGACAGCCCCAACACTGGCTCGGCCACCGCCACAACAACCTCGAAGTCCTTTTCGGCGAGCTCGGCTGCGTCCTCATCCCAGGAAGCGTTCTCATCCCAGGCGGCGTCCTCATCCCAGACAGCGTCCTCATCCCAGACAGCGTCCTCATCCCAGGCTTCATCCATGCCCTCCCAGACAGCTTCGTCGAGTGGGTTGTTCTCGGCCGACGCTTCTTCCTCCAAGTCCGAATCTGCCGCCTCGATTTCAAAATCTAGTGTCACTTCGACCCCCTCATCGTCGTCGGCATCCCCCTCGTCCTCCTCAGATTCGACGTCGTCAACGGCTGCATTGCTGTCGTCATCATCATCACTTTCATCGTCGGCACTCTTGACATCGTCGACTGCCTCGTCTCAAACTTCTCTCTCTACCCCGGGTTCCTCTTCGTCTTTCGGGTTGATTCCGTTATCTTCGTCGACCACAGCATCTGTATCATCCATCTTCTCGCTTACATCTTCAACGTCAATCACGCAAAATTCATCCACGGCATCTTCGTCTCTCGCATCTTCGTCATCTTCATTGCTGTCATCGTCGGTATCTTCCCTCTCGTCATCGTCGCGATCGTCGGCCTCACTAACAGCTTCATCCACTCATTCTTCATTGTCGTCGCACGTGCCACCATCGCCTGCTCCATCGTCTTCGTCTGCCGGGGCTGCATCGCCGAGAGGGGACAAGGACTCCTCACCCGATGCGGGTGTCATCGTGCCCGCCGTCGTGGCTCCTGTGCTGGGCGTAGGAGTGATTCTGCTCGTCCTAGCGCTGTTCTGGTACCAGCGGCGCAATCGACGCTATGACTCGGACGACTCGTTCGGAAGTGGGGGTGTCCCAGAAGGTTGGAGTGGCGTCCCCACCGACGACCCTGACAGCCCACATTCACTCGCGCTGTCCGAGAAGCACCGCAGCTTCGGGCACCCGGGGATGGCAGGTATCGCCGGTGTTGGAGCTGGGGAAGTGCGGATAAATGACCGTCCGCCTCAGATTGGCGACGAAGTGTTTGGTGGTCCTATCGCAAACATCCGCGACTTCGAAGACGACGACCGGAGCGTGCGCACAGAGTCGACCGTCAGCGACGAGCAATCGGCCCTACTCCGCTCAAGCCGAAACGGGTCGCAGGTGTCCCGACATGGCTCGCGGTCGAGGACTGGGTCTTTAGGCGACTCACTCGCGTCCATTAACGCGAGCACGTCGTCCTTCGGCCGACTCGCCGCCACAACCATGGGTGCGGCAGCAGGTGGCCTTGGCATCTTGCGCGGTCTAGGTCGGGGGCAAGTCTCATCGCCATCAGCATCTCACGACTCGCTAAACTCGCCAGACACGCCGCGAAATGTCAGCGGAAACACGCTCGAGAAGCACATCGGCATGGGCTCCCCGATATCTCGTGAGCGCGAGGGGTCGCTCGGCACGTCGTACCCGTCCTCTACAAGACTGGGACTTCGATTGTCGCACGCAAACTCATCGGGCGGCCGCACGCAACCGAGCAGCAGCGACGCTCGGCAGTCCTCGATGGACGACGACGACCTATTCTTCAAACCACCGCACGATAAGAATCGATTTTCATCCTCGACGCAGGAGACCGAGTACATGACGGCCCACTCGAAGAGGTCCGGTTCTGGCTCGCTTAGCTCCACCAGTAGTGGCAGCCACTCCTCGAGCTCGGGGAGCAAGGGGTCCAAGGGCTCCTTCCCGCGGAGCACGAGGAGTAATCGAGTGAGCACGATTCCAGAGGAGAGCACGCCGATGCCAACGTCGCATATTGGTGGGCCAATTGCGACTGGAGCCGGCGTAAACGTCAATATCGGTCAAGCGTTGGGTGTACACCCGAACGAGAGCCAGGAGACGCATGCCTCAGCGGCCTCGAGCTACTATGAGTCAGCCGAGTCTGGGGACTTGGCAGAGTTCGGTATGAACCGCCGGCATCGTGGGCCGCGCTACGCCTCTAACACAAGTGTCGACACGTTCGGCGGAGCTTACGAGGGCAGTGCACACGGCGAGGATGAAGCAAGCGCCGGGCACGTGCCGTCCCTCGGCCGTGGAAGTCCTGCTCGAATGAACCGTGGCCAGAGTCCCGCGGGTCCCATTCGACGCTGGCCATTGGGCGCAGCCCCGCCCGCATCCCGGAGCACGGCAGCCCGCAGCTCGATGCCAGCGTATATCGCAGCAGCGGCTAACGCGGCTGCGGTCAGCAAGCGTGCCTCCCTTGACAGCGCGCGGACATCGTACGAGCGACCCTCGACGGATCGCCCTTCGATTGATCGGCCTTCCATTGAGGTCCGGCAACCAACGCTCGAGTCCGAGTGGCAGCTCGAGGACAGGCCAGGTGCAAGGAGTCTAATGCAGCCCCTAGGTGGCGTCAAGCGTCATGCAGCACCGCCGGACATCACGACAGGCGGCGTGGTGGGCGGCGACATGATGTTGAGTCCGTTTGGGCCGACGACAACAACGCCGACAGGAAGCACCTTCAGCCACGCCACGCACACGGACTGGACGATGTCATCTGGCAACGTCTCGACTGGCCCTTCGGCAACGCGCAGTCTGGGCGATCTCGGAAGTTCAGGCAGCGCCGACCGGCCGCGAGTGCAGTTGTACAATGACTTCGGGGCCATCGACAAGGCTTCGCGCTCGGCGCCGTCGCTGAGACCGAGCGACTCCAGCGCGAGCGACCGCGGCAACCGGCCAAGGAATCGCAGTAGACTTGCCCTCGAGACCACACAGGAGTCGGCCGAGCGCTCGGAGAAGGAGCAGTCGAGCTCCGGCGAAGAAGGCGGACGGGTACGCGGTCGCACGCTCTCGGGCGCGTTTGCGTGGCTTTCGCGCCGCGGTCAGTAGTCAGTCAAAACAATGTTTGCTACACATACTAGAATAATATGCACACCGTGTACACATTCCCAGTCTGCTCGGTGCCGATGGTTCACAGCGGTATGTTTGAGATGCTGAAATACCCATTGATTCAGAAGGATTCTCACGATCAGACTTGGCGAAGGCAGTGCGGGACAGTGCGGAGCCACCCCAGTTCGCCAGATCCAACTGGCCGGCACCGCGCAAGACAAGGTCTTTTCCAGGTCGCCAGGTCGGCACCGCGCAAGACAAGGTACTCGATCCTATAGGTCCGCCAGGTCCGCCTTCAGAGACCTGCTCCGTGAATGTTACGGCTCGAACAATCGGGCATAATCGAGTGCGCGCTCCAGTTCACCGGCTGTGTCGGACGTCGTCGCCCATTCGCGACCGACATGCACCCGAGGATCAGGAACTATAGACAGACAGACCAGGCTGTGAATAACCGATGGAAGGCGACTGAAAGCATGACAGACGCGAAACAGAACCGGGGTTGGGGGGAAGCACAACACATGAGAGCACGTGAGCGGGATAAAGTTGGCTTTCCGCGGATCACGGCCGTGACTGCTTCAGTGCGGAGTACGTGGCGAGCTTGCTCAGCGTGTGCGACTGATATGATCCATACCACAGTGCGAGAATTTTGATTGCACAGGTGTTGATACTAAGGGGGCCGAAACAGGCTGCGGGTGACATTCACAGGCTAAACATCGCCGTAGCTGCCTGGCAACGCTGTTCATTACGCTGCGAGCGTACACAATGCACGCTCTGACGAAGCCCACGCCGAACGTCCTAGTGCGCTGCGATTGTGCACCAGGTGCCGACAGTAAACGGCGTCGTATCAACCGGCCGGCTGCGAGTTAAGTATAAGCGTCTAACTCGTATCAGAGGCTATATCAATATGGTTTGAAGGTGAGGGGGGGGGGGGGGGGGGGGGGGGTGTGTGGAAAAGAGAAGGGGGGGGGGGGGGGGGGGGGGCGCTGTTGTGTACAAGGTAAGTTGCATGGAGTGGGCCATGGCCCAGACTGTCCATGCACAGGTGTGCAGAAACCCGCAGCAGGCGATCGAAAGCCAGTGTTGAGGTCTCGTTGTCATACCACGCGACATGACATGGAAGGAGGGCACGCGTCGGTGTGCCAGATCGAGCAGCCGGGACGCTCCCGGCAGTGCCGCCTTGCCGCCTCCCTCGGCATCGAGGACAAAGTATACCGATGACGCGCACGCGACATGTCAGCGTGCCTTGCTGACCATACTGTGTTGTTTCGGTGGGAACACAGAAATTTTGAGGACAACCCTCGGCCCGTTGACGTCTCACAGTTAGTCACCCACAACCCGCATCTGGCTTCAGCGAGCCGGGGTGTGCTAGATTCCAGGGGGCCGCGGCCGGATCGGGTATCTTGAGCTATTTCAGTCATTAAGTGGAGCGCGTCAGTCAACGAGAGCAACCAGGCGTCCATAGATCTTGGCGTGAAGCGAGTCGATGGCGTTGCGGATATCTGGAACGAGGGTCGCCGGCAGATTCTGTTCGGGGGAGTGTACGAGAGAACGGTCTGTTGTGAGCCACATAGGTCTGGTTTAACCATGTGAGAAGGTACGAGAGGACCCCGGTGCTTCCTCAGCGCGTTTTCGGGAGCCCGGTGTTCTTATTGTGATATTACGAACATATCAAGGATAATTGCTTCCATGTTATCCTGGCGGACCTGCCTTGCTGCGCTGATTTGCGGTGTAGCTCTGGACCTCTGGGAGCGCTGGAGATATATCGCCTGCATCGGCGGCTGTCCACGCGAAAACTGCTGCGTCCTGGCCGTCCTGGGTTCCTGGGTGAAGGCCGAAAAAAAACAACGCGTGGGCATGACCGAGCCCAGCCCCGGCCCGGACGGCCAGGACAAGTAGGATACGCTACCTTCCCGATCCGTCCTTTGAATGGGATCTGCATCCTGTGTACATTGTCGGGGCACGGTGTATGGGTCAGGCTTGGCTCTTGAGGGACTTCTGATAATCGGTGAAATGGACACTGGCCTGACCCCAAAGCCTATCCGTCGTTTACTGGTATCAAGGTCCTTGCGATGCTAGCCTTGTGTCACTTGCTGACGTCGAGGCTGCCGTGAACGAGCCTCAGACGGAACGGAACGCAGCAAATGACTCATGAGGAACGAGGCTGAGCGCTGGACAGTTGAGAGTTCAAAACACGAGGGAATAGGAACTGGGGCTTGCGTACGGTGGGACTGACAGCTGCATGTTGCACGGCGTGCGCCGGGCGCTGCGTTCCTGTTTGCGCGAGTGTCTTATAAGCGTTGCCGCTTCAGTCGAAGAGATGTCGCAAGACCCGCAGACGAAAATCTTGCAAGGTTTGAGGGACCCTCAGGACGTGCCTTGGGCCTGACGGACCTGGCGGGGCCTGAGCCTGAGTGGACCTGACCTCTGACCCATTCCGCCGGGGCTCGGCCGCCTGCACGGCCGCCTGTCTCTCCACGGCTCTGGACCACCGAGACTCGCGATCACGGGCGCACGGGCACCGGGACAGAGCGCGGAGCAGGGGCTAGGCGGGGATGAGGTTGAGACAGCGGAGGCAGCAGGCAGCAGGCGGCCGGCAGACGAGTGTCGGAGTAAGCCTGACCCCTTTTCGACTGGCTTACATTCCGTCATGATGAATCAGGACCGGATAACCCTCAACTTTTTTCAACGAGAAGGCTTCTGGCAACAGTCTCAGGAGTGAGAGACGCTCTTCTGTGAAAAATCGAGGGCTACACCACAACCCGGTCGGGCCGGTCAACTCACTAGTAGCACGAACGGCCGCACACGCTGGTGTGTAATGATGACACATCGGTGTCAGTTCGTATGGACGGCCAGTGACGCGAGAGCACCTCGGATTTTCTTGCTTCGTCCTTAACGGCATCGGGGCGGGCTGGCGCTGGCGCTGGCGTTGACAGTACCCGTGGGCTTGTGACAGTCCTCTCAGTGGCTCTGGCGCTAAGTAATATGTCGTAACAGTGGCGCCTCGAGCGTGCGAGTGCGAGGGTTCGCACGTCGGTTTGGCTTGGTAGACATGAAGCCTTCAGTCATCGCCCAGTCATAGTTGACTGAATCTCATGAGCAAATAGGCGATATTAAAGTGGCTTCGCTGTGGCCGGGTGGCCGCCACGCACAGCCATGGCTGGCTAGGCCTGCTGCTGCGCCGCGGCGGTGTCCACGGTCCAAGCGGGCGTGCATTCGCGCATTCAGCAGTACTGGCCTACTGATACTCTTGGAGGAAGGGATTAGGATTGGCCCCAGGGCTGGCAGGGCAGGCAGGGGCAGCAAGCAAGTTCTCGACTCTGCTGGCTCCACTTTAGCGTTGTCCGTCTTGCGGTGGAGGTGCCGGCGATGTGCGATGCGGCCAGTGCGCCGATGCCTAGGACGCTTGGGGGTGTGTGCCGTGGCGTCTCAGTTCGAAAAGTTTGTCCTAAATTGTCCTGAGGACCAGGAAAAGAGGGTCTCTCGGTTCTAGAGAATCGCTATCAGCAGTCTCGAGCGTGGAGGGTTCGGGGTTGAGCCTGGCTGTCCGGGGATCTGGTACGTCCGGACGAAGAGCGCGCACGCTTCGGGGCGCAGGGAGCGCACGACTTGCAAAGGGGTGCAGCCAGCGGAAGCTTATTGCAGTTTGACCCTTTACATAAGTCTAGAACATTATCTCAGGGGGCGCAGGCATGATATCTGAGATGGCCCGGGTAGAGGTCGCAAAAAGGGGTCTTTGGGTTGTTTTTACCTTTTTCGGGACCCTGAGAATCCTGGATCAACGTTTCTATCTGGAGCATGTGCACACCACCACCATACCACCGCCGACGCCGACGACGACACACGACGACGACGACCACAGTGGACATCGCTAGTTTCCGTCAACATCGCTTCGACCACACACCCGACCGGCGACCACCTGCCTAGGACAACTCTGACAGCCCTCGTTTTCTACACTAACCGTCACCGACTCCCACCCTCCCACTTCTTATTATTGCCTGTCTCCTGCTCACCATCTCCCCTCTCCTTGTTATCCTTCACCACAAGAGTCCGTGCTTGATCCTCCCTTTCGTCTTCCCTCGCCCCGATTTAACCCCCACACCCGGTCTTTCTTCCCATCAGCCCCGTGTATAATCAACGACGACATCATCGCCTGACGCTTCCATCATCAGCACATCAGCACCCCCCTCAGTCTCACTCAGCTCCGCACTCTCGCACCAGCACCCGACCTCATACCCGACAACGTCACACACCTAGCGATCATACAACGATCAGGTAGGCGCAATCGGTAGCGACCTTGCCACTTCTACACACACTGCGCCTGCGACCCTACGACAGTCTCAACAGGACACGCCAGTCATTCCATTCATCAGAGTGATTGTCGCCTTCCCTCCAAAGCCTCCACTCATCTGATCACCGGATCATCCGTTCCATCGATCCCACCACGCCCACTACACGTCTGCACCACACGGGTCTACGTTTGCCGCCTTCTATCGACAGCCTACTTCACCTCATTTCTGTTCTGCAAGACGGCTAGTTCTACTGGTGTGTAATGTCCTTCTTTTCCAGTGACACGGCCTCCCTTGGCACCTCGACCGAGAGAGCACCTAGCTCCCCCGCTCGCAGCACACTCCTTGTCTGTGCTCTCGACCTCTTTAGCAACAACCCTCATTATTCTCACTTTCATTCGACCATGCCCTCTTCCCCAAAAGCCCCAACGATGTCGAGGCAGCAGGCCCCGCCGCGCTCGTACTCTTTGGCTGCCGGCATCGCTGCAAAGCTCAGCCATTCCACCAATGCCTCCCTCCCCGACCTCCCTCGCAAGTTGCCGTCGGGCATCGATACAAATTTCCTAACTCCCGTCTCGAGCGCCCACTCATCATCGACGACCCCGGCCTTTGGTCCTTTCTCTGAGTCTGAAGCTTCCTTCTACACCAGCGCTTCGTCGGTTGACTCCTCGTGCGAGTCGTCAGACGGCCTCGCCAGCCCTTGGCCTAGGAGCCTCAGCGGTCCCGGTGGCAAAACCGTTTCACCCGCGCCCAGTGTCCTCCCCGTCGTCGTGCGACCAGACTCCCTGACTTCCTCAACAGACGAGGAGATGTCCACGCGATCAGCTTGGACGACTTCGCCAGTCCGTCGTCACTCTTCGAAGCGCTATGGCTGGTCCAAGCAGCCCTCCGAGGCTTACCCTGTGCCCGTCTCGCCCAATGCCAATGCAAGCCGGTACTCGGTTGCTTCCTGCCCGACTCCTAACTCGCACACTTCGGGACCGTCTATTCGCGTGTGCGAGTCCTCTCGCGGTGCTCCTCGACTCTCCTTCGTTAGAGACGGATTGGAGTCATCTCCGCAAAAATCGCATGCCTCCGAGTTTGGCGTCAAGATGATTTCCTCTCCGTTTTCGAAGGAGCCTTCCAGCTCGGGAGAGCCATCACCCACGGGTGCTCGCAAGCGCCGTCTCAATGCTCTTCGCGGGCTCGTTGCTAACCTCGACTTTGCCCAACCCTGGAGCATCGTTGACCAGCCGCATAACGACGAGGCCGGCAAGTATGTCTGGGCTTGTCCCGGCGACCCCCCTCCCCAGCTCGAATTGTCTTTAGGGACCAAGTTCGACGGCAAGTTCGACGTCGAAGAGCCTACCCCCACCAGCCCTGACCCTGGCTCGCCCGTCGAGTCGGATACGGACTCGCAGTCTTGGGGTCACAACAAGTCGAAGGCTTTCAGCCGCTCGCTCATCTCGGTTGTTCACGACGATGAGGACGACCTTCATTCCAGCCAAGAGCGGTCCATCTCGCCTCCCTTCCCCCTGGTCGACCGACCCGCCAGCACTACGCCTCGCGCGGCTCCCAAGAAGCTTACCCCGTTGACGAGTGCATCTAGTACCCACCTCGTACCGCCCAAGGCTTCCGCCTTGGTTCGCTCGACCTCTCGTCTCCGCAAATCAGCTTCTGCTCGTCAGGTCCGCGAGCCTCCTCAGCCTCCGCGCCAGCGCCAGGAGTCTTTCCACGTTCGTCACACGGGCTACACTAAGAGTACCCGGCCTGTGATGCCTCGCGTCGAGACCGGACGTACCTGGCGAGAAGCTCTCAACGATAGCGACGTTTACCAGAATATCGTCTCCCAGGATGACGGAGAGAAGGAGGTCAAGCGGCAGGAGGTCATGTTTGAGTTTTGCGAGACCGAGCACGCTTTCGTGCGCTCATGCCGTGACGTTCTCCGCCTTTTCGCTCACCCTCTCAAAACTCCTGACGGAGTCTGGATGTCGGGCATTCCTACACACGCCTGTCAGCTGTTCGACCTGCTGGAGAAGCTCACAGACACCCACGACAAGTTCGCCCGGGCGCTGCATCGCCTTCCTCGCACGAATGGCACTGTGCAGGTTGGCCAGTTCGTGACTGCTATGCGCCCTTGGATTGAGATGCTCAGCTGTCATGAGCCCTACATCGCCGTCTTCCACCCCGTTTCGCAGTTCCTCGACGACGAGACGCGGAACGAGATGAGCAACTATGGCGAGTTCCTCCGTATGCAGACTCGCAACCCTGCCATGGGCGCCATGGGCCTAACCAGCATGCTCCTCAAGCCCATTCAGCGACTGACGAAGTATCCCTTGATGCTTCACCGCCTGCTCGACGCCACCCCGATGGGCCACTCCGACCACGACGCCGTCTCTGAGTTAATCGAAGCCACCGAGACCGTTCTCTCACACCTTGAGACATGCAAGGCACGGGAGGACGAGTTCCAGCAGCTCGTGAGCATCCAGCAGCGTTGCGAGGGTCTGCCGCTCGACTTCAGGCTCGCGACTCGCGGCCGTCGCCTTTTGGGGCACGCCCAAGTCATCCGTGCGTACGCAAAGGATCCGGTGGCGCACCCCGGGGCTCACTTCACCCGGTCCCACACCTTGAAGAACATCCGCTCGTCGCTCCAGTCTGCTCTCGGCACGGCCAGCACTACCGACCTATCCGCCTACGCGGGGTTCACTTCGTCCGACACTTCGGAGATCAAGGAGCGCCCCAGCCGCCGGTCGACCCGTGACTCTACCACTACCACGTCCTCTGCTACGTCAGCCACCTCCTCGACCCAGTCGCTCGCATCCTCCTTACCCCGTCGCCCTCCCGTTTCGCGTGGGGCCTCGCTTCTCTCCACCGACGGAACAACCCCTCCTAACATGACTTCCATCCGCAAGGCTCGTCGTGACGACGTTTACACGATGTTGATATTCAACGATGTCATGCTCATCGCGCAGCCTATGGCCGACCGTGGAAACCTGTTCCGCTCCAAGAAGTCTGACCTGGCTCGCCTGCGCTTGGTCCCGGAGGCCGAGGGGGGGCTTGGCAGTGTTGACGACATGAAGATGCTGGTCGGGAACGGAACTGCCGAGCAGTTCGCCCTCACTGTGCGAGGGCACCACGGAGCTGTCAACACGACGACGTACGCCCTGGTTCCTCCCACTTCTTCCTTATCGCGTAGAACGCAGCGAAGTGCCGCGATCGGAGGCGACGGGATCGCCACGGTGGACGATCTCGTCGAGACAATCGGGAGCATGACGCGTTGAAGCTCTCAACTCCACAACCACAACCCAAACCCAGGTATATTCTCCCACTGTTGTATAGCATAAAAAAAGTCCCAACAAACCGTGTTCTGTTCATCATCCTATCAAAAAGTAAAAGTAGAAGGGCGCTGGAACGTCATTGCACGTCAAGGTGTTGTCGGCGGATGGTGTTGGATCAAGAATGCGTTTTGCAGGGGTCACCATCAGACTCGAATTGTATTGTGACTTATAAGATGATTGTATGCATGAGTAGTCGCCTAGATCGAGGCGTTAACAAGCAAGCATCGATCGCGATCGATTCAAGACGCGGCTGTGTATGGTGCCAGGACATCTTGCGCAGATGCACGCGAGGGAGTGCTCGCCTTGCTTGGCTTGGCAACGGTGTGAGCGCGTGAGTGATGAGGGGTGTCATTGATCATTGAGCTGGTGCCGAGCGAGTGCACATGAAGGGGGCGGCTTGATGGCCCGGCCTGGCCTACCATGCCCTACGACGCCTTGCACGGGAGTGAGACTTACTGTGTGATGTGTTTTGATGTTAGGGTCTTGGTCTGGAATCGACACTGTAGCGATCACTGTTTGGCATGCGCTGTATAGGCACTGCGCTCTTGTAGCCTGTGGGTTGCGGGTTGCGGATCGCGGGTTGCATTTCTGCGGTTCGCGCGGCTTTCCGCGGGTTCTGCTCTTTGCTCTCTGCTCTTTGCTCTCTGCTCTTTGCTCTCTGCTCTCTGCTCTCTGCGGTCTGCGGTCTGCGGTCTGCGGTCTGCGGTCTGCGGGCTCTGCAACTCTTGTCATGTCGCCGTCTCGCGGGCCTGCGCGGCCTATGGTTAAACGCGCCTCCCCTGTCACCTGTTCTGCCGACGTCTTCCCTGCTTGTTCGCTCGCCTTGCCCGGCCACGCGTGCACTCCCCACTCCCGTGGTCGGTCGAGCATGCGACCTATTCCAGCATGCGCCCAGCATGGCCGTCTCGTTTGCGTGATTGCGTGCATGCATGTCCCTTGGGTAGGCGGACCGAGGTTAGACTGTAAACGCTGGGCTAGGCGAAACGCCATACATACCCCGCAAGAGCAGCATGCCTCCACGCTAAAGGTCTCGCTCAGCCTACGCCAGGAACACTAAGGGGGCCAGGTCTTAGGGGCCACACACGCTCTCATACACCATGCACCAAGCACCTACACCATACACATCTCGTACTCTCTCCAACGCTCAATTTGACTCCCGACCATATACCATTCTGTCACACCTCACCACGACAACGTACATCATCGACCCGGTGCTATCATTCCTTCATCCATTGCAGCTCGGCTCCATCCGCCTGTTCCACCCAGCATACATACCCAACTACGCCGCCGCAACCTCCCCGTCTAGCGCATCGGCCGCAACCCTGCCTCCCCATCATTTCGAGCCATGACGGACGTGACCGTTCCGGCTTCGCCTAATCGTGTGTTGTTTATCCCTCTTGAACTAACAGCAGGCGGGTCCAAGTCAGCCCCGGTCGTGCCGTCGCTGAACAGCCTGGAGCAACGAAGCCCAGAAGTGCGGATGCGTCCGTTATCCCTGCAACGATCGTCCATTCAGGGGGTCCAAGGTATGCAGGCGGTGGGGATGCAGCGCCGGGGGTCGCTGCCGAAGCCGCGGTCAAATTCCTCGTTAACGAGTTCCCGACCAGCCCCGCCGTCGCCCGCGCCCTCGCGACCAGCGTCACAGGTAATCGACAGCCCGACAGCAAGCCTCCACAGCATCCATGGCCTCACAAGTCCGGGCGCTAGCACTTTCGGGTCATCCCCGAGCGGAAGCACGTTTGGATCGCAGACGCGGGATCGGAGCTGCTCAACAGCGAGCAGGCGAAGTATCAAGGCGCGTCCGAAATCGTTACTCGGCCTGGTCTCGACATCGGCTTCCATGGGCGCTGGTTTAGAAACAGCCGAGGAGGAACAGACTGAGTCCGACAAGGTCGACAAGCCAGAGGACGTCGAGGTGGCCAAGGAGAAGGCTCCGACTGCCACCGCCGAGGACAGCAGGAAACATGGGCTTGGCCTTCTCGACGGTCCCGAGGCCAGCGCCGAAGCCGGCTCACGACCTGCATCGAAGGACGGCAAGCTGCCGGGTTCCAACCGGTCATCCGCAGGCTCGAAATCCGGCTCGGCGCCCCTGACGCCCGCGACGTTGTCTGCGCTGAACGCGTTGAGCCTGGATGAGAGCGGGAGCGCTACGCCGCGTGCGAAGAACCCGGCCCTCGCGGCTGAGGCGGCTGTGTCTCGCCGAGTGAAGGTGCGCGACTACGCCTTCCATATGACGGACTTGCGCTTCGTTGGACTGGGACCACACCGCTCGCGCTCGAACTGGAGCGAGGGCGAGCCGGAGCCCTCAACGCCGTCAGCGCCTACATCGCAAGAAGGCTGGGGCTTCAGCGGATTCGGATTCGGCGCCTCGTTCGGGCCGAGTTCCTCATCACCGTCGACGGAGCAGCCCGCCACGGGCCTCTCCTTCGGCCTCGGCTCGTGGACGAAGCGCGACGACGAGGACGTCGCGGACCACAGTGCGTCCGACTACTGGAGCGAGGACGAGGAGCTGGGTCCCGACGACATCTACTACCATGGCGGCGATGAGGGCGAGCCGGACGGATTATACCGCACCGCCTACCCCTTCACGCCGGAGGGCATCAACGAGATCGCGGTCGACGTCGGCGAGTTCTTAGATGTGCGCGGGCGTGGGGGCGGCGAGGGCTGGGTTGTCGGCACGCGCCTCCGTGATGGCGTCGAGGGCCTCGTTCCCGAGGGATACCTGGAAAGGTGTTCTGAGGCCGACGCCGAGTTTGACGCGGAGTGGGAGCAGGTCCGCCAGATGCGGAGACAGCGCGAGCAGACGCCCGAAAGCCTCAGCGGCAATTCGGAAAACGACGAGCAGGAGCGGTGGTAGCCGCCGTCTCCGTCATCGCAGGAGTGTAGGAGTACTTGGGGGTCGCTTCGAAACGGTAATGGGGATGATAGGGAGGAAGAGGTCGAGCCGCGACCAGACACACACATTGTAGGAGAGTACAGCGAGCACGAGCGGACCATGGCCCAGTGTTTACCGGTCTATGTCATGCATTTTACTAGTATACCCTATTACGTCTCTAGACTACTTGCCCTTCGCTGCCTTCTGCTCCTTCATGGCTGCAATGCGAGCCTTGCGCTCCTCCCTTCTGCGCGCCATCTCCTTCTCCTTGTCCTCCTTGCTCATGCTGGCCAGATTGGGCGTCGAGCTGCCACTGCCTGGGCGACTCGTCGGCTCGGGAGCAGAGGGCTTGACAGGCTTCGGCGCAACGATGGCGGGCGATGCAGCCGGCTTGGGTTTCGGCTTCGCCGGAGCAGCCTTAGGACTCGTAGGCTTGACGTAATAATCCTGAGCCGGGGGCGGGGCCGCGATCTCAACGGGCGCCTGCTCGAAAGCCGTCCAGTCGTCCTCGTCCGCATTCACGTTGATGAGGTCGTCGTTGCCCCATCCACCCGGTCCGTCGTCGTCCCACTCGCCCGCGAGCTCGTCCACGAGCGACGTCTGAGGCTTCTTCGCCCCCGACCCGCCCAGCTTCATACCGTGACCGGAGGAGAGCTTCGTCGCACCGCCGAAGGAGGCGACTTTGCTCGGAAGAGCAGGGCGGGGCGGGTCGGCCGTGCCGACGTCGGACGATCGCCGTGTAACGGGCATCGAAGAGGGCATGGACGGCGGCGGTGAGAGCGAAGCGGCAGGCTGCGCAGACAGCGTTCCCGCCTCGCCGCTGCTGAGCTGCTTGGAGAGGTTCGAGAACGCCCAGCCCGCGAGCGAGCCAGCGGCGCCGGCGGCGCTCGTGACGAGTCCAGCCTGAGGCACGCCCGGAGCGGGGGTCGACGATCCGCTCCGGTCCTCCTCGACCGTGACCGGCAGAGTAGCAGCGTACTCCTCCAGTTTCTGGACGAACATGGCGATCGCCTTGAAGGCCTGGTCACGGACTGTCTTCTCCTTGTCGACGAGTCCGAATGCCATGTTCGGGATCACGCGCGTCGCAATGTCCTCCTTCTCGAAGCAGTCGACCGTGGCCATCAGCGCCATCAGCGCCGCAACGCGCGCGTGCACGAAGGGGTCCTTCAAACTGCGCGCAAAGGCGGGCACGAGCACCTTCTTCTTCGTGTTGCTTGAGAGATTCGGGGCGAGGCGGCCGAGCAGGATACACGTGTTCGTGCGGATGGACGCTTCGCTGTCCTGTTGCATCTTTGCGAGGAGGCGGAGCAGGTCGTTGTTCAGGATCCGGTCTGAGAGCTTCCCGCTCAGAGGGTAGACGGCCGTGATCGTCGCTTCACGGATGACGGGCACCGTGTCCGCAAAGCCGGTGATAAGGTTGGGCCAGATCTTGTCTACCACCGTCCGGCTGTCGAGCTTGTCGACGTACTCATCCAAGCCTTCGAGGAGTGCCATGCGCGTTCCTCGGTCCGGCGAAGCGAACAATTTGACGACGGGCTCGAGCACGACCTTGCCATACGTTGAGGGCGGGACCTGCTTGCCAATGCTGAGGATGATGGGGAGCATGAGCGACGACGGCGCGTTCTGCAGCGACAGCGAGTGCAGCAGCGACGGAAGCACGCGGTGCACCAGGAAGGGCTCGGGGAGCGATCCCGCCTCGGCGCTCTCCCTGATCACGCGCAGGAGAGCCTGCTTCTCCCCATCCGACCGAAGCTCGAACCCGTCCAGACCCTCGACCAACTGCACGAGCGGGTTCTGCTTGAACCAGCTGTCGGCTTCGAGCACAAAGTTCGACGTTGAGAGCCGCGTCCGCGCGTTCGGCGTCAGCATCCGCTTCCACAACGGGAACAGGTTCTTCGGGATCGCGCCAGCGGTCGCGGGTGTCGGCGGCGCGGAAAGGCGAGGCAGCGGCTTCTCCGGATTGTACAGCCAGAACAGCCACATCGCGAGCATGTATGTGTCTGTCGACGCCGGATCCGTACTGTTCTGTCAACTCAATGCCACGGAACAAAACTCACTCTCTGAGTACTCCCCATCCTCCTTTCTGCACTTCGGGGCATGAGAAGTCGCCAGCGTTACCTGGCGCAACACCGCCGAGACCCCAGAGCACGCCGCTTCCGTCATCCATACCCGTCAAGAGCTCGAAGCCGCCTAGTCTCCACTCCATCGCCGGGGTAATGAACACAGTCGAGGGGAGCAGGTAGGCATGGTGCTGGGAGAGCGGTGCCGAGTCGAGGAACGCCAGGGCAGTCGAAATACTCTTCACTCCCCACGCGCACCACGCGTCCTTGCTGACCTTGCTCTTGGCCGCCGAGCTCGCGAGGGCTCCGCCCGATCCCCAGTCCCGCAGCACGCCCTGCAGCGGGCGCACCGGCTCCGTGGCAATGTAAACGTGGGTGTCGGTCTCGACAGAGTCGACGTATTTGATGACGTCGGGGTGTCGGATCGTGCGCAGCTTCTTCAGCGTATTCCGGGCCAGCTGGAAGAGCGTCTTTCGATCCTTGTTCCCCGGCTGCAGCGGCCCCAGAGTGGCATCGAAGATGAATAGCGTCACAGGTGATCCATCGTCCTGCTGTCAGCCAGGTCCTTTCAATGTGATGGGCACACACTTTCTTCACGCCCTCTCGAATGTCCCAGATCGTCGCCCCCGCCTCGATGCCAGGTATCCGCTCCCCGATTGTAAAAGGGAAGCTGACTCCTGTCGAGTTCAGAACCGTCGACGTGACGCTCTTGAGGAAGTTCATGGCGGTGCTCCCTCAAGAGTCGTGACCGAAATAACCGGAAACGCTTTTGGTGACGAGGGGGTTGTCGATGATGCTGATGCTTGCCTGATGTAGGCACTGGACGGACACGTCGGGTCGTTGGTGGACTCGCGATCGCGGACTACGGCCTGTCCGGTTTGCTCGATGCGGGATGGATTGCGGGGTAGATGGTGATCTGGAGATTGATGTGCTGTCGCCCCGAGCGACCTCCACCGCGCGCGTTGAGCGCTTGAGCCACCTAAACTCAAGCCCCTGGCCGCATGGCCTCGCGTGCCAAGATCAGCGCACAGCCGACGTCACTCCCTGTGCGGGATAGCCTCATGAGCATCAGACGGAGACATGGAGGGTGGGCCAGTTATTAATGCATGCATCTGCGATCTGCGATGGTGACGCTGAAGATGGTCAGCCTGATCATGATGGACCAGCCTTCATGCGTGTGCAGTCGGCCGAGAGTGGTTGAGAGAGCATGTGGGATGGGGGAGGCAAGGGGCCAGAAGAGGACAAACGAGGGCGGGGGGATGTGATTCAGGAGTGGCTGGTTATTCAGCTCTTGTGAAAATGACTAAGTCGGACGGTGTATTGACGGTATTAGGACCGCCGGCAATTCGGTCGATTAGTCTTTAGCGCCACTTCGTTAAGCCTTATTTGCCTCCGTTCCGCCGCAACCGGAGAAGGGGGTGACTGAGTCGTGCGGGCAGAGCAGGCTCACCCAGTGGGCAGTGGGCCCAGAGCCTGCAGAGCCAGCGGTGGCTCGCAGGCTGGGCGTGCAGGCGCGAAGCTGAGGACTTAGCCGTGAAATGACCAAATGTCACCCATGGACACTACACCGCGCGGCATAGAACAAAGACATCATCACCCCGCCCCGCGTCCCTTCTCAATCCATCTCCCTCCTTCATCGCTCCGACCAAACACACCTCCTTTGTGCAATCGACTGCCCCTGCTTCCCCGCGACTCCTTTCTCCCCTTTACCCCCACCACCACCATCCTTCAGCATTTGCCCCGCACTGCATAGCAGCCCGCTGCAATGTCCTCCGACGAAGTAGCAGTGGAGGCCCCGGGTTTCGCCTCCACTACTGAAGAACTCGCTGCCGGCGTGCCTGTCGTCCACGACGAGGAGAGCAGCGACGACGATGCCCCTCTCGCCCGAAGGCGCCCCGCCGCCAACGGAAAGCGCGTGAACGCCGAGTCCAGCGACGAAGACGACAAGCCTCTTGTGAGTTGCACTCGACTTCCAGATCTTCGATCCCCGTCATTGGAGTCAGGGAAAACATTAATTTCATGTGGTCCACAAGTAGCTAACATGACCAACAGGCAAAGAAGCCTCGCGTTTCGGCTGCGAATGCACGGAAGCGTCGCATCGTCGAAAGCGACGATGAGGACGACGACGATGACGGAAGCTCTTTCGAAGACCAGAAACCACCTTCTCGTGCGAAGCCAGCCTCCAAGGGCAAGCCTGCGTCAAATGGCAAGCCAGCGTCCAAGGGCGCGGTCAACGGCAAGCCCCCCTCTCGAGGACGGGCAGCTCCCAAGCGCAAGGCTGAGACGTCGGATAGCGACTTGTCTAGCGAGGACGAGAAACCCTTGGCGAAGGCTAAGCCGAAGGCGAACGGCAAACCTGCTTCCAGCAGAGCCACGGCGAAGAAGGCCAAGCCCGAGCCTGAGAGCAGCGATGATGAGAAACCTCTCGCCCGCACGAAGGCGAAACCCGCATCCAAGGGCAAGTCCGCGGCTGCTAAGAAGGACGTGAAGCCGAATGTCAAGCAGGAGAAGAAGCCTGCTGTGAAGCGCGGCAAGACCGAGGAGGAGGAAGACGGGTTCAAGTGGTGGGAGAACCAGAACGAGGACAACTCGGTCAAGTGGACCACCTTCCAGCACAACGGTGTCCTGTTCCCTCCGCCCTATGTCCCGCTACCGAAGAACGTTAAGATGAAGTACGACGGCAAGCCTATCACATTGCCTCCAGAGTCCGAGGAAGTCGCTGGCTTCTTCGGTGCTATGATTGAGACCGACCACGCCAAGGATCCCGTGTTCCGAGCCAACTTCTTCCGCGACTTCAAGGAGATGTGCGAGGAGTACCCTCCCGCCGAAGGTGTCAAGATCACCAGCCTTGAAAAGTGTGACTTTTCGGACATGTACCAGTACTTCGAGAGCGAGAGGGAGAAGAAGAAGGCGCTGTCGAAGGAGGAGAAGAACGCGATCAAGGAGGCCAAGGACAAGATGGAGGAGCCTTACATGTACGCGCTCATCGATGGACGCAAGGAGAAGACCGGCAACTTCCGTGCTGAGCCGCCCTCGCTTTTCCGTGGCCGTGGTGAGCACCCTCGCAAGGGCACCCTCAAGCACCGTCTCCGCCCCGAGGACATCGTTATCAACATCGGTAAGGATGCTCCCGTCCCTATCCCGAACATCCCTGGGAAGTGGAAGGGCGTCCAGCATGACAACACCGTCACCTGGCTTGCGCACTGGAAGGAGAATGTCAACGGCCAATCCAAGTACGTCTTCCTTTCTGCTGCCTCGTCATGGAAGGGTCAGAGTGACCGCGCAAAGTTTGAGAAGGCTCGTGAGCTCATCAAGCACGTTGACAAGATCCGTCGCATCTACAACACCGACATGAAGAGCAAGGTCATGGCCGACAGGCAGCGCGCTACTGCGCTCTACTTCATCGACCGTCTAGCTCTCCGTGCTGGTAACGAGAAGGGTGAAGATGAGGCAGACACGGTCGGTTGTTGTTCTCTCCGATACGAGCACGTCACCCTTGAGCCACCCAACAAGGTCATCTTCGACTTCCTGGGTAAGGATTCGATGCGATTCCACCAGGAAGTCGAGGTTGAGCCCCAGGTCTTCAAGAACATCAAGCTGTTCAAGGCTGAACCGAAGAAGACCGGCGATGACATCTTCGACCGTCTGACTACCACGGGACTGAACAAGTGGCTGCAAGATCAGATGAAGGGTCTTACCGCCAAGGTCTTCCGTACCTACAACGCTTCGTGGACTTTCCAGGAGCAGCTCAAGAACACGCCGAAGAACGGCACGGTGGCTGAGAAGATCGCGGCGTACAACACCGCCAACCGAGACGTCGCCGTCCTCTGTAATCATCAAAAGTCCGTCAGCAAGAACTTCGCGGAGTCGTTCGCCAAAGCCAACGACAAGATCCGAGCTCTGAAGTACCAGCGCATGAAGCTGCGCAAGCAGCTCTTCAACTTGAACCCCAAGATCAAGAAGAAGCGCCCTGAACTTGCCGAGGACGAATCCGACGTCGACGACGAGTTCATTGAGCGACACGAGGAGGAGCTCAAGGATAAGGCGTTGGAGAATGCTCGCAAGAAGTTTGAGAAGGAGAACGTCAAGCTCGAGGAGGACGGCAAGAAGCCGCAGGGTGCCAAGGTGCTGAACGAGAGGCTGGCAGAGATCAAGGACGAGTTCAAGCAGCTGGCGAAGGAACGGAAAAAGGCGTCTATCGAGCCGAAGAAGAACATGACGGAGGAGCGACTTCTGAATGCGATCAGCAAGCTAGACGACCGCATCGCTACGGCCAAGGTTCAGCTTGGTGACCGTGACAAACTCAAGGACGTTGCCCTCGGCACATCGAAGATCAACTACATCGA
The DNA here is from genome assembly GCA_039545355.1 of Trichosporon coremiiforme. Taxonomy (NCBI): domain Eukaryota; kingdom Fungi; phylum Basidiomycota; class Tremellomycetes; order Trichosporonales; family Trichosporonaceae; genus Trichosporon; species Trichosporon coremiiforme. The sequence goes on from BCJJ01000007.1 coordinate 991,099, forward strand.
CCCCCGTCTCACGGTTGCTTGGGCGAAGAAGTACGATGTGCCCCTTGAGAAGCTCTTCTCAAAGACTCTGTGAGTAATGCGTCTACCGTTCCAGTCCTATGCTAACAATGCAGCCGCGAGAAGTTCCCCTGGGCGGAAGCTGAGGCCGATGCAGACTGGGTCTTCTAAGTCTGATTGTTCCACGAGTGGTGAAGTAGCCAGTATCTTGTCAGAAGAGAGAGCAGGAGACATTGAATAAACGCCCATAGAGGTCTGAACGCTGGGCACTGTCGCCTTAATGAAGCGTTCAGACTCGAATAGCATGTGCTGATTAGCAGCACCACGCAGATAGATAGAGCATGCATGTATCAACAATCCAACCCAACCTGTGTGTTTTATGTGGAGAGTGTGGGTGTGGCTTCGTATCTGCGAACTGTATCGGTCGCGGTTTGTTGTGGTTCACCCGGTGTAGCGCCTTGTCAGTCGACTACTCCGTCGGGGCCGACGCGGCCGTCGCCGACCCGGGGTCACGGGATCAGTAGCGGGGGCCAGCGGGGCAGCGGTCGCGTAGTCACCTCGGTTCCTGGAGCCGATCGGCCATGTGGCAGCGACAAGCTCGCAGCGGTGGTGATGCAGCTCGGTCTGGGTGTAACCTGGTTGTGAAACACGCCGGAGCTCATTGGACGTAGGCGGGCAGACGGGGATTAGCCCCGATCTTTTCCGAGGGGAGAGGTCGGCCAACCACGGTACGAGGATGACAGTTGCAGGCCAGAAATCCAAGGTGAAATGCACAATTGCTCCCGCGTCCACAGGACGTCCTCAGCCCCGTCTCTCCGCCTGGCACCACACACACCCCTCCCACCACCCCGACTGGCCCTTTTCGAACCGCTTCAACCTCCCCTTTCCACCTCACCTCCCCACTCCTCTACCTCTGCCCAAGATGATGCGCCTCTCGCGCGCCATTCCTCGCCCCAAGGCCGCCAGCCTTGCCGCCCGCAGCACCCGCTCCTACGTCGTCTCCAGCCAGACTCACCGCGCCCAGGAGGCTCAGGTTAGTCGCCCCGCCAACCTTTGTCGTATGCTCGGCTGTTACATCGAGCGATCGACATGTCTCGGCTGGCCTCGTGCCCGTGTGTTCAAGAGGACAAGTACTGACAGTTTAGAACTTCGGCCAGCACAAGGGTTACCCCGTCATTGACCATGAGTGAGTAGACGGAGCGCTTCGTGCTTTTCCTCCGGCGACCTCGTGACTCCGGGTCGCGTTTCAACCGGTGCACAGACTTGTGTCGAACCGAGGCTGGAGTCGTCGGAGAACCGCCGCTATTGCTTTCTGAGCCGCCCGATCATGACACATCGCTAACAAACCCCAGGTTCGACGCCATCGTTGTGTAAGTTGCTCCGAGAGAGGGGCTTCGGCCCGAGGGCCTGTGATGTGGAAACTGACAGGGCTTTTAGTGGTGCCGGTGGTGCCGGTCTCCGTGCCGCCTTCGGTCTCGGTAAGTCGTGGCGACGGAAACTTCAAGACTGCCACACGCGCTAACGATGCAGCCTCGTCTGGACTGAAGACTGCTTGTATCTCCAAGCTTTTCCCCACCCGTTCGCACACCGTCGCTGCCCAGGGTGGTATCAACGCTGCCCTCGGCAACCGTACCGTCGACGACTGGCGCTGGCACATGTACGACACCGTTAAGGGTTCGGACTGGCTCGGTGACCAGGACGCTATCCACTACATGTGTCGTGAGGCCCCTGAGGCTGTCTACGAGCTTGAGCACTACGGTCTTCCGTTCTCCCGTACCGAGGAGGGCAAGATTTACCAGCGTGCCTTCGGTGGACAGTCGCTCGAGTACGGCAAGGGTGGACAGGCCTACCGTACCGCCTGTGCCGCTGACCGTACCGGACACGCGATGCTTCACTCGCTTTACGGACAGTCGCTCCGTCACGACACCAACTTCTTCATTGAGTACTTCGCTACCGACCTCCTGATGCAGGACGGCGAGTGCGTTGGTGTCATCGCCATCAACCTTGAGGACGGCACCCTCCACCGCTTCCGCTCGCACAAGACCGTTCTTGCCACCGGTGGTTACGGTCGTGCTTACTTCTCGTGTACCTCGGCCCACACCTGTACCGGTGACGGAAACGCCATGGTCGCCCGTGCCGGTCTCCCCCTCCAGGACCTCGAGTTCGTCCAGTTCCACCCCACCGGTATCTACGGATCCGGATGCCTGATCACTGAGGGTGCCCGTGGTGAGGGTGGTCTCCTCCTCAACTCCAAGGGTGAGCGCTTCATGGAGCGCTACGCCCCTACCGCCAAGGAGCTCGCCTCGCGTGACGTCGTTTCGCGTTCGATGACCGTCGAGATCCGTGAGGGCCGTGGTGTCGGACCCGAGAAGGACCACATCTACCTCCAGCTCTCTCACCTTCCCCCCGCCCTCCTCCACGAGCGTCTCCCCGGTATCTCGGAGACTGCCGCCATTTTCGCCGGTGTCGACGTCACCAAGGAGCCCATCCCCGTCCTCCCCACCGTCCACTACAACATGGGTGGTATCCCCACCAAGTACACTGGTGAGGTCATCACTGTTGACGAGAACGGAAACGACAAGGTCGTTCCCGGTCTCTACGCCGCCGGTGAGGCCGCCTGTGTCTCCGTCCACGGTGCCAACCGTCTCGGTGCCAACTCTCTTCTCGACATTGTCGTYTTCGGCCGTGCCGCCGCCAACCACATCGCCGAGAACCTCGCCCCCAACACCCCCCACAAGCCTTACGACGAGACCCTCGGCAAGGAGTCGATCGAGTTCATCGAGAAGATGCGCACYTCGGACGGCCCCAAGCACACCTCGGAGATCCGCTCTGCCATGCAGAAGACCATGCAGACCGACGCCGCCGTCTTCCGTACCCAGGAGTCGCTCGACGACGGTGTCCGCAAGATGTCCGAGGTCTACAAGACCTTCGACCAGATCGGYATCAAGGACCGCTCGCTCATYTGGAACTCKGACCTCGTTGAGGCCATCGAGCTCCACAACCTCCTCACCTGCGCCCAGCAGACCGTTGTCTCTGCTGCTGCTCGTAAGGAGTCTCGCGGTGCCCACGCCCGTGAGGACTTCCCCGACCGTGACGACAAGAACGTGAGTACACTGACCATGACCTCCACCCTGAGGTTACCTCACTCCCAAATCCCAATCCGACGGGAGCAAATCAGGGTGTGGCACTTTTCACCTTTTCCACTCCTCACGACTTCCATCCTTCTCTTCCATCCAACTTGCGTCCTTCTGCCTCTTCAAAAGACATTGCTGACCCTTCTCCGCAGTGGATGCGCCATACTCTCAGCTTCCATCACGACATCAGCAAGCCGGACATCGAGCTCAAGTACCGCGCTGTACAGAGCAAGACGCTTAACGAAGACGAATGCAAGGTATTGATGGAAATTTGCTCTACGCTGACCCCACAGTCTGTCCCGCCCTTCAAGCGTGTTTACTAAGCAAAAACTGCATGTATAAGGAGATGCAACCATGTTAGCAGATAGCAACACCGCCACAGTGCCACACCGATTTGCTTCGGTCCCCTCCACCTCCACCTCCACATCGCTCATACCCATCTTCTGGATCGCCGCTTTCATCGGCGTGCTCGTCCTCCTTGGGCTATGGACTAGGGCATACCCTGGCACGAACGTCTAATGTTCGGTTGGGCAGGTTGACTTAGCGCAGGCCGTTGCGGGCTGAGCAAAGCGTTGGCTGTATGTTCTGGGATACCCTTCCATGTTCATACCCGCGCAGGTAAGGCAGCTTCAGTTGAGCCTAGCGTTTACGACCCTCCCTGCTGCGCTACGGTGTGCAGATCATCAGAGTGCTTCTAGCATCTCACACCTCGCATTAGCTCCCGCTCACACGTCAGCTCTCAAGAGTACACTAGTCCGCACGCCCTGCCCCTCGCTGCTCACTGCTTCCTTGCACTCATCCGCTGTCTCTAACCGTTGACCATCTCCTCAAACCCACTCCTCTGATTGTTTTCAAGAGTTCATGACTTCGACATCTTTTGCGCACGCTTCGTGGATCTCCAACACCAGCCCAGCCTTCGGTTCCACTTCGGTCGCCAGCTTCTTCCGATTCCGCCATGTCGTCTTCCTCCTAGCCATTTCCACCGAAGGAAGAGCTGTCGGCGTGCCGCCTCCTGTTCAGCGCTGTGTAAAACGGCAAGGCCATCAGGAAGCACGTGAGGAATGGGTTGCGCTGGTGCAAGACGACTTCGACGACGTTGAGCCCGCCGACCGGGTCGTTTGGTACGATCCCATCGTCGCGGCCGAGAAGGAGACTTTGCTGCAGCAGCAGGCAGCCAGGCTGGACCGGCTCAGCGAGTTTCAGTCCGAGACAGTGGCTCGCCTGTTTCTGAAGCGTGTCGAGGCTCAGGCAGTTCATCGATGCATCGGCGAATGCGGGACGCACTACTGCGTAGGCGAGCGCCACACAGGGCTTGTGCCAGATGCGCATGACCGAGTGATCTGTTCGCATAGCGCACTGTGACATGTGCGCAGTACTTCGGAGAGAGGAGGTGCACAGCCTGCACGACGCAGCGCTACGTCGAGGGAGAGTTCGCAAAGGACCTCTGGGCTCTCGCGATCAGCGACATTGAGCGCCGCGACGGCACCAAGAACGCTCGTGGTCGTTCCATCACGCTGGCTGAGGTAAGCTCATCCGGTCTCCAGATTTTCCACTGCTGACAGCCGCAGGCGATGGCGTTGAGTACCTCGGAGTTCACCAATGTCGTCCCGAAAGAGTGCAAGGTTTCGGCGCAGAAGATGATCAGCAGCGTGCTAGGATGGCTCGCCGGGGGAACGGCTCTGCACGAGCTGGACGACTGGAGCGTCATCGACACCAGCCAGGTTCCAGCTGGGCGCTAGAGGTACGAGAACCTTCGCAATCGCCGATACGCGATGCGTGAGAGCCTTGACCTGCGTCGCCAGGTCCTCTTCGAGGATGACGGCGCGCCTGCCGCTACCACCTACCAGAAGCCCAGCGAGGTCGAAATTGTACCTACTTGGTACAATCTCGCCAAGGGCGGCGGGCGCACGGTCGCGGCGTAGATGTTGTCATCGGCAGCATCTACCTGACCAGCCAAGGGCACGACGGCAATGTCCTCAAGCCGTTCCTGGACGCTAATCGAGACGTCTACGCGGGGTACATGCGCCGTGATGCTCTCGCTGTAGTCGAGACACTGGAGGTCATCGACCACGAGGAGGCGTGCGAGGAGCTCTTCCAAGAGCCGGGGACCCCGGCCATCGTCTACTGCGCGGTGGGGACGAGGAGGTCAGGTCAATCATCGACCTGATCCAGCAGTACGACGCAGCTGCCGATAAGGACGACGTCGTGCTCGAGCTGCTGGGGAACTCGGGCACTTTCGTGAAGATCGTCGAGGAGTAGGAGTAAGTCACATTCGCCCGTCAAGCGCTGACAGATACGGAGTTGAAGGGCAAGCCCGTGCCGCGAAACAGCGCCGGTTTCCCGACCGTGTTCTGGCCCGAGGCCGAGGAGGAAGACGTCCGGCGGTTGGCGCTAAGGATGCTGTGCCGAGCGGAGGAAGACTGTGACCACCTGTTTCCGTCGTCGGACAGGAACGGGCCTGCCCGGGTCCTGTTTATCTGCGTCACGCACTGGGTCACGTACGGCACCCGAAGCATCCTCTCTGGTATCGACATCGACTTCGTACCGGCTCGCAACGGTCTTCGCCGCCCGACTCTCCTGACGCACAAAATCCACCGCGCGCCGTTCGACCTCGGCTTCGCCTCCGCTCTGCCGACCTCCCTGGAAAAGTACGATGCGGCCAGGGTCAATGCGAGGGTCGAGCTGTGGTTGGAGAGCCGCCTCGTGCGGTCCTGGCGCCTGCCCGTACTGGTCGTAAGGCTAGGGAGTGCTGGTGAGTGACATGTTGCACCATTTCTGATATGACAGTAGCGTCATAGGCGCAGGAGGTTGTCGACTGCGCGGCAGCCTGCGGCCTGATAGAGTCCGTGAACCTCACGCCGTTCATTTCTTTTTATTTTCCGACGACATCGAGAAAGAGTACCGTTTCAACGGTCTCTCGGCGACAGAGCTCTCGGTTCTCTTCGACGTCGAGCTCGACACCTACGTCGCGTATCCCTCCGCCCTGATGCAGCGCAGCGAACAACCCAAGGACAGCTAGAGTGGGTTACTCGTTCTGAATTGACGCTTACTTTACCAGGGCTGACCGAGGAGACGTCGGAGCGGCTGAGCACGGCGTGCACGGTCGTCGGTCTGCGCGACCTGCTCAAGGCAAAGAGCGCTCCCTCCGAGGGGCCCAAGGCTGAGCTCAGTCGCAAGCTCGCTGAGTTCCGGGACGGCCTGGTTTTCACCCTAGTCGAGCCGTCGCGCGACCCTGCATACGTCGAGCTCATGCGGACCTACTTCTGGCGAGACCTGGTGACGCGCTGCGCGAGGAAGGAGTCGCTGTCGAGAGTGCCAAGGACCAATTGGTCTTGCATCTGCTCGAACACGCGTACGGAGAAGGTGTTGTCTTCCGCCGCCGAGGGTCGCGGAGTGCATTCAACTCACGAGCGTGGGCTCGGTTCGTCGTCAGGAACAACTGGGCTACGAGAGATGCTGGTGAACCTCATTCGGCAGAAGAATTCAGCTAACGTGCCAACTGTCGACGAAGGATTGAGACGGTCCTGCGAACAACGGAGGTAGTCTTGCGGCGTTACGCCAGCACGTGCAAGCTCGGAGTCCGACACCTTTTTAAGGTCGAGATCGCCAAGACGCTCGTCGACAACGTTCTGGATGAGAGCGTGCCTCTGGGAACGGTCAGGGTGAAGGGAAAAGCGGCCGACAAGCTCAGGCAGATTGAGGCTGAAGGAGCTGCGCGACCTCGCACGGGCTTATGGCATTCCAGCCTGGGCCGCTGACCACGAGGACCTCGTGGCTTGTATCGTCGAGTACGAGGTCTGGCTGGACCGCGAGTAGGGGAAGGACATCGTCCTGCGCCCGGCTCTGTTGCTGGCCTGTGCGCTGCCCGACGAGTCCGCCGGAAGTACACTGGCCCAGGAGACGAAGGTGAGAGGGCCTCCTCAACGTGGGTTGACCTATCAGACTGCTATGCGCGGGCCGACCCACTCTTCGACTGAGCTGCGGAAGTTTGCGATGGAGCACGGAATGGATGGCGAAGGCGGCCGTCCTCCCGAGAACTACGTGGCCGAGCAGACGAGCCTCCGTGAGCTGGAAGATAAGCCTGCCCCGCTCGATCTCCGAAAGTTCCAAGGCCGTAAGTATGATGGGCAGTACAGTGTTCGTCGACGTCCTAGTCGATCCGCGTGTGGCCCAGCTCCTCACGGACAAGGGCCGCCCTGAGCTGCAAGAGCTCGGTAGGAAGCGTAGGTTGTCATACCAGTGCCTAGTTCCAACTGGCCGAGCGTAGCATTGCGACGCAAAAGAGGATCGGTGTCACTGGCTCTCCAAAACTCTTGCTGATGTTTCAGGACGGGCGAAGTGACCCAGCTTTATTCATGAAGGCCCCCGCTCTGCGATCGACCTCAGGTACGGCTACCAGGCTGCAGGTGTGAGTGAGCTTACATCAGTGATCGTGCCCGAGACGATGGACATCCCCTGGCCCCGGCCCGCGCCACCTTGTGAGCTACATACAGTGGTAGACTTGCTGATGCGTGCACAGCCGAGCGAAGGCCGAGAGCAACTGAAGCTCAGGGCTCTGCTCAAGAGTCGATTTATCACCTCCGTCGGCCTCGGGAGCAGCACCACCAAGTACGCCAAATTTCTCGCGAGCTGCGACGGCGGAACGATCAGCAGGAAGCTTATGAGTTTGAAGACGCAAAGGAGGGACCTCCCCTACATCATGCCAACCGGTGAGCTGAGGGGTATCGGGTTAACCTAACGCCTCAGACATGGTCGAGTACGCATTCGCACTTATCAAGGAAAGGTCAGCGGCAAGCCTGCGAAGCGACTGTCGAGCACTTGGCCGGAAACCCATCCAGAAGAATGGTGCTTGGGAGATGGCGCGCCAGACGGCCTCGGTCAGGGAGGTCGCGGATGTACAGCATACGAGCATTGTACCCTGCTCATAGTTATGGCAGGTATCCCTCTTGTTGAAATGAGCAGTTATGCGGCGACGCCGTCGCCGCACTCTGTAAAAGCAGTAGTCATCCGTAGGATCTCTCTATGTCATCATTCACAACATTTCTTGAGAAATGCGACTTTGTGTGGGACAGAGCAACATCTGCGGTCGAAGATTGCCGCCGGTCTGAAGATTGACTCGAATTGACTCTGGTGCAGCTAACGCACCAGACGTGCAGACGTCACATGCCGATCCCATCATATCAGCCGTTCACCCGCGCCAACCATTTCCACATTCCGACAGTTCGCGCCAGGCTCACCCCTCGATCGCTCACCTGACCTCGGTTTCGGTGCGCAGTCTCGTTGCTCGCGTGTCCCTCGTGTGGTTTGTCTGCTAACCGTCTTTCTGCGCTTGTTTGAAGCGAGCGTGCGGGGAAAGTTGACGGGCGCCGCGCCGAAAGTCGCAAGGGTGGGGTCGGTAGATCGGCGTCTCGGCGCCGAAGCACCGCACACTCTGCGCAGAGCAGCAGTCGAGAGCAGTTTAGTAGGTGCCTACCCTAGTGTGCCGTGTAGCTCGCGGCGAGGAACCGGTGGGTCCAGCGAGCTTGTAGGCTAAGCGACGTTGCGATACTGCGAGAGTTGAGCATTGTGAGCAGTTTCCGAGACGAGGTACACTCCAACGCAGGCAAGTGCCCATCTGAGGCTAAGTCGTGAGTTCGCGGGTCGCGGGTCGACAAGGGCTCGGTTGGCTCGGCGTCCTCGGCGTCTTTGCAGAGCACAACGGCCGAACCGAGCTTCAACCTTTGTGCTCTACACAGGTTGAAGGCACGGCCGGTATGGTCGCGCGTACTCCTCCCGCTCCGCTAGCTGCAGTTGCTCCAAGATGGCAGAGGCAGAAGCTCCCGACGTTCCTCGTTCCGGCATCAATTGCCGCGTGACAGGCCCGGGGGAGAGGGGCGAGGTACACCCGAGATAGGTCCAACTGAGGTTCAGCTCTCGCACAAAGGACCATATGCACCACTGGCACCGCTCACTGAGAACTACTGGTGCTCTTTGGCGGCACGGGACGACGAGGCCGCCAGAGGGAGGCGGGGACCTGTGGATTGGAGTGCTGGAGTTTGCTGGAGCACGACGTGGGCGTGATCGTAGCAAGCGACCCGTGCCGTGGCGTCTTCCAGGCGCCCCTACATCCCATTCAGGCAATATTCTCGGCGCTCATCTGGCGCGCCTGGCACCCTTTCTGTGCAACTTTGTACAAACTGAGAGAACTGCGGACGTTGTTCGGCGCTTTCGGCGCCGCTGAATTGGACCCATTCATCTGTTCGAGGTTTATCTGCAATAGTGCGCCGTCTCGTCGTCGTCTGCGGGCGTCTGCAGACATCTGCTTTTCGGAAGCAGAAATGGAAGTGAATTCATGCTCGCTCCACGACATGTCGTGGGATCACGAATCCGAATCAACATCTCGGACGTTGAGCGGAGGGCACACAGTCAGCGGGTGCTCCCTCTAAGTATGCAGAACGTGCAGAATTGCGGGGTAACCCTTACGCCTTACGGCGTGAGGGAATGCAAAGAGCCAACTTATACGGGGAGATCGGGGGATGAAGAGAGGGTTTGATAAAGGAACGAGGAACGCGAACGGGCGTCCCTGTTCACGGCTGAGGCACGTCTGTGTCAGACCCAGGTTGGCCCTCTGGCTGAGCGCCATGACGCCATGACGACCCCCGTCAACTGTCACTAGTGCAGGTTGCATTGAGCGATCGCTGAACAGCTCAACAACGGGCGAAGCGCGTTACACGAGCAGCAACAATCCACGCACGTACGCATTCTGCAACAGTTGTCGAGTGTCGGGTGCGTTTTGCCATGATTGGGCTCGTTTAGAAAACCTCGGTCCCTTCCGAGCTCCGATTCTACTACTTCTGGGCGAGTCTCCGTCGAAATTTCGGACGGTGACACGCCGTGACTGTTTCGCATTCGACCCCTGGGTAGACGACATGACCTTCCCTATGCGACCCTTCTCTACCCTATGGACAATCGAAGGCGTCAGCTTAGATCTGACTCTCAGTGGGCGAATGGAAGTAAGCGACGGTGTGTCAGAGCTGTTTCTGGCTCAGCCTGGGCTATCGCGTCCTGCGTTTTCGTTGGACGCGGTGACTCCCAGGGTGGACAGAAGGGTATATCCCGGGTCGACCTTGAGACAACGAATGTCCCATCGCGCGTGCTTTCTCTCCGACGTCCAACGACAGACCCATGTGCCTCTCGAGCACCCGAAGAGCACGCGATGAACGACGTTACATGCACACATGTGGGCGATTGGCGCCGCGGCGCGATAAGGTTGGGTTCGACCTCCTGGAGTCTCCGAGTCTCCTTACGCCAGGACCTCGGACCCCCGTCAGTTTCTGGTCTACGGTTCTCCGGATCGGTGGGAGAGTGTTCCCGTATGCTCCTTGGGTGCGGCATAATGCGCACCCGGCGGTCGGAGTGTGCCGTGTGACGCGCCCACCGAGCTTGCACTTTGCCATTCTGATTCCCGGAACCCGCGTAGCTGGGTGTCCGCGTGCTTTCGTGCTGTGTGCTCGAAGGTCGTAACCAAGCAAAACGTTCCGAAGATTAAGCTTCCAAACGGCCCCGCTGCCTCGTGTGCACTGGGCTGCTTGCGACGCTGCACCGGTCAATAAGGGGGGAGTCACCCGCGCATGACTTGGGAGCACCTCGTGATTGTCCGAGAAGAGCAAGTGGTGCTCACATTTCATCACGCCAACCAGTGTGCACTGGAGGATAGAAGGAGCCTGATCACGCTGCCACGGGCCACAGAGCGGGCTGATAAGACTCCACGGGGGGGGGGGGGGGGGGGGGGGGGGGGGGGGGGGGGGCGAAAGCTTATTTTCGGGCGCGGACCCTCGGACCCACCCGCAGCAGGCAGCCTGACGTACCTGCGGCAACCCAGAGCAGCAGCAAGGCTGCTAATCTGTGACTTCGGTGACGCTTCCGCCAGCTGCCAGACTTGGTGCTGACTTGGGGTAGCGCGGCGCTCGGAGGGTCGGAGGGACGGCGCTAGCTCCAGCTGGCTTGATGGGCTCCTGGGCTCCTGCGACGTACCTTGTACCTGCCCTTCAAGGGTCGGGGCATGTACCTGACTAAGGATGAGCCACTCGTCAGCATCATCGACCTCGTGCACCACCGCGATGTCTGTCTGTTTGTTGTCTGGCGTGCACGCCCAGAGGAAGAGGGCCAAGGGTGCGTCTCCTGCGCGATCCTGCGTCTCCTGACACTTAACGCCAGCGCAGCACGGCACGGCACGGCGGCACAAACGGCACGGCGTCGACCCACGCTGGTGGTAATGCCGTTGGGACTGCCGCTCCATCAGCCGGCGGGCCGGAGGACCGCGAAATGCATGAGCGCATTGCGGTCGCGAGGGGGAAATCGAAATCGAAGCAATCCGGGGCAGTCGGGCAGGATGCGAGCAAGTAAATCCAAGGGTCATGATCCGCAGAGGGAATGGCGATCTGGCATCTGGGCAGAGGAGCAGCAGCAGGCGAGTCAAGTGAGACATGACCTTTCAGGCGGTTGTAGAGGTATAAATCTGGGCGCAAGTCTCGACCCAAGATCGGCCCCCACCCCTTCATCTTTCTCTCTCTTACCACCACCACTTCCTCACTCTCTCTCCAAAATGCCCATCTACCTCGCCGAGAACATCACCTCCAACGTCGTCTCTGGCGCCGCCGCCGCGACCTCCAACATCGTCTCGGGCGCCCAGGCTGCTACCTCTGCCATCGGCTCGGCCGCCGGCGCCGCCAAGTCGGCCGTCACTGGCGGTGACAAGAGCGCTGCCCCGTCCTTCAAGGCTGCTCTCGGCTCGTGGTCGTTCATCCCCATCGTCCTCGGCCTCGTCGGATTAGTCGCTTCCGTCTAAACCTGGTGAGTTGCCCATTCAGCCTTTACTCGGGCATGTCTGTCGCAAAATCGCGCAACAGGAGCCACCTGCAACGCACATTCCACCCAACTCTGCATTTCCCACTGCGCGGTCTTCGACCCACCCTTCTGCACCCCTTGTGCTGTCCTTCCCGGGCTTCTGCCCGCACTCCTCCCCTATCCCCTTCCAAAACCATCCGAGGTTCACCCGTCCACCCCGTCCATTGTCACTTGTACAGCAGCTGACCTCCAGCTAAAATGCACCCTCAGTGAGGAGTCGCACATTGCACACACGGACAAACCAACCACGCTCACTTGGCTCTCACCCTCAGTGTTTAGGGCAAGTACTCAACCGTAGTATGAATCAGGAAAGAATCAGTTGTATCGCGTTCCTCTTCTAGCCCAGTCTGTACAACGCGAAAACCCCCTTGCACCGTTGCAGTTACCTTACGGCATCAGGAGCACATTAATACGCGAGGAAGATTCAGAACGTAGGGGAGTATCGGGCCCCTGCCCTCAGAGTACCCCTGCATGCTAAGCTACTCCCCGCACTGCGAGGCTTGCTCGGCGATAACCTTCGGTCAGTTGCTTATTGACTCTGCGCGATCGCGATCACTGCAAGCGTGTTCCTTTGCTGGAGCCAAGTGGCCGCGCAGCCGAGCGAGCTGGTCTCGGCGCGTCCAAGCATCCGTGCATCCATCGACGTACCAGATGCATAGCTGTGCGGCGGCGAGCACGATGCGCGCCCCGTCCATCTCGTTCCAGCGTCCGATCCGCCAGATCGCGGATCACTGCGTCAGCGGCGCTCGCCCCATACCCGGAGCGGAGGAAGAGGTCTAGTCCCGACGCTCGCCCCGCGGCCCCGAGGGGAGGGTGTGCGGATCTGTCGTCAGAATCCGAACACCGTCTGGGGACCTGTGCTTGGGGAGATGGGCGTGTTCGAGACGTTCCTCGCGGATCACAGAAGGCTGCCCTGCTCAACGGGCAGAGGTCACTGCATACCGCTGTCATCCCTTCCGTTGGAACCGCTTGCCATCCGATGTGTGCTGCTTGATGATCACACGCTAGCCTGGCCACAGCTACCCGCACACCGCTGTCCTCCACCAGTGAGCAAACACATAAGTTACATAGAAGTCACAGGGTATCTATCCCATATCGGCGGGGCGTTTACATCAGATAGTCAGCGTGAGGAGGACCTGGTCGACAATGGCCTGGGGAACCGCGTCCTTGTTGGGGACAGCCTCAACATGCTGATCAGGCCGGACAAGCACGGCACCGTGCTTCAAGCCAAATCCGTCCTGCCACACCTTGCCGGCCTTCTTGTCGACGAACTCAAAGTCCTTGCCGGCCTCAAGGATGACAAGCGGGATGCGGTGCGCCGCAAGCAGCATGCGCAGCTGCAGCGCCTTCTTGCCCCACGACCCCGAGTGGATCAGCACGTAGCTGGCCGCCGGGACGAGGTCGAGGGTCGAGTACTGCCACTTCTGGAGCTTGTCCTGGCTGATTTCGCCGGCCATGTACGAGAGGTCGACGGGCTTGAGGCCGTTGAACACCGGATTCTTCGCCTTGACCCAGGCATGGGGCATGCGCGCGCCACGCACATAGGCCGGGTGGTACGTCGACGCGCTCTTGGGCTGGTACGCCGAGTAGTAGATGTATCCGAGGTGCAGGTTGAGGTTGTCAAAGTGCTCGGCCTGTTCCTGGATGAGCGCCTTGATGTGCGCGAGCTGGCGCGGGTCCGCGAGCGAGCGCTCCATCTCCATGCGCGCGATCACGGGGTCGGAACTCGTCGTGCCCAGCGCCTTCAGCATGGCAAAGATGTTCTTCCCGTTCTTGACCGATTGCAGACTGTTGCGCACCGCGACGGGGCGGCGCTCCGCCTCATAGCTCGCAAACATGGCCGGCATGTCGGCCCAGGCGTGGTACGTCGCTGCAATCTTGTACACAAGGTTGTGCGCGTCGCCGATACCGCTGTTCATGCCTAGACCGCCGGTGGGGGGATACTGGTGCGCGGCGTCGCCGGCGAGGACGACGTTGCCGCGGTAATACTGCCTTGCGACCTTGCGCGTGAGGATCCACGGCATGCTGCACTCAAAGTCGAACGGGACGTCCTGCCCAATAGCCGCACGCACGATACGCATGCACTTGTCTGGGGTGAAGGACGCGAGCGGGTCGTTGGGGGACACATTGTGGATGAGGACGTGGTTGCAGTCCAGGTCGTACGAGATGATGAAGCCGCGCGCCTCCGGGTCCAGGATCCAATGCAGCATGCCGACGCGGTCACCGACGACCGCGCGCAGGTCGGCATGGAAGTGGATCGTCATCATGACGTCGGCCGTCTGCTCGCCCTCGCTCTTGATCCCAAGCGCGTTGCGGACGGCACTGTTCGCTCCGTCTGCTCCAACGATCATCAGCGACTCGATAGTGGTTTCCTCGCCAGTGTACGTGTCCTCGACGCGCGAGACGCAGTACGTCGTCCCGTTTGCGTCCATCCGCTCTTCGTATCCGGTCCACGTCCAGCCCTTCCGGTAGTCGACCAGGTGTTGCGTCGTCGGGTCCTGCAGCAGCAGCGTCTCCAGGATCTCCTCCAGGTCCGGCTGGGAGACGTTGTGCGTCATCTCGGGCGAGTAGTTCAGCACGTCGGGATGCATTCGCTCGTAGTCCAGCCGCCCGAGGCTCTGGCCGGAGAGATTCGTCATGAACTGGACAAACTGGGCATCGACTCGGTGGGCGGGAAGACTTCGGAGCACATGCACGGGAACGTTCAGCTGCCGGCAGATCTCGAGAGAGCGGGGTGACAGAGCGTGCGCTTTCGGAACACCGAGGCGGCGGAGGTGGCGAGCAACGAGGATCACGGGCACTAAGCGTCAGCGAGTGCTCGGCAAGAGAGATTGTCGTCGGACAGCCCATGGAGTGAGGCCGTCATGTCTCAGCCAGAGATCGCCGCTCAGCCGGACTGGGAGCGGCGAGGGTGAGCTCAGTGTCGACGATCTACTCATCGGCTTGCCTGGTGGCAAGCGCGGCGTACTCACCATCCTGCTTGACAAGCCCGTACGCGAGCAGCAGTCCAACCGGTCCATTTCCAATGATGAGCACGGGCAGTGGTCGCTTCGCAGACGGCATGGTGTAGAGTATGGTATCACGTCGAGGGGTGGCAGTGGAGAGGAGCCAGAAACTTTAGGTGTCCACTGGATCGCGAAGCGATGTGCACTCTGGCACCCTCCAGTGTCCCCTGGCACCCCTGGTCTCTGCCCGCTGTGCTTGGCCACTCGCTTTGGACACGGGACCACGGGGACCTGGGGCCAGCGCGAGGCGCGAGACCGGTACAGGGACGCGAGCGTCGAGCCGGAGTAGGCCTGCATACGACGTTGAGGAAGAGCAAGAGGTGCCCGAGCCCAAGCCAGTCTCACACTCGCATCAACGCTGCGCCACGGCAGCTCCGGAGCTGCCCGGTCGCACAGGCCGCCACAGGGAGCGTCAGCCGTGTACGAGTGTGCCGCTGTATCCTGCGCACTCCAGTCTCACGCTCACGGCGGCGTCAGGGAGGCGAGCGCCGCTGCGTACCCGGTCTGCCAAGTGTGCGTGCCCCGCTGCATTGTCGCCGTTTTGCGTTGGTCTGAGCCAAGTTGAGGATGGGATGGGATGGTGGGTCTTGTCTGAAAAAAAGTCGCGCGCGTCGACGCCGTTATCAGCCATATCGGCCAACGTCGGGTAGATATGGCGCCAGGCACCGGGCGTAGACCCAGGGCGTCTCGGTGCGGAGAATCTCAGCACCCATTCGCCCTTTGTTCATCACTTCTTGTTTACACGACCGGCTGCCGATTCCACTGTCCTCCGGATACTGGGACTCGTGCATCGTGGGACACCCTGCGATCAATCCGCATAGCACGCACGACCACGGACACGGGCACGATCACGGGAGAAGTGAGTGGGCACGAGGGCACATCGCTCTGGGAGAGTGGATGCGATCCAAGCACGACGTGCGAGACACCACTGGCGCCTGGCGTAATGATCCGAGCGGCGCCGCTGCGCCAGCACGCCCGGCACGCCGCCTGGACGCGGCTGGACGTTGGAGGACGCGGCGGGCACGAGGCGTGCCGAGGCGTGCCGGGCGTGCGGTTCGTCCCGTTGTGGCGCTAGTGGTGGCCCATGGTTGGCTTATGCCTTGGAAGTGTCGGGCTCCTCAGCGGCAATACCGGTGATCTAGCTACGAATGCGCTGGAGTAGAAGATGACCCGTGTCAGGAGTGACAGGTGATTAGGTCGATTAGGGGTGCCATGGAGCTGGAAGGTGCTGGTGATTAGGAGCGATGGGACAGGAGCGGCCACGAGGTCGAGGTACTCTCTTGGCTGCTGGATGTCTTTGGGCTTGTCACTCGTATTGTCCTGTCACCCTGGTGTATGACGGCGCTCGCGGCCCTCACCGGACCAGGAGGCGGTCACCTTAATGCTTCTGGGCTGATTGGAGTCGGTACCGGATCTCGCCTTGCTTGTCAGTTGGGTTGACGACACCACCTCATCATCGCCCTCGATGCCTTGATCCCACGGTCAGTAGACTGTCAGTGGGTAGTCAGCAGACAACGACTTGCCCAATTCGTCTGGCGTTACGCGGTCGCAATCGAAGCCTTTAAAGGCTGTCTGATGTATTGACGCGGTGCTTTAGTGGGCATCACGAGCACCCCTTTCCGTCGCTCTCTCTCGTTGCCAGCGAGCTGGCCCATCGCCCCATGTGGTCTCCTTCCTAGATCTCTTGGCTGGCCGGGACTCAACCAGCCTCCATCACGGCCCTTCACAGTCGCTCATCGTCGCCTGTCAACGTTCACACGTAAGCAACTTCGACACACTCGATCGTAAGCCACACCAGCCCTATGGGGCTGATACCCGATGGTTAGTGGGCACCAAATCTCCGGGACCTCGGGGATCACACTGGCGTCTTCACTGGCTTGACTGGCTTCCGATGGCGTCGGCTTACATCCTGCTTCTGCGATGCCGAGCTCCGTCGGAGCCCGTACCGCGAGCCAGACCAACTACGACTAAAACGGCCGTAGACCAGAGGTCCACTTAACATCGTCTGGAGCCAGCACCTAACCCCACGTCCCCCACTCTCTCCGCAGCTTGGCACCTCTTCTAACAATTAGACTCATTCATCGCCCTACTGAAAATAGAACTACTAACGCGCACTATAGAAGATGGTGTTTTCTGAAATGGTGACTACTCATGGCTCAGAGTACCGGATACTGTTCAAGGAGGGACTGGGGTAGGGCGGGGCGCCGCCGGGCGGCGCTCTAGCTCTACCACCATGGATGTGGAGGTCCATGGAAAGGAAAGGTTGGAGAAAGAAAGACAAGAGTGGCTCTGGAGGTGGGCGTGGCGAGCTTACTCGTCCTCACTGCCGTCCCCCTCCTCGTCCTCACCGTCGTTGCCGTCATCACCCTCGTCGTCACCCTCGTCGGCGTCCTCGGTCTCCTGGGTCTCCTCTTCATCGTGCTCGTCACGCTGGCGGAGCTTGCCGCCCTTGTTCTTGTTCCAGTCAGAGGGGACGTAGATAGGGCGGCCCTGGAGGGCCGAGTCGACCTGCTTGCCGATCGAGTCGACGACCTGGGCGAGCTTGGGGGCGATCTCGATCTCGGAGGGGTTCTTGAACGCCTCGTCGATCTGCTGGATGGCCTTCTCAGCGTTGGCGTCGCCGTTGGCAAAGGCCTGCTCGATCTTCTGGAAGATCTCGCCGAGCTTGGGGGCAGCGGCGGCAAGGTCGTCGTCGAAGTTGCGCTTGGGGAAATGGTACAGACCTGCAATGGCACCGATGCCAGCCTCGATGGCGCTGATCTTGTCCTTGATCGCCTGGCCGATGGTGGCGTCAAAAAAGTCCTTGTCGGCCTTGATCAGGTCCTCAAAGCCCTTGATCTCGGCCTGGATCGCCTCGGCGGCGGCGGCGTCAATCTTGTCCTTGGCGTCCTTGAGCGACTTGATCTTGTCCTCGATGGCCTTGATCTTGTCGGCCCACTTCTTGCCGATGGCGCTGTCGAGGGCGTCAATCTTGGCCTTGAGCGCCTCCTTGATCTCCTTGACCTTGTCCTCGATCTCGGAGATGAGCTTGGGGACGAAGGCCCAGAACTTGTCAGCGGCCTCGGCGGCGAGCTGAGCAAGAGCCTCGAGGTCACGGGCCTGGTGCGTCTTGTCGAGGCCGAACTTCGGGGCGAACTCGAGAGCCTGGTCAGCAGCGGCGACAGCGCTGTCGGCAGCGTTCTCGAGACCGAAGGTAGGGTCCCAGGCGGCAGCGGCGCGGGCATCGCCGACCTTGGCCTGGACGGCTGCGCCCGGCTGGTCGATGGGCGCGGCAAAGGCGAGGGCAGCCATGAGGGGGATGAGGTAGAGCATCGTGTCGGGGGATAGTCCGGTGAGGCCTGTAACCGTCACAGCCCCCACTTTTATACTGGAGATGTTTGCATCCCCGGCCTTCTTGAGTTCTGTTGTGAGTTTCGAAAAACTTGCGGCCAGCATCACCGCGTGTAGCGCGAAGTGTGCCACTAGCGCGCGCTGGACGCTGCGCAAAACCGAACCAAAGCCAGCCCAGTGGGCCGGCATGGTGCTGAGACACGGCCAAAGCACGCAACTGGAGCACAACACACATCACCAGACGCGTCATGGTAGCTAGTCTACTAGCTAAACCACTAGACAGCCCCGGAGGCCCCGGCGCCACCTTCCGGCCCAACCAGAGCTATCGTGGAGAAGTGCACGCTACCCTCCGCCCGGGGAATGTACACGTCTCGTATAATGCGCGCAGCGTCCTGTGAATGGGTTAGCGGCGTAGCCAGATAATCGTCTAAACATTGAGGGGGACACGAGGGTTGTTGATGACGTTTAGGGATGTGGGACTCACTTCAAGAAGGTCGTCGCTGGCCGGTCCCCGGTCCAGCGGGCCGGCCCGCGGCATGTTGCCGTCCATCTCCCAGATGCGCCCGTCGTGGCGCACGAACGCGAGAAAGTGGTCCGCATCTTCCCAGTCGGACTCGCGGACCCGGGAATCTCCGGCAGACACGACAGCCATGTGCGCCGGTTTGATCAGTGGTGAAGCGGCCAGCAGCGCCGTGCGTCGATCGGGCTCCAGCGCTAGCCGCGGTCAGCATAGATCAACTCAGCTCCGCAGCACCATCGAGCCTCGGCGGCCGCCTTGTCCGGCCCACCGAAAACCCGACCGACAGACTTTGCAACTCACTCAAGCACTCATCGAAGAAGGCGTTCAGAGCCGGTGCGAGCCGCGTCGCCGCGAGCGAATGGAGAACGGCAAACGTCCCGCACGAATGGCCTTTAAGTCAGCTGCTAGCTGGTCGATCGCCACGCTTACCGACGCCAACCTGCGGAATCCACAGGGGCTCCTGCCCCCTGGCGGCTGGGGTACCCGGGCCTTCCTTGGTGCGGTGATCAACGATGGTTGGCGTGTCCGGGAACAGGAAGACGACTGCATGTACCGGCCGAGGGACGAGGCTGAGCAGCTCTGGGTCAAGTCCCAGGACGTCCACGAACTCGTACTCGTTGGGAAGATCCCAATGCTGCGGTCAGCTGAACTTGGCATTAATGATATCATGCGATCGAACTTTAAAAGCTCAAGTCACATGCACCGGCATACAACGCTTTGCCCGATACGAGCAAGGTGCATCAGAGCAGCTCAGCCGGTCGTCGAGCCGTAGCCCGTATTTTCGGGGCGGAGCTGGTCACGAGGCTGGTGGTTGCTCTGCATTGACGTCAACTTACACGAGCAAGCTTGGTGAGCACGTCAGGACTGGACTCGAGTGGCCACCAGTCTCTCTCGAGCTCCTTTGAGGAAGGTGCGTTTGCCACTGGATTGGACGAGGACATGGCGAGGGGAGGAAGACGTTTCGGGCTGATGGCTGATGGATGATGAGCGAATGGGTGAGCCGGATCTGGTCAATGGGTTCAAGGTCAGACGTGTCCTGATGCGAAAGGGTCGCGGGCGAGTAAAGAGTGTTCGTTGGAAACGAGGGAAGAGGATTACGATGGGTGCGCAGCGAAAGGCCAAGCCAATCCTGGCATGCAGAAGGGAGCAGTGGGCGATTGAGGACGCGAAGAGCCGCAGTAGCGTCAAGGGAACGATAGCGACGAGCGACTCCGCCAGGCGCGCCCAGGTATTGACTGACTGCTACCCACAGGCGCGCGGCGTCGGGCCCCGCATTCCTCCCATCGTCTTCCTCCCCTTCCAGTAGTCTTGGCCGTCCCCACTGCTCTGCATCCCAACAGCAACCTGGGGCTCGCTAAGGGCTGCGCACGACTGCAGTGCGAGGCTGTCACTGTGAGTCACGCACGTGCAGTACAGACGTGGAGGTGCAGTTCGGCGAGTTAGGAAGCTAAGCACCCGTGCTAGAAGCTATGCAGGTAAGCGCGGGGATGCAAAAGGTGGGTGGGTTGGTGCGGGATGTCACTAGAACTTGATGGATTGGAGCAAGGGAGGGTGAATAGGTAAGGAGTTGTAATCGCGGGCCATTTGTCGGGTGAGGTTCGGTCGCGCTGTCGGGATTCGCTTGTGGTCAGAGGCCAGAGGCTGGGGAGCTGGGGAGCTGAGGGAAGGGGCCGTCAAGGGCAGCCGAGGGGTGGAGGTCGCAGCCGGGTGCGTGACCCTGCCTCGCCCTGGATCCGAATCCACTCACCACCGTGGGCTGCAGCTGCACAGTCTACGCTCTACGATGCATTGCTTGCTCGATGCGGGCCTGCGGGCTGTCCGCCGCCGATACGAGCCAGCGGCCGTACCTTCGGGTCTGTACATCTGTATTCACTGAGTCATAATCTTAACCTCGTTACCTCCGGACACAGACCATTTTCCTAATCCCCACGCCAGCACTCGCCCTCGCATGCCTTGCACTCGGGACCATTACTCCAAATCCACCTCTCCACTCTTCCAACCCTTGAGTACCTCAACAACACTCGTCACACCCATTATCGACTGCTTCGACTTCTTCTCCTGCCCACCACCCGTGACAGCCATGTCCTAACATGGACCTCGTCGACCGGTCAAACCGCGTGCTCATCACAAGCGCCGTCTTTATCGGCCTCGCCACCGTCTTCGTCGCCCTCAGATGTATTTCCAAGTTCGCCATTAGACGGAGAGCCGATGTCGACGACTGGGTCACCATCGTCGCCTGGGTGAGTGTCACCTCCCATGCTTCCATCGCCTGTCGGCCAGCCCTCTGCATCTCATGCCCATCCCCCGCACATCACGGCAATCGGTGATCGTACAATCTGCAACCACTCGAGCTTCGGTCCGTTAGCTGGTTGTTTGCCCACTCGATCGACGACGAGGGCGTCACCGGTAGTGGCCCAACGGCAGGCATTCCGTTTGGTTTCGAAAATGCCTCACCGCGTCGTTGCAGCTAGTGGCTGGCCGAACGGTCTGGCTGCTTTCTTCGCCGTCCGCGTCAAATTCATGAACGACCAGGTTGGGTGGAGGCTTCGCAGCCTGAAACATCTTGGACAAGCAACTCGGTGCATTCACTATCGAGTTCAACGTGCGCCACCATCCTGCTTATCTCTCAGCGGCACCCACAGTCGTTGTCGTTCGTTCCGCTGACCTTCAGGCGTTCACGGTTGCGCTCAACGCTTCGATCATCTTCGGAGCCACGGTTGGCATTGGTAAACCCGACACTGGTGAGTGGATTTTCTTTCGCGATCCTGCTCGCGGCTGACACCGTGCGCGCACGTCCGATCTTCACGCCCATATTCATTTATCGACCGTCGATTGCTTCTCTCGCCCCGTCCTCGTTCATTACGGTCACAGCCATCAAGGACGAATGGTGGGGACCGCTGAAGAAGGCGTTCTACGTCTTCCCTATCTTCTACCACCTGTCCTCGGCGGCGGCCAAGAGCGCCGCGCTGTTGCTGTACATCCGTATGGCCAGCGCGCACGTGTTCCTCCGCTACGCGAGCTATGCAGTTCTGGCCATGGTTGACATTGCCGGCATCGTGCTGGTCTTCCTCAACATCTTCGTGAGTCTGAGCCGAGAAGTTCTGGGGCGCCGCTGACCTGCCAAGCAATGTCGTCCGATCTCAGCGGCCTGGGACCCCACCGTACAGGGCCAGTGCTTCGATCTCGTCACACTCTTCCTCTCGTCAGCCCCCGTCAACATCCTTTCCGACCTTGCAATCCTTATCCTCCCGCTCCCCATCATCACTGGGTTGAGGATCGAGAAACATGCCAAGATTGGTCTCGTCCTCACCTTCCTTTGTGGCGCGTTCGTGGCCATTGTCGATGTCGTCCGAATCGCCTACCTGCAACAAGCGCTTCGTGTGCAGATCTCCATGCAACGAGGCGACACGGTTAGCGCCAAAGCGGGCCCGCCCAACTTTTACTGGTACACGTCGTACGGTGTTATGTGGTCCGCCATCGAATGCTCCGTCCGAGTCATGTGCTGCTGCGCTCTGGTAATGAAACCGCTGATCCAGCGGATACGGCCGCGCTCCTTGAGCCGCTCGTCGCAGTCCCGGTCACGGCAGATGGGATCGGGACAGCTTCTTTCGCGAGGAAGCGCGCAGGGCGGCAGCGGCGGAGCTCACCAGGACGAAAGCTACATCTCGGACCCGGGCGTCAAGTCACCTCGGAACCAGCCTCTTCAAGCAATTTTAGAAGTCGATGCGGGCGTCCCCGACGAGGACCAGATGGACATCATGCAGTTCTTCGCCAACGGTCCGCCAGATACGCATCACCACCCCCACCGAAGTCCGCCAGCTAGCCCATCGAAGCGATTCAGCGTGCGACTACCGAGTATGCCAACACTAGGAGGAATGGGAGGAACAACATCAAGCAGCGCCGAAACTCAGACCACTAGTGGTGATCAGAGCGAGGGCGAACCTCCCGTTCCAGCATCACCGAAAGCGAATGTGTTCGGCGTCCCTTTAGCGAAGCCGGACTCGCGAGTAAGCGAGGTGCAGGCGTCATTGATGGCCATGCCTTTACGCTGGATCACAAACAACTCGGCCAGTGTGCCGCCAGAGCACATCCAGCAGCCGACAAACAACTTCTTCGACTTTGTGCATATGGGCGGTCGGAAACCGCTTACGCAGCTCACAGCGAAGGAAGCGTGGTGGCCGATACTCTTCGTCTCGATACTCTTCTTCCTCTGGGGCTTCTCGTACGGATTACTCGGCGTCTTGAACGACAAGATCCTCCAAGTCATCGGCAAGTCGGACTCGAGGGCGATCGCGCTGCAGAACTCGTACTGGCTCGGCTATATCATTGGGCCGCTCACGTTCGGGCTGTATGTCCTGCCGCGGTACGGTTTCAAGGTCACGTTCATGACCGGCCTCGTCATCTACGGGTGTGGTGCGATGGCGTTCTGGCCGTCTTCGGTGCTTGTGTCTTACGGAGGGTTCTTCTTCTCCAACATCTGCATCGCGATCGGCCTCTCGGTTCTTGAGACCGCGGCGAACCCGTTCATCGCAATTGCCGGCCCAGGTCACCTGTCCGAAGCGCGGCTAAACTTCTCGCAGGGCATCCAGGCCGTAGGCTCCATCTTCTCGCCGATCCTTGCGACCAAGGTGCTGTTCAACCACCTGAACGACCGCGCTTCGCTGTTCGATGTGCAATGGTGCTACCTGGCAGTCTCGCTGTTTGTGCTGCTGCTCGCGCTCGTCTTCTTCTACGTGCCGCTATCGGAGGCGACCGACGAGGAGCTGCAGCAGCAGACAGACGAGCGGTTAGCACGCGCAAATTTGTCCCCGTCGGCGCGGGCATACGGCATGCCGGCACGCTGGTTCGTCATTGGTGCGGGCTGCTTCGTCATGTCGTGCTACGTCGGACAGCAGGAGTCGATCTCCTACTGGTGGCACGATCTAATCATGCTGATGCGGCCCCACACGGACGATTCTTGGGATCTCTTCATCGGGCACTGCCTCTTTGCCGCGTCGCGCTTCATCGCGTCGGGTGTGTGCTACATGGGCTTCACGCCGCGCCTCATCTTGAACGTGTGCTGCGCGGGGACCTTCATCACGTCTCTGCTCGCCATGCTGCTGAACCCGGGCAAGGGCTCATTCGCCTGCCTCCTGCTTGCGATGTTCTTCGAGGGTCCCGTGTTCCCGACGCTCTTCGCGACAGCGCTTCGCGACCAGGGTCGCCGGACGAAGATTGCGAGCATCGCCCTGACCGCGTCTATCGGCTTCACCGTCGTGTGGGAGAGCGTCAACTATGGCATCTGGCGAGGCACGGGCAAGAACGTGCGCAGTACGCTCATCCTCGTCGTAGTCCTCTGCGGCGTGCAGAGTATCTACCCCGCCATGCTGGCTCTCAGTCCGACACTGCGGCGCTGGGTCGACCCACGCTGGTCCATCTCCCGCACGCCGTGCCCCGGCTCGCAGCCAGCGCCCGCCTCTCCGCCCGACTCAGACCCGAGCGTCATGGAGAAGTCGCCCTCCTCGCCCCCGTCGCCGGCCAAGAAGCCGCTTCAGCCCATGCCCTCGCCAGAAGGCAACGGCGAGCCGTCCGACGCCGACCTGGCTGGTCTCGGCGTCGTCGGCGCTCTCGAGTTCAAGATCTAGGCGCGCCAGTTGTAACAGGAGCCTCGATATCATATCCATCTATCCTACCCCATTCTCAACTACTTTGGTTTTTCTTTGCGTCTACGTATTAGTCCCTCACCTTATAGTCGGAGTTTCTATCGTCTCCAGTAGCATGTATAACAGATGTACGAATGGCAATGTGTTGCGGGTGCACGGGCGCAGTCAAGTGGAAATGACTGCGTTGGAAGAGACGTGCAGCCCTCTTCCGCTGACTGCTACTGGTTGAGTCCGCAGCCTTTCCTCAGTCATGAACAGGCAACACTTCAGCCGTCTCGAACTACCCATCAAGCTTCGCTGCGTCATCCAGAAGTTGCTTCTGCCAAAACGACATTCGCGACCTCGATAGCTGGCGCGGTCGCAATCTTAGCCCTCGCAAACGCCACAACCCCTTTCCACCAATGACCGTCCCCACGTCGTCCGTCCATCCAAAAAACTCCTCCTGAACCTCCTACGAAGACCCATTCGGAGCCACAGCGCTGGGACGAGGGCGGATCGAACGCCCGACCTCAAGAACTGACTAGCTTCACTCTCGCGCTCTCCCAACTGAGCTATCATCCCTGGTCGCTGTGGACGAGAACGACGGCGCGGGGGCGCAGGCGGCGCGGGGGGGGTGGGTGCGAGCGCAGGGTGTGTCATTCGCTGTACCTCTCGTGGAAGCACCGCATCCTCTTCGCGGTCAGTGCAGAACCTCTGCTTGACCTAACGGGTGCGACCTAGAGTCAACGGCGAAGGGGTGGGCTAGAAGTGGCAGTGTCGCCAGCCTAACAGGACGTCAGCACCGATGTCGAGAAGACGTGAGTGCCAGAAGAGAAGGCAAAAACACTCCTTAACCGCCTCTTGCGAGAGGGCTCGGAGTTACAACGAGTGGGACGAGGGCGGATCGAACGCCCGACCTCAAGAATTGACTTCTGAAGCTTCACTCTCGCGCTCTCCCAACTGAGCTATCATCCCGGGTCGTTGCTGACGAGAGCGGAGGGCGGGGGGCGCAGGCGGGGCCGACGGCGTGGGTGCGAGCGATGGTGCTGCGACTCCCCGCGGCTACGGCGAGGAGTCCGTCCGTAGAGGACGGATGTGAGAGGTTGCCCAAGGGGACTGTGGGTAACTGTGTGCAGGTTGTGAGAACACGGACGGGTGAGGTGAGGTGATGAAACAATGTGTTATGTGGTAAAAGCTCAGCCGCGATCTCTCTAGATCGTCAGTAGTCGACACGCGGCTGTCCATAGGTGGGTTGCGCACTAGGAAGAGGGCGACGGAGAGCCGAGGTGCTGCGATATGCCAATTTTGCACAATCGAGGCTGTACTGAGATCATGGCGAACTTTGACGAGCAAGCTCTCCCGCGGTCAACCACAGGCTCCGAGTGACACCACCAACGCTGTCTTCTAGGGAAAACTTCACACAGCAGCGAGACGTCGTCACCACGAGCCCAGTTAAAGAAGATCAACCTCATAATTGACGCCGGGTACCCGGTGCCAGGTGCCTTCCTCCTCTTGGAGCATCACCTCTCCCGTGTGCCATGTCAGACGCGCTCCCATCCGTAGTTCTCAAGTTCGCAGGCACGACCGATCGCCGGTGCACTGTGGTCGTCTCGTGCGGTCGGCGGTCAGTGATGATCGTTGGAAGAGGAGGGTGGACGACGGAGTCCAGCGGCCATGCGGGCTTCCGTGCCTTCGACTGCAATGTTTCCTCTTCCTGAATGGCGGAGTCGCAGGCGGCATCGAAAGCTTCGTTCCAGCGGAGTCTCGACGGGAGACTCTCTCCGCCCAGATTGCAGCGTGACAGACCTCCTCCGCGCTGATCGAGAGATCGAGAGCCTCGGCTTGAGAAACAGAGCGTACCTTCCATGCCGCTCGGCTTCGGCTGTCCTTATCGAGCATATGGGACTGTCAGATAGGTCAATGCGGACGTTAAGGTTATGGCGTTCTCAGGTGTGAGATGGTCAAGCTTTCGATTGTATCGCGGTCTACTTTGAACGGGCCGAATTCGTCGAACGTCGTCGCTGCCGCGTCGTACTCGTCTCTCATCGCGGCCCCGAGGCACGCAGATCGAAATCCGAGCGAGCAATGAGCCACGAGCCAACGAGCCAGCGATTGCCGTCCCGACATGAAAACGGAAGGGGCGAGGTTCGGTGTTGACTGACGACGACGCCGTTAAGCATCGACGACTACGGAGGACGACGACTCCGAGAAGACACAGGCAGAGCCAGAGGAACACGAGGAACATGACTCAGGCACTGCACAAATGCACATCGGACGCGGCTCTCTGGAGCGTCGTCGCCGTATCCAACGACTTTCAGAACTCACATTGCTCGTCGCTGTGTTGCAGGTCCGTCTCGCATGTGTTGCAGAGCGTTGCCTGCTCACATCGATGTCGCAGACGGGTTTCACATCGGTTCCTCTCAGTGTTCGACTTCTCGAGCAGGTGTGGTGCTCACAGGCTGCCACGTCTGCGACCTACTGCCAAGCATGACCGAGAGAACGGTTAGCGGAACAGCAAACCGCTCACCGCCCCGTCTCCCGTGCCCGAGGCTGCACATCGTTGACCTGTACTAGTCAGCACGGGCGGTGTAAAGCACCACGGAGTGCAGAGAGTCCAACAGGGCCCCGCAAATCGCCTGCACACCCAGCCCGGCGTCCCATGACCACGGGCGCTAGCACGCACTGCCGCGGCCCGGAAGACGGGATGCGTAATGAAGGAAGAGTTGAAGCTTGTCGGCGCCACCCCGGCGGCGTCGTACGCGTATGACTTGCGTACGTCCCCAAGTCCTGGAGAACGGATGTCTGATCGTCTTATGCCTCTGCGCTGCACGTGGAGCGAAGGTCTGCGGTGAGCTGCGTTCGTATCGAAACTTCGGATGCGTCATGACGCGACTTGGCAAATGATTGACGAGTACGCTAAGCATTGCACGCATGGGAGGAGTGAGGATGTCGACCCCGAAAAGCTCGAGATCTCGTCATGACCCGCAGCGGATAAACATTGCGCGGTATGCTGGGGGTGATGTCGGGTGCGGCACTCCGGGTTTGGATGTGAGGGACGATGTCCAAGCTGTGTATCGAGCCCTTTGCTACCTTTGTTCCCTTTGGGCCATTCGGGCTTGACGGGCTTGAAGACACTTGTACGTACGCAGGTATGCCGTGTCCATGCCGTTGGGCAGAGGTTAGCCGCAACCTGCCGCCATTCAGAGCGCAGGTCGCTTACGAGAACCAAACAGTGGAGACCTTCCGATTCCCTTAGCTCCCTGCTAGCCCTACTAACGTACGTCCCGACGTACACCCAACGTACACCCAGGAAGTCGTTGGAGAGTACTCTGGGGCTGTATCTCCTTCGAAAACGGATCGCAGGAAAGCCGCTAGCACGAGTCCACCGCAGCGGACGGCGCTCTGAGTTGCAGAAGAGGTCGTGCTCGGTAGAGCAGCATGGATTCGCAGCCCGTTACACAAGTCGATTCGGAACGGAAGAAAGGCGGAACGCTACGCCGGATCGACCCCAGATCTGCAGTGCTCCTTTCCTGCGTACGCTCGGTCGTGTGGCATAATCCATGATGCAATGCACTACCGATTACTGGACGTTGGAAGCAGATAGTACGAAGCATGCAGACGCGCACGGCAAGCACAGGCCGCTGCATAGCCGGACAGGCCTGTTATTCGGCCTCTTGCAACGTTAAGGTCGTGGCTAGCACCAGCCTGCGAGCTTGGCGGGTCCTCCTGCCGACCATCTACTCCACAACGCTTAAGTCTTGTCGTTCGATGCTCCAACAGACACCTCGAAGCGCATCATGGGCAATGTGCGCACCGCGCACGCCGAGTGACTCACCGAGACGTCGAGGTGCAATAAGCATACTCGCGACAAGCCACGCGGGCCCGGCCCGCTCGTCGGCTTGTGCATACGCGCTTGGGCTATGCATAGCTGTGTCCGCCCGCTTCCGTGCACCTGCCCGAGCGCAGTACGGGGAGGAGAATGTTCCGACCACGTTCCGGCTCCCTGCCTGCTCCTAGTGGGAGCTCCCATACCTGTGCGCGCAACCTTCTCTCTGCCCGTTCATCGCCCCACTGCGGCTCGGCAGACCTATAGCGGCTCAACATTAGTTGCTGCTGCTCCGACGAGCAAAGCCCGTCACCGACAGAAGACAGGCACAAGCAGACCGGTGTCGGAGAGTTAGCCCGCTGCTGTGGGAACAGTTGTCGGGTTGATGCCTCAATGAATGAATTGCATGCTGGCATGCACTGACGTTTTGGGCGTAGAAAAGGCGTCGGAGGGGCGTCGAGAGGCACCCGCCTGTGCAACCGCCGTCTCCGCCGTCAGCTGCCAACAACAAACTCGAGAGCGGTGTGCGTCTTCCTCTCGCTCGCCGCCGTGTGCTGCGCTCCGCCGCACGTCATGACATGTCATGAGATCTCGGAACTCTGACTAGCGTGGAAAGGACGCTGCACGCCGAACAACTCTAGTGGGCATCCACCGCACGTGAGCGCGCACCAACAGCAGCTACTGCAGCTATGAATACCACGGCCAGCGGCCATCGGCGAGCTTAATCCGAGCTTAACACGGAACGGCGCGGGGTCATCTGGTCGCTGAGTGGGTGGGTGGGGCCGACTCGTGTACGACGAGCCCGGCGACGGCGGATTAGAGTTCACTTGGGCGCCCCGTCGCCCCGGTGTTCCGATCTGTCTTTCTGCGTTGCGGAGCTGCCAGCTCCATCGTTGGTTGCCAGCTCCTCGTTTAGACCTCTGATAACGTGTTCTGCCGTTTGTCGCAACGTTGCAACGTGGTGCTTGTGTGAGACGTGTGTGAGGATGTGAGGATGGTGCCTTTATTTCGCAGGATTTTTCCTGATTTTCCCGTGGACCCTTGTCACGGTGTTGGGACTGTTCAGAGGGAGAGGGGACATTGAGTACAAGCTTTCGTGGAGAGAGGGCGGACTGACCGAGCTCACAAGTGAGCTAAGGGTACATGGACAATTGAGCATTTCAGGCACCATCAGCTGGGATCAGCACCGAGAAAGCCAAAAGCACTGCGGTCGGGGATGCCTTGGCGTGCCTGAAAAGCTTGCGATGCCGTTGTTGTCACCCAACATCGTCGTCTCTGTCCCTTCAACCCTGCTACATCCTCCCTCGCCTCTCCCTGCGACCCACACCCCGTACCTCACACCTCCCTTCTCCTGCTGCGCTAGACGCCGAGCTTGTCTCGTCTCGACTCTCCCTGACAGCAGATCCAAGCCCACGCCCATATATATCATCGTCCATCAACTCCGATGCTCCCCCCACATCTCATATCCGACACCACGACACCGTCTCCGACTCTTCACCATGGCTAGGGCTGTGAACCTGGTCAAGACCCCGCCCCGGGTCGAGCTCATAGGTCATCGTCTCTTCCTTGTTCTCGTCGGTACCCTTCCCCCGTTATTGGGCTTCATGACGGGGCAGTACGACCTCGTCTGCGACCTTCCCTCTAACCTTCCCTCCGATGTCGCTCAGGCGATGCTGGACGCCGCCGTCGACTTCCACACCGAGTGCGCTGAAGCGCTTGAGGAGGTTGAGCTAGTGCTCCGGCTGTCGTTCCCACTCCTGCCCCGATTGAAACGACTATCGATCCGTCCGCCTTCATCACCATCAGCCGGATACGATCGCCATTCGTTTTGTGTCAGCTACGAGCCGACAACCGAGTTGCAACCCTCCGACCTTCCCCGCATCGGCCTTGCACAGGCGCCGATCAACATGTTCCGCCTTTGTTACCCACCGCAAGGCCCACGATCACCCCCGTGGTACCGTAGCGGCACCTTCTTCGATCTCACGGACGGCGCCAGTCCCCGCATGGAGGCAGGTATGGGGGCACCCGAGGTCTTCAAGGCGCACATGAGACTCTACCTGCACGCTCTGGTCCGTGTGTGTCAGATCCGAGACCAGCTACTTCCCTCTGTCTCTACTGCTGCTGGACGGACAGGCATCAAGCTGCAGATGCGCGTTGCGGGTGGGGACAAGCCCTCCATCCCGCACGTCGAGATCAAGCAGACCGAGTCGCGACAGTTCTCCTTTGACGTCGAGAGCCTACAGATCGACATTCTCGCGAACGGTGTGTTCGAGATCGTCGCTCCGCCAACGTCGCCGCCGAGACCATGGCATGTCCCCGCGTAAACTAGGGTCACAGGTTAAGTCGAACGGATGCGCACGGTCCCGTCATCGTCAACCTCGCCGTGGCTCATGTTCTGATCCATAACTCATGCAACGGTACTCTTTATGCCTAGAAACTCCGCGTAGAGCCGAAAGGAATGCTTGGCAGCTCGGACAAATGGAGCTGCAGAGCGCACCGTGCATACTGGCCACCACACCACCACAATAAAGCTGCATGTCACCACCCTCCTTATCGCCCTAGATCTCAGCCACCGAGGCCTGTGCTTGCCCCAAATCTTTCATGTATCAAGCTCCGAAGCTGGGCTTTTGGAAAATCCAAGAATTGAGTCGAAACCATGCATATCGGCAGCGGAGTCCGTCCGACTGTCCATCTTTGTGGCATATAAGCCTCCTTGAGTGCCACTTCTCTTCCACAACAGCTCTACCTCATCAGAACTTGCAGCTATGCCTCGCCCTTGCCTCACACCTCGCCGCCGCGCCAAGATTGCGTYCTTGGCTCGCTACCGCAGCTATTCCTCTGTCGCCTGGGAGTACAACRTCGCCAAGAGCACTGTGGGTTACTGTGTGATGTTAGCTCGCCTCCAGGCTCTCATTCCACCTGCTCTGGCTGTTCTGAACCCTGTCCAGGGGATCCGCATCCCCCGCAGCCACACCAAGCTCACTCCCGACAACCTCAGAGCGATCTACGAGGTCTTTGAGGCTCAGCCCTTCGCCAGCAATCGTGAGGTGTTGGACACTCTTGCAGACAGAGACATTGTCCTCTCTCTCATGACTCTGCGCCGTGCACGTCGCCAGCTTGGTTATGGCCGCTTTGTGGCTCTTGTGCGGCCGTATCTAAGCCCCCTTCACAAGGAGAAGCGTCTCGCTTATGCTCTTGAGCAGCAGCGACTCTTCCAAGAGTGGAGGAAGGTGATCTTCTGTGACGAGGTCCCTCTCTACATTGACCAGCTCCACAGAGCATATGTGACGCGCCCCATCGGTTCTGACCGTGCCAATGAGCGGTGAGTGTCTTTCCTGACGTTCTACATGCTGTGGAAGAGTGCTGACACTCAGGTACATCCAGTACACCTCCAGATCGAGCTGTGGGTCGATTATGTGCTGGGGGGCTATCTGGTATGGCGGCAAGTCGAAGCTGGTGTGGTTTGACACCTCCCAGTCGACCTCCAAGCGCAAGGGAGTCAATGCGGCCATCTATCGCACCCAGGTGACTGAGAAGGAGTTGTTTGATTGCTGGAAGCGTGTCAAGACTCAGTGGCGTGGTTATGGCTTGCCCTGGGTTGTAGAGGACAACGCTGTCGTCCACACAGCCAAGGCCACCCGTGGCAAGGCAGAGCAACTTGGCATGCGCTTCCTGCCTCACCCTCCCTGCTCTCCTTGCCTCAACCCCATTGAGAACCTTTGGAGCAACCTCAAGCGCCGCCTGGCCCGTCTCAACCCTCGTCCCACCACCCAGGAGGGGCTATTCGCTGCCGCTACGGAGCTCTGGAACACCTATGATCAGAATGAGATCGACCGACTTATCATGTCCATGCCTAACAGGATCAAGGACACCATCTCTGCTAATGGAGGACACATTAAGTATTGATCCCAGGTGCACCATGCTTCGTATATAGGTTACCAAGACTCCCATGCACGTGGAACAACTGTTTATAGAGCAAGAAACATGCATATGCATGAGTTATTCGTGGTTGCAGCGAGGTCGACAGTTCACGGCCTCGTTTGTGGCACCACTCGTTCGACTTAACCTGTGACCCTAGTTTACATGTACCTCGTCTCTGAGGCTGAGGCTGTCCTCGACGTGCACGCCGCGACCCCGCAATGGCGCATCGACGAGTTCCGCCAGCTCGCAGCCAAGACTCACGAGCTGCAGTACCCCGCCACGCGCCAGATCGAGGGCATCGTGACTGCCTTTGACCCTTCTCACCCGCGACTGCACGAGCTGGTCCCCGTGCCGCCAAAGGTTGCGTCGGGCATGCGCCGCATCTGCCATGCCGTCCAAACCCCCTATACATCAGAGAAGGCTGAGCTTCCCCAGCTCGCGCAAGTAGGCGACGCCCGCTTCGCCCTGCACTACCCTCCCGCCGAGGGCCTGCGCCCCTCGGTGTTCAGCGTCCACAGCGATGAGCTCGACACAGACGAGCGCCTGGACGAAGAACGCATCGTCATGGTCGAGACGCTCGGTATCGTCGTCCAGCAGCTTTTCGCGTGACACTCTCTCGCTGTAACTGTCACCTTGCACCCTGTTCCAGCGACATAGAGTTAGCCTCGCTGCAGGAACGCCCAGCGTACCGTAGGTACGGTAGGAACGGGGTGAGGGGATGCGTGTGTGTGCGCGACGCGCGCTGTCCTTCGACCAACGAACGACGTCGACGACGACGATTCGACGAGCGAGTGAACCAGCAAAGAACAGGGTTAGCGAGAAAGCGAGAAAGCGAGAGAGCGAGAAGGCGCCTAGAAAGCAAGCGCTGGCAGAAAGCGCTGAGCCACAAGCGCCGAGATGACGACGCCTCACATATCCTCACATATCCCCTCACGACCCTGCATACATCGCATTTTGACCCTTCATTCACGCCCACGGCCTAGAGAGCCCACCATGCCAACCGTTGTACTCTATACATATATGCATACGAACCACGAGCCCACCATAGTAGGGCAAACCAGCAGTTCCGAGCAGGTCCTCAGTGAGGAATACATTGTTAGTGGTGACCGAAGACCTGTTTCTCGGTGTGCGCATGAATGGCGATGGGGTACTGCAGTCGAAAGGACACTGAGCATGACTCAGACTGAAGCGTGCTCCTCCTTCTGTGCCAGTTGGACCCCCGCATGCTCTCAGCGTGCGCACACCTTGTCCCAACCGACGGCCCACTATGAAAGATTGCAGAAGGAAGAGAGCGAGGATCACGACTCCCGCGCCACCAAGCCACGCCCGCGCACGCCGAACACGCGGCGCATGCTGCACCATTCAGTGTTCAAAATTGGATGTATTGAACCTTCTTCCCTCTCTGTTGCATCGTCGGCACGCTGCGGCCTCAAACTTAACGTTCTGTGCGGATAGTCTATGTCCGCAAGCGTTTTTGTGCCTGTGATTCTGGGCCAACGAAGATGTGTGTCATGTGGCATAATCTGTGTCATTTCGCCCCATTTCTTTGGTACTACTGATAAGATGGAGGTGAAGTTGGTGGAGGTGGGAGGTGGCGGACATAGCCGTGAGCCGGTGATCGGGCCGATGATATCATGAGAGCTGCTTCGGGCCGTTACGCTGCCCATCACGGTGCGATGTCGGTGTAATGAACGGTGTATCTGTCACATCAGTCGTGTCACCTCTGTATATAGGCTGTTGCGACCTGGCCACTTGCAATCATGACACAGCTCGACCATATCCCGAGCTCACCCCCGCGGCGCCGCACGAACCGCACGACCTCCGCCATGACGTCCACGAAGCCCGCGCACGACCCCGTAACGGTGACAGACAAGTATCGGTTCCACCTGCGCACGCCCTCCTCGTCCTACGCCTTCCACGAGACCTATGGCGACATCATGGCGGACCACTGGGGCTCGCTCCTCTCCTCCGCCTACGCGATAGAGGAACCCGACTCGGAGCCTCCGGGGTGGATGACGATCCAGCGGCGGCGCGAGTTCCCCACCCTCGGCTCTGGCGATTTCAGGACCCCCGCGTTAGTCCTGGCCGGACATGACGGGTGTGAGAGTTTCAGCTTTGTCTTTGACGGACACAAGATCCACAAAGGAAAGCCCAAACTGCCCGGGATGCCGAGCACGTTTGGGAAGGAGGACGAAGTGACGACCCTAGAGGTGCGGATGAAGGATAAGGCGAACAGTGTGGTCGTGAAGCTGTTCTATGCCGTGTGGCACGGGCACGATGTTGTGTCGAGGTGGATGGAGATTGAAAATAAGGGCGAGAAGAGTATAACGATCAAGAAGGCGAGCCAGGGGACCGATCTGCCGAGTGGAGAGTGGGAGTTGGCGTACACGTATGGTAACTGGGCCGGCGAACGACGGGTGCACCGCAAGGGTGTCTCGCACGGGATGCAGGGGTGAGTACGCCGAGGTGAGGGCGGAGCCTAGCCCTGGCGACCGCTGTCTCGGACCGCACACAGTGTGTGGCGGGCGAATGATCGAGAGCTCGCACGTTCGCTGACAACCCAGAATCCAGAGTTTGGCAGGCTAAACTAGGGTCACAGGTTAAGTCGAACGGATGCGCACGGTCCCGTCATCGTCAACCTCGCCGTGGCTCATGTTCTGATCCATAACTCATGCAACGGTACTCTTTATGCCTAGAAACTCCGCGTAGAGCCGAAAGGAATGCTTGGCAGCTCGGACAAATGGAGCTGCAGAGCGCACCGTGCATACTGGCCACCACACCACCACAATAAAGCTGCATGTCACCACCCTCCTTATCGCCCTAGATCTCAGCCACCGAGGCCTGTGCTTGCCCCAAATCTTTCATGTATCAAGCTCCGAAGCTGGGCTTTTGGAAAATCCAAGAATTGAGTCGAAACCATGCATATCGGCAGCGGAGTCCGTCCGACTGTCCATCTTTGTGGCATATAAGCCTCCTTGAGTGCCACTTCTCTTCCACAACAGCTCTACCTCATCAGAACTTGCAGCTATGCCTCGCCCTTGCCTCACACCTCGCCGCCGCGCCAAGATTGCGTYCTTGGCTCGCTACCGCAGCTATTCCTCTGTCGCCTGGGAGTACAACRTCGCCAAGAGCACTGTGGGTTACTGTGTGATGTTAGCTCGCCTCCAGGCTCTCATTCCACCTGCTCTGGCTGTTCTGAACCCTGTCCAGGGGATCCGCATCCCCCGCAGCCACACCAAGCTCACTCCCGACAACCTCAGAGCGATCTACGAGGTCTTTGAGGCTCAGCCCTTCGCCAGCAATCGTGAGGTGTTGGACACTCTTGCAGACAGAGACATTGTCCTCTCTCTCATGACTCTGCGCCGTGCACGTCGCCAGCTTGGTTATGGCCGCTTTGTGGCTCTTGTGCGGCCGTATCTAAGCCCCCTTCACAAGGAGAAGCGTCTCGCTTATGCTCTTGAGCAGCAGCGACTCTTCCAAGAGTGGAGGAAGGTGATCTTCTGTGACGAGGTCCCTCTCTACATTGACCAGCTCCACAGAGCATATGTGACGCGCCCCATCGGTTCTGACCGTGCCAATGAGCGGTGAGTGTCTTTCCTGACGTTCTACATGCTGTGGAAGAGTGCTGACACTCAGGTACATCCAGTACACCTTCAGATCGAGCTGTGGGTCGATTATGTGCTGGGGGGCTATCTGGTATGGCGGCAAGTCGAAGCTGGTGTGGTTTGACACCTCCCAGTCGACCTCCAAGCGCAAGGGAGTCAATGCGGCCATCTATCGCACCCAGGTGACTGAGAAGGAGTTGTTTGATTGCTGGAAGCGTGTCAAGACTCAGTGGCGTGGTTATGGCTTGCCCTGGGTTGTAGAGGACAACGCTGTCGTCCACACAGCCAAGGCCACCCGTGGCAAGGCAGAGCAACTTGGCATGCGCTTCCTGCCTCACCCTCCCTGCTCTCCTTGCCTCAACCCCATTGAGAACCTTTGGAGCAACCTCAAGCGCCGCCTGGCCCGTCTCAACCCTCGTCCCACCACCCAGGAGGGGCTATTCGCTGCCGCTACGGAGCTCTGGAACACCTATGATCAGAATGAGATCGACCGACTTATCATGTCCATGCCTAACAGGATCAAGGACACCATCTCTGCTAATGGAGGACACATTAAGTATTGATCCCAGGTGCACCATGCTTCGTATATAGGTTACCAAGACTCCCATGCACGTGGAACAACTGTTTATAGAGCAAGAAACATGCATATGCATGAGTTATTCGTGGTTGCAGCGAGGTCGACAGTTCACGGCCTCGTTTGTGGCACCACTCGTTCGACTTAACCTGTGACCCTAGTTTACACCTCCCACCTCTACGGCCAAGAGTATCTCCTCCTCCCGCCCTCGACGACCGAAACATATGGTCCGAGCTGGGGATTCGCGCACGTCTATTCCGGCAGTTTCTCAGCCGAGGTCGAAAAGGACTTCAACGGCCACGTCCGCTGTCAAGCGGGCATCAACCCGCTGCACCTCTCTTACCCCCTTGCCGCCGGATCCTCCTTCGTCACGCCGGAACTCGTACTCAGTCACAGTCCGTCGGGAGGCATAGGCGCCCTGTCCAGAAGCTTGCACCGGTTCTGGAAACAGCACCTGCTGAATCAGGACTGGGTCGCGCGTCCCCGCCCGACCCTCGTGAATAATTGGGAAGCGACTTACTTCGAACTCGACGAGAAGAAGCTCCTGCCGATTGCGGAGCGGGGCGCGGAACTAGGTATCCAGCTCTTCGTGCTTGATGACGGGTGGTTTGGACGCAAGTATCCGCGTACCTCGGACAAGCAGGGCCTGGGCGATTGGATAGTGAACAAAGAGCGGTTCCCGCATGGACTGGACGAGTTTGGACGAAAGGTCACGGGTCTGACTCTGGGTGAGAAACAGAAGGGAGAGAACGGGGGCAAGGAGGAAGGGAAGAAGGAGCACATGCAGTTTGGCCTCTGGGTCGAGCCTGAGATGGTCTCCCGCCGCTCGCAGCTGTACGAAGACCACCCCGAGTGGGCCCTGCAGTCCCCTCACAAGAAGGCGACAGAGACGAGACACCAGCTCGTGCTCGATCTAGGCCAGAGGGCAGTACAGGACTACATCATCACCTCGATCTCCGCCTTGCTCGACTCCGCGCCTGTGAGCTACGTCAAATGGGACAACAACAGGGGCATGCACGAGCTGCCCCGTCCTTCGGCCATGCACGACTATCAGCTTGGCCTGTATCGCGTCCTCGCCACTTTGACCGGGAAATACCCCCATGTGTTATGGGAAGGCTGCGCCTCCGGCGGAGGACGCATCGACCTCGCCCTCTCCGCCTATTTCAGCCAACACTGGACGAGCGACAATGCGGACGCCCTGGACCGAATCAGTATCCAGTTCGGGACGTCTCTCTTCTTCCCGCCCTCCATCATGGGCGCGCACGTCAGTGTGGTTCCGAACCACCAGACGTCGCGTACTACGCCGTTCGAGTTTAGGGCCCACGTCGCGCTCATGGCGGGCAGCTTTGGGTTTGAGCTCGACGTGACGCAGCTTCCCAAGGAGGATGCGAAGGAGGTTCCGAAGTTTGTCAAGATGGCTCGCGAGTTGAACGAGCTCGTGTTGAAGGGAGACTGGTTCAGACTTAATGATGCCGAGAGTAATTGGCCCGCGGGGCAGTTCCTCAGCCGCGATGGGAGGGAGGGTGTCGTGTTCTGGTTCCAGGTAAGGGACCACACGAGGGGAGACGTCGCGCCGCCGCTCAAGTTGCAAGGACTCGATCCCGGGGCCGAGTACAGGCTTGATGGGAAGAAGCACGCGGGCAGCGATCTCATGTACACTGGTCTTTCTATCCGGGAACATGGCGATTATCGCTCCAAGGTCTGGAAGCTGGAGCGTGTCTAGATTGTAGAAAGCAGTGGATTATACATATGTTACAACACCGATTATATGCTCTATTTCTCTGTGTCGCTCGAGTGCTCAGCACTGCAAGCCGCTGAATCCCGACTCGATCATCGATCATCGTTCCAAAATACCCATTCTCACTCGCGCTCCACTTGCTCGCTTCGCTCGCAAGGTTGCGCTCACTGCAAATTCCCTCCCGCCGGCCACACGCTCATGATCGTCGCCAGGTCCGCAAACGGAATCAGCTCGCCCGGGAACTCGGTCCCCTGCCACAGGTTGGCGGAGAAGATGTCCTGGATCTGCGCGACGGGCGGGGCACCGCCGCCGGGCACAACATCGCCGGGTGTCACCTGGTCCATGATTGCCATGCAGCGCTCGGCGAGAGGGTCGCCCTGCGCACGCGCCATCGTCTCGCGCGCCTCACGCACCTTCTCGGCCCACAAGGGACGTTCGGCAGATGTGGGGTCGGTCCACATCGCGATGAGCGGGACGAAGCAGGCCTGGAACAGGAAGTGCCTGGATGTTAGCTATGGAACACATGTGGCAAGCTAAGAGCGAAGGCTGCGCATCGAGGAAGATGAGTGTCGAGGTGGACCTCTACACAACCTCTGCGTCAACCAGCCACGGTCGCGTCGTACTCACAGAGCATACCACACCTCCAGCCTCGTGTGCTCTCCCATCAGCATGAACTGGTGGATGTCCGAGATCGTGTCGAGCGCCGCCTGCAGACACTCCATCGCCAGCCCGTGGTCGAGTGTCGTGGGGCTCGTCATGTCCGCAATGGACTGGTGCTTGAGCGCGCGGTCGAGGAACGGGCGGCGGTGCAGGATGATGCGCAGATTGCAGTAGCGCCAGTACAGCTTGTGCGCGGAGAAGTAGAGCCACGGCGTGTCGTCAAACATGTCCGGTGTCGCCGTGCGCGTCATCCAGTTCGGCACGTCGTTGTGCCACTCGCGCAGTTCCTGGTCCAGCTCGAGGCACTCCTCGGCCGTCGGCGGCGGCGACGCGATGACTCGGTCGTAGCACTTGTTCCCGATCATGCAGAAGTGCGACTGCCAGATCAGGGAGGAGTACACCGTCGCGCCGCGCGAGGCCGCGGGCACGTGCGCGCTCTTCCGCGTGAAGTCCCTGTCCGGCACGTTGTGCACCATACGCACGTCCGCCTCGCCGTAGGGAAGCAGCTGTATATCAGTTAGGGATCGTCGGTAGGTAACTCACGATCGGTCGGCCAAAAGTGATCGCTGCGCCAGAGTCGAAAATGTACAGCACCCACCACACGCGGCGGCGCACCTCACGCTCGAACGGAGGAATGTTCCACATCGGCAGCTCGCGGTGCAGTCCCAGGCCGATCGCCATGCGCACCGCGATACCGAGGTACGTACTGCCCGCGTTCGGCTTGTTGCGCTTCTGCGCCAGGTTACTCAGCAACGTGTACGCCTGCACGAGCACGAGCGATCCCGTCTCGAGCAGGTCGACCGAGATAACGCTGCTGGCCTGCTCCAGGAAGTAGTCGACCGCGTACATCGGCGCGCCGGCCGTGAAGGCCCCGAGACCGATGACCGTGTTCATCAGCAGAATCCACTGTGCAGCCGGCGGTTGCGGGATGACCTCGGACAGCTGCGCGCGGAACGTCGGCTCGTGCACGATCGGATACTGCGAGTGGTAGTGTCGGAAGTAGGCGTCGACCCAGCGCTGCGTCTCGCCGTGAGTCGGCGCCCAGCCGAGCGGCGGCTCGGGCTCTGACCGGGGCGACACCGACAGGTCGAGGCCGCCTTGCCGTCCAGCAGCACCTTGCAGAATACGCAGGAGCGTCGCACCGGCGGCGAAGCCTGGGAATCAGCTTTCGCACAGGTACACAAGCTAGCATGGACTTACCGAGGTACCCCTCTCCGTTGGGCTCTACGCTGAGGCATGCCGTGCCGTCATTTTCGGCGGCACTGACGCGCTCGTTCCACTCGTAGCCGCTGGCCTTCTTGGGTTGCTTCTCATGCGCTTCGACGACGCCGATGCGGTTGTCGCGGAGTGACTCGGGCTTGCGCTCTGGCCGCGGCTTCGCGGCTGCAGGAGGGGTCGGGGGCTGACGGTAGTCCTGGAACCGGGAGACAGGGGAAGAGCTGACGCTGCCGCTGCCGCCCCCGGCGTCCTTAGCGCCGTGCGGGGGCTTGTGAGGAAGGTCTGGCTCGTCCTTTACGTCGGCGGCGGGTGAGAGCGGGCCACCAAGGTCGTCGAGGGAGACCTGCGGGGCATGCTCGGCGAGCAGACGCTCAAGCTTGGCGACGCGCTCCTTGACCTCGGCGAGGTATCTGATGAGTGTCAGCCGGGGTGCTCGGCCAACATTGGCAATGAGTGGGGAGGGGGTGAAGATTCAGGAACGCGGCTTGGTGAGCAAAAGGGGTTTGGTTGGC
This sequence comes from Trichosporon coremiiforme, assembly GCA_039545355.1. Lineage (NCBI taxonomy): Eukaryota > Fungi > Basidiomycota > Tremellomycetes > Trichosporonales > Trichosporonaceae > Trichosporon > Trichosporon coremiiforme. The sequence continues at coordinate 1,031,646 of BCJJ01000007.1, forward strand.
CAGGGGTGCGAGCCAGAAGAGGGAAGACTGCGTGTGTACTGACTTCTTGCCTCGGCGAGGGTTCTCAGCTTCGGGGAAGACACAAGTCTTGTCGTAGCGCTTGCACTGGTTGCATGGGTGGACTCGGTCGCACTGCGATAGTAAGCGTTTGATTGCCGATGCAAAAGGAGAGCGGAGATGTGCGCTGATGAGCGGCGGAGAGCGGGTTGGGAGTGGATGCGGTCGAGCGGAGCGCGGAGTCGGAGGAATCCAGCAGTTGCACTCCGGCGCACTCTGCGGCCGCTCAGTCGGCGGACTGGGTGAGACCCACCTTGCGCTTGAGCCGTCTGCACTCGACGCACTGCGATTGTCAGCTAGCCACACCAAGCTTCTTTGCTCACGCTGATTTTGATGACGGGAGCGGGCTCGTCTTGGGGGGTGTCGCCCATGGTGTGGTCGATGGTGAGCTCGCTGGTAAATTTGCTGAGAAAGGAGGTTGTTGTGGGATGGCGGTGGTTGATCCAAGCGGATCACACCCTCCGTCGAGGGGACCCCCTTGTATGGCGTGTCTTCCTTGTCTGGCCTGTCTGATTCAGCCCCTGGCATACCTGGCATACCTGGCATACCTGGCAGGGGAAGCAAGCCTGCGCAGGCTCTGACTGGCTGCTTACCCGCCACTTGCCTTGTACCGCCGGCTACAGCCAGCAAACACGTGGCAACCCTTCGCCCCAGATCTCGACTGGCCCCCCAAAGATAACTCGATTGGCCAGCCCCAGCATCAAGGCGCCCAGGACGACCCAGGACGCGTCTCGCTAAGATAACGGCCCATTTTTTCTCTCTGTTGTCTACTCCCAACGCATACCGCAACCGCAACCGCAACCGCAACCGCGTCGCGCAGGGCCGGGTCTTGTGCTACATGCCGTGCCGAACTCTAGTGCAAATGGCCCAGGTACGCCAGTCTGTTGGGCACCTTTCAGCCCCGAGTCAACGGGCACGTCCGACACCACGACACCTCCCTCGCCCTCCAACAAACATTTTGGTACAAGTGGTAGCGTAGTCTATGTAATCTGTTTGTCACTATAACGAAAGAACACGATATGCTATGAAAGTACACAGTACACTTTCCGGGCCGGACTTGCTTCACTCCTTTACGCCTTACGCCCATCGCCCTTGTTCCCCTCAGCCCAAAGCCAGACTTTTTGGCACGTTGGCACAGGGGCACGGCTTGCGCGAGTACGCCAGCCAGATGGCTCAGGGCAACCCTTCGGGGCGTACGGCGAGGCGCCGGTCTGTTTTTCTCTATGTGTTGGTCTCGGTCGTTTCTATGGGTCATCTATTTTCTCTCTGGAATGCCTCCTTGCGGGCCGATTTCTCATTCGTGTAACCTGCCGGACATGTGCCGAGGGTGGACACGAACTTGGCACCTCCCCCCGAACGCGCCTAGTAGGGACGAGGCGCGCCACGTCCCCTGCCACCGCGTCCGCGTCCTCGGCCCCGGCCCGAGGGCGCACGGTCGCCGTTGAAGCCACCGGACCCTCCGCCGAAACCGGCATCAGGCTGCATACGCTGCAGGAGCGAGGGCTGGCCCGACGGACGCTTCGGCGCTCCCTGGCCCTGGGCCCCGTCGCCGCCGCGCTTCTGGCCACCACCGCTCGGCCCGGCCTCGCGGTTAAGACCCGGCACACCCTTCAGCCCCATCTTGCCGATGGTCTTGGCCTGGAGCGCGGGAGGCACCCAGCCGTTCGGGCCGGGGGCGGTCTTGAGCGTGTGCTGCGCGTACTCGTTCGCGTTGCGCACGAGATCCGTCTGGCTCCATCGCAGCTTCTTCAGGCTGCTGTTGTAGTAGCCCAGCCACGCCTGGTACGCCTGGCCCTTCGCCTCCTCGGAGACCTGGGAGAGCGCGCCGTCGACAAGCTGAGAAGCGTGCGCAAGGCTGCTGGCGTCGAGAGCCGGGTACTCGAGCATGTTGAACGTCTTGATCGTCGGGTCGTTGAGGAAGAAGGTCTCAAAGTCGGCGAGGATGAGGACACCGTGGCCCTGCGCACCGGCACGAGCGGTACGACCGAGACGGTGCACATACTGCTCGCCGCTCGAGGGGAGACCGACCTGCACGACGGCGGTGACGCCCTGGACGTCGATACCACGGGCAGTCACGTCGGAGGAGAAGAGGATGCCGCGGTCGGCAGCACGGAACTGGTCGGTCGACTTGGTGCGCTTTGACTGCGACATGCGCGAGTGGATCTCCCAGACAGGGTACGACGTGGGAAGGTTGGAGAACACCTCGTAGTACAGTCCCGCGGCACGAGCAGTGGGCAGGAAGACCATGACCTTGAAGCCTCCACGCTCGGCAGCGAGCATCTCCTCGCGCTTCAGCACCTCGAGCGCACCGCTGATCATCTGCTCTCCGGGGAGAACAAGGAGCTCCTGGACGACGTGCTTGTGCGCGTTGATGTCCTCGTCCTTCAGCGTCGTGATGAACTTGTGGTCGGGCTTAAGCGCGACCGACGAGATCGAGTGCACTCCCTCGGGCAATGTGGCCGAGAACAGGAGCGTCTGGCGCGGCACAGCCTTGCGGTCGGGCAGGGCATCGAGGATCTTAACGAGCTCGCGGCGGAAGCCCTGGTCGAGGAGACGGTCGGCCTCGTCGAGCACGAGCGTGCGGATCTGCGAGAGACGCGAGCCAACGCCATAGTTCTCGATCAAGTCGAGCAGACGGCCAGGCGTCGCAACGAGAATGTCGGCGCTGCACAACGTCAGCCACGACCTTTGGCACAAACTCACCGCTCGGTCTTGAGACGCTTCACGTCCGTGTTGATGTTGGTGCCACCGACGACGCACTGGACGCCGACACGGCCCTTGGTGAAGGAGAGCGCGGCGTCAGCGATCTGGCTGGCCAGCTCGCGGGTTGGGCTCAGCACGAGGATGCTGGTGAGGCTGCGGTCGGGCAGCGGGGCGAGGAGCAGGCGCTGGATGGAAGGCACAAGGAACGCGAGCGTCTTGCCGGTTCCGGTCTTGGCCTGGGCGAGCACGTCGTGACCCTCGAGGATGGCCGGGAGGGTGGCAGCCTGCACCTCGGTGCAGTACTCGAAGGGCAGGCTGGCGACGAGCTCAGGCGTGAGCTGCGGGAAGTCGGCGAACTTGGTCGTCGTGAGAGCCTTGTTGGGAGTTTGCGCACCAGAGGCAGTAGGCGTGGTCATGCCTGATGTCAGAGGCGTCGAGGCTCCAGAGTCAGGCTCGGCCATCAGATGCTGGACAGGAGCAGGGGCAGGCTTCGGGCCGCGGAAGCCGCCACGACCCCTACCGCCACCGCGTCCACGGAAGCCACCACGTCCACGACGAGAGTTTTGCTGGTCCGACATGTTGATCGTCGGCGTGAGAGGTAAGAGATTGGAATCGAGCTCAACGATTTGTTAGTGCTCGGTCGCGGGGCGGATGAGATATGGGCGTGTCCGTTCTGAAAAGTCGCGCCGGAGGTCGTTCAGGCACGTCATTAGCCGGAGCCAAATACTGGGTGATTAGCGGGAGCAGAAGGTTATAAAGGGGTGGCAAAGGGGTGGACTTTTCGGTGTCTTGCGTTTCTTGGCGGGCGTCCAGTGACGGAGCTTGCCGGTGACTCAGGCACCGACGCGTACGCTCCTTACTTTTCTTGCGTCATACATGAGGAATGAATGAATGAAGGAGTGTACAGCCTCGCATGCCTCGCACTTGCTCTCGAGATCCAAGACACACACTTAAAGAGCGCCTCGTCTTGGCTTTCAGCTCATCTTCACACTCTCTCCCCCTCACACTCACCATGGTCAACACGCTCACCATGGACAACAACTCCTGGCTCATCCATCTCATTACCATTGTCGTTGCCCTCGTTGTCTGGACCATCTTATCGGGAACCTTCAAGGTATTCTGCCGCTCTACCTCGCCACCCCGCATAGAGCTCAGCGGCGAGCACGAGGTGCGCCGAGTCCCAGAGCTGTGCGACGTCTACGTCCGAATCCGGGACGAGAGCAAGCAGCCGGGCGAGGCGATGCAGCGCGTCTCCGCCGCCGCCTCCTCATTCGCCGAGCAGATCCGCGCCCTGGCCCCCGCGAAGCTGGGCGACGCCGAGCCCCGTCTAGCTCTCGATGCCAGTGAGGCGACGGACGTTCCCGAGGAATTCCCGCCAAGCAGCCCCGAGAAGCCAGTGACGGGGTGGAGCATGCAGCAGATTCGCTCATGGAGCTTTGAGCGCACGCCCCCGAACCACCCGGTCCCGAACGACACGACGGAGTACGGCAAGTTCTACGTCGCCGAGGCGTCGGCCAAGATCACCTTCCACGACTTTTCCGAGCTCTCCGCATTCGTCATGGAGCTTAGTGTGAGTAAACCCGAGCGCCCCACGTGCCATGAAGTTCGCGCTGACATCCAGGAACAGCAGCTCGTCTCGATTGAGCGCCTCTCCTGGCGCCTGTCCGCCGGCACCCAGCGCGGCCTTCACGCCCGTGTACGTCAGGCCGCGCTCCGCGATGCAATCGCCAAGGCGGAGAACTACGCGCAGGTCCTCGCCATCCCCAACGCTCGCGTCCACGTCACCGAGGTCAGCGACCACAGCTCTGGAGCTGGCGGCGGTGGCGCGCCCCGCGCCATGTTCGCGGCCGCCGCACCTATGGGCAGGGCCAAGCAGGCGAACACGATCACGATCGAGCCCGAGCCGATTGACGTGCATGCCAACATTTTCGTCAAGTTTGAGGTTAGGTCGTAGGTTGGAGGTTCTTAATGGCGGGGACCACGCGGATGGCCTCGATACCATACCATCACTATGCAATATGTAGCATGGATCCATCGCAGATGCGAGAAGATACTAACGGAGGAAAAGGACTGACGAACAACAAGAACCAGTGAGGGTGCCGAGGACGCCGAGGGCGCGGCCCCCGCAACGCTCACGTCAGCAGTGACCCGGGATGATAGCTCAGTTGGGAGAGCGCGAGAGTGAAGCTAGTCAGTTCTTGAGGTCGGGCGTTCGATCCGCCCTCGTCCCAGCACTGCGACTCCGAGGGCCTCTCTAAGGGAGACCGCGAGGAGCTTTTTGCGTCTTTATGGCACCCTGACAGACCAGTGTCCTCTCTGACAAAGTCGACTGTGGCATGCCATGCGCGCGATTACGGCGGATCACATTAACCTCGACGTCTGTGCGAATGTCCACTGCATCATCGGCATCACCTTGGAGCCCTCCAAGGTCGTCGTCTCCCTCGCACCGACGCCGAGGGCTGCGCGTCCCCCCCACCAACTCGGTGTCCGTCGACAGCGACTAGGGATGATAGCTCAGTTGGGAGAGCGCGAGAGTGAAGCCTTCAATTCTTGAGGTCGGGCGTTCGATCCGCCCTCGTCCCATCACTGCGACTCCGAAGCCGCCTCGCAGAGGTGGCGTAGGAGCCTTTTTGATGAGCTGGCCACCACAGGCTTTTTGTTACGACCCTTTGCCAAGCGGACCACGGAAGGGAGGCGCATTGGCGAAAACGCTACCACTGAAAGTTGCTCGCACCCACGCGGAGTGTGGCGCCTGCGCCCCCCGCTTCGGCGTTCTCGTCCACAGCGACCAGGGATGATAGCTCAGTTGGGAGAGCGCGAGAGTGAAGCTAATCAGTTCTTGAGGTCGGGCGTTCGATCCGCCCTCGTCCCACTCGCTGTTGGCCTTCGCTCCTCCGAATGGAGGAGCGAGGGGAGGAGCGAGGCGCCCTTTTTTGGGCGCGATCTCTCCCATAGGTCGAACAGATGGGTGGCTGACGACATGATCGCCACAAACCTCCGCTGCAACCTCTCTTGTTGGCCATTGTGTCTACATGGTGTGTCGGTCCGAGAGCGCCAGTACTTCCACAAAGCCACACAAAGCCAAGGAACAAAACCAATGCATAAACTCTAACGCCGCCTACTTGAAAGCGGCAATGGTGCCGAGCACGCCCGCAACGGCACTGACCCCAATAGCGAGTCCGTGGTACCACCTCCACCCGAAGACCTTGGCGCCAGCCCAAACGGGAATGATGATCAGCGTGAGACTGGCAAACCCGCTGCCAAGCAGGCCCATGACGCGCTCAAAGCTGGGCATGGCCAGCGCTCCGGCAACAAAGAGGAAGGCGAGAACAAGCCGCGTCGCGTGTCGGCACAGCGCCTTGATGCGTTCCCGCCTGGCGTGGGCCGCGGCGTTGCGGGGCTGGAACAAGGATGCGGTCGGGTCATATCCTACGCGAGAGAAGGAGGAGGACGCGTCGACGTAGGCACTGAAGCCGGACTCGTTCACGGCTTCAGCGTCGCGGAGGGCGCGCTGGTACGCCGCCGACTGCGCGTCCTGCTCGTCCTGCAGCAGATTGCCCACCGCAGTGTTCTCGGTGTTGTCGATCTCGGACTCGGACACGGGCGAGGGCGGGCGCGTGACGTATCGTGGCGTCGGGGCGCCGAGGGGGACGAGTTCGGTCTTGTGCAGCCCCCAGCGCGTGAAGATCATGTCGGCCAGCGGCCTGATGCCCAATGCAATCTTGGTCAGCGGGTTGAGCGCGACCATCCACACTGCAAACGTGGACAGGGCCTTCGTGACGCCAGGCGTGCGCGCGAGGTCCTTTGAGATCTCGTCAGAGACGTCCCGCCCGTACATCAGGTAGCCGAACACGGCCACCAGCACGTAGACGGCCATGGCGACCGCGTACGAGAAGTCGCACACCAGGTCGGCCTGGTGCGGGTCCGCCATGTCGTGGATCAGGTTGGGGATGAGTCCGTGTCCGCCGAAGCCGGAGATGAGGAGGCCAAACACAGAGCACAGTTTCCAGAACCCGTGTGCGGGCCAGAGATCCGTCGGTGCCGGGTCGCGAATGCTTCCAGGCGCCTTGGGGTTCACGAGACCCGTGAAGATGAGAATCGCGACAAGGAGCCAGGTGCTCAGAATACCCAACCCGCTCGAGAAGGACAGGTAGCGCAGCGGCAGGAACGTCGTCGGCACGATGAACAGAAGACCGAGGAGTTTCCACTGGTCAGACGTGTATTGCGGCAACACCAGGGCCAGCGAGTCGGAGAACAGCACGATGAGCGCGATCACCCACGCGCACACCTCGATCACGAAGAGGAAGGTCACGATTGCCTCGCCTCTGGTTCCGAGGGCATAGCCGATCACATCGGTGAAGTTGCGCAGACGGCGGTCCTTCTCGATGATCCGGAGGAGGATCTTGAGCCTGGGTGTGAGCGAACGAGCGAAGCGAGTGAGCGGCAACGGGCACGGCGAGAGGAGCGAGCACGAGTGCGTCGCTAGCTGAGCGAGGCAAGCTATTGGGAGCAACAGGCAGTGACAGGGAGCAGCAGTGAGCTGCTAACGGCTAAACTCGAGCGCAACAGCGTCTCAACTTTCCTAGCCCTCACCCCTCTCCACGCAGATTAGCCGTCCCACGCCCAAAGTCGTACTCACGTCCAAAGCGTAACCCCGCAGACGATAACGAGCGCAAGCGGTCCGCAGACCCATCCCGCGTGCGCGATCGCGATCGGCGTAGCGAGCAGGCCAGTACCGATCAAATCACCCAGCGTGTTCAGCAGCGTGGCCCAAAATCCAGACTTGCCCGGCTTCCAGACCTCGACTTCGCGGTCGCCGTTTGTGTACGTCCGTTGCGGGGCTGTGTGCGTGTCCCCCACTCCGTTGCCGCTGGAGCCGTTGGCGGAGACGGGCGTGGGGGAGATTAGGGGGGAGCGCTCGGAGGCCATTGTGCTGAGGGGGCCTGCGGCGAGGTAGGTCGGGGGG